>CM036758.1:39243671-39319215 GCA_020796225.1 Arion vulgaris
AGCTCTCCAGGAGAGCATGCGCGGGCTCTGAGTTTCGCTCCGGATGGTCGACGTCTTTTGATCGGCCTATGTGGGCCCACGCAGTTCAACCAGACTCCCAGCATACTCATCGGCTCAAGAGAAAGGGCTCAAGAGAGAGCATGGGCGGGCTCCGAGTTTCGCCACGTGCGGTTCCACGTTTATCCTTCCAGCTTTACCCATCGGCCGAGAGAGACGCGCATTAATAGTCACTCTGGGAGTTCGCTCGTCTGTGTTATGAGCGTATCCCATCTAGCTTGACTACCTTTGCATCTCTACCCCAGAGTAGCTCTTCCACGACACTTGCCCTCTTATCCAGACCGGAACTACCGTCTGTTACCAGGGTGACCACGTGGAGGTGAGGGCAGGGATTAGTGCCAGCTCACTAATCTGGCGCGCCGTTGGTTCCTTGTGCCTTGGGTGTGACTGAGCACCTATGGGTCAGCCCGAAGTGCAATTACGTCAGTTTAGTAACCAATAACCAATAACACATTTCAGTAGTGTATCAATACTAACATATAACCAAGATAGTTGTAAACGGGCGAAAGATATAGGAAGTAAGTTGAATGCATTTGGAAATAGCTAGTTAGTTAGTTTGTTCCTTTCGTGTCAAAGACGGCACATAGGGCAGAGGTTTTAGATCTCCATGTGATACGGTTCTTTGCTAGCAGTTGGAGATCTTGTATGGTTTTACATCCCAATAGTTTACTTTCTTGTTGGATGGTTCTTCGAAGAGTGGTCTTTGGTCTTCCACGTTTTCTTTCCCAACTGGTGACCACATAAGGACTTGTCGATTTAGTCTCTTTTCGTCTGATCTAAGAACATGACCTAAATATTTCCACCTTCGTTTCTTATAATATTTGATACGGGTTGTTGGTGTGTTCTATCTCTCACTGTGTTGTTAGAAACGAAATCACTCCATTTTACTTTTAATAATTTTCGTTGACATTTATTCTCAAAGCTGTCCAGTTTCTTGTCAATTTTCTTTGTTGATTTCCAACTTTCACAACCGTAGGTCAATACAGGAATCACACATGACCTAAATAATTTAACTTTGTGCATATACTAAGGTCTTGAGATTGCCAGATATTCGTTAACTTAGTGAAGGCACTAGCTGCTATAGCAATACGAGAGTTTATTTCTTTCATCGTGTCTCCGTTGTTTGACACTTTACTACCCAAATATGTAAAATGTTCAACTTTTTCCAGTGTTTGGCCATTTATTACGATGTTGTCTGTCGAGTTTGTGAGGTCCATAATTTTGGTCTTGGCAGAATTAATCTGGAGACCAACCTGTTCTGCAAGTGTGCAAAGATTGCTCGTTAGTTTGTGGGTTGCTTACACAACACAGATGTATCAGAGAAAATGCATACATCAAGGTAAGAGGTGTAAGAGAAGGAAAAGAGCAGGTGCCAGAAATGATATGAATGGCTACAACACTACTCTTGATATAAACTCAAGTGCTTACAGAACAACATTAATACACTTCTATCAATACACAATTACAAACACAATACAATTATATCATTATACATTAGTTCAGTGGTTCTCAAAGCGTGTACACAGGCACACCAGTATGCCCGGTGACATTCCTAGGTGCACCCTAGGAAATCCAAGGTCGACAGTGCGGTTCCTGCGGCAAACAGAGTAAAAATTATTGTAGGACTTCAAGTGTGCCACGACTTCAAAAAGTTTGAGAGCCACTGCATTAATTATAGACAAGAACATATAGACAAGAACATATTCACAAGAACATATAGACAATAACAAATAGACAAGAACAAATAGACAATAACACATAGACAATAACAAATAGACAATAACACATAGACAATAACAAATAGACAATAACAAATAGACAAGAACATATAGACAAGAACAAATAGACAATAACACATAGACAAGAACAAATAGACAATAACACATAGACAATAACAAATAGACAAGAACATATAGACAATAACATATACAGACAAGAACATATAGACAAGAACATATACAGACAAGAACATATAGACAATAACAAATAGACAAGAACATATAGACAATAACACATAGACAATAACACATAGACAATAACAAATATACAATAACAAATAGACAAGAACATATAGACAATAACATATAGACAATAACAAATAGACAATAACAAATAGACAAGAACAAATAGACAATAACATATAAACAATAACTAATAGACAAGAACAAATAGACAAAAACAAAAAGAAAGAAACGATGTACTCACTGCTCAGTTCAGTTAGACATGCTTTTTTTTTTAAATATCTCAAGCATTTAGTGGGAAGTTATAATTAGTCAAAAAACAATAACAGAAGATATTCATTTTGTTTATATTAACATAGTTTCAAAGAGAGACTTTACACTCAGAGAGAAACAAAGAGGGATCAATTTAAGAGAAGTATAATTGTCTAGTTTGGGTCGTCTTCTTTACTATCAGACTAAACATATAGTTATACGAGAACATATGACTCATATATATGACTCTTGGAAAACTTTTCTCTGGCTTAGTAAAGAAGACAAAACTAGATTCTGAAGTTATCAAATCGTAATTATGTCTATTCTTAAATAGATTTCTTACTAAATGTCTTGCAATCTAGATTATTATTGGCTCTCCTAAATATACTATATTTGAATATCTTAGTTTCTATTATAATAGCCGTCCATCGCAAGCGATGATGACAACAATCTCAGACGTGTACTGTTGCACCTCTCTGGTGTGTGCGGAGGTGACTGTAGAGTCCAATCCTAGAACAGAATCCCCGACCACAGGTGGGGCATACATGATCAAGGTTAGACATGTGCGTGTTGTGTGCTCTGTCTTTCGCGCTGCTCGTTTTCTCTGTGACTCAACAATACGATGATTCTCAGCTATTCGGGTTCCTCCTTTGTTGTTACAGCGCCACATTTGGCGATCTTGCGCAAGGGATTCCCAGCACGTATTGTCTATATCGAAGCATTTCAGAGACACTTTAAGAGTGTCTTTAAATCGTTTTTCTGTCCACCAGCTAAACGTCTGCCCCTTCAAGCTCGCCATACATCAACTGTTTTGGGATGCGTTTATCAGGCATTCGAGCAACGTGACCGACCCATCTCAGTTGGGCCTTCTGCAACAGGGTGTTGACGCTTGGGATCTTTGCTCTTGTGAGGACTTCGCTGTCTGGAATTTTGTCCTGCCAGTTTATTTTTAGTATTCTGCGTAGACAGCTTGTGTGGAAATGGTTTAATTTTCTTGCGTGTCTGCTATACACTATCCATGTCTCGCTTGCGTACAGCAGCGTGGTTAGCACTATGGCCTGGTAAACTTTCAGCTTTGTGACTATGCTTATCCCTTCCGTTCCCACACAGTGACACGTAACCTTCCGAACGCAGCACTTGCTTTGGATATCCTATTGAAGTTTCTATTACGTATCATCTAAGCCAATTATACATTGGTTCCTCTTTGTTTCTCTCTGACTGCATGACTGTAAAGTCTCTCTTTGAAACTATGCTCTCTGGTTTTGCTCTCTAAGGCTGTTCTAATCTGAAGTTCTATCTTCCAGTCCTCTCTCTGTTAAACTCTCCTGTTCTGTTCTAAACGTTGTCCCCAGTCTATATAAATTGTAGTCTATATAAATTGCAGTCTATATAAATTGATCAGTATTCTACTACTTTTATAAAAACTTGTTCTCAAGACTCGAATTGAAACAAATGCTACTCTCATAAATATTCTAACTACTTTTGTATATTAACGGCATTGCTCTGTCATGGTATTACAATATATGTTCTAACTACTTTTATCTACTACCAGCATTACTCTGTCATAGTATTACAATATATGTTCTCAAACTCCCATCTTTTCAATCTGTCTCTAACCATAGAAAAACTAAATTTCATGACATGTTCCTGTAAATTATATCTCCAAGTAAATCTTCTGAACAAACTAATTATTCTGATTCTCACACACACAAACCAACTATGTTTTCCTTTATACACAATTAAGTCTTCATTGATTAATTATACATTCCTACTAAATGTTTGAGACATTTTTTTTTTCAACACGTCTAATTGAACTGCGCAGTGAGTACATCTTTTCTTTCTTTCTTTCTTTTTTTTCTCCAATCCTGTTTAACCTCACAGCGTCAGGATAAGAAGAGATTGACAGAACGCACCTTTATGTGCGCTTCATAAATGGTGTCTTTCGTTGCATCTGTTATCTCTGAGATCCATCTTTTGCTAGGCCGACCTTTTGCTTTGTATCCATTGTATCGGAGCAACATCGCTCTTTGAGGTGTACTGTATTTTGTTAATCTGTTTATGTGGCCGAACCATTTAATTTGTTGTTTATTGATGAAATCAGAGAATAACCCATAAATCTTAAACATTCTCTAGACATGTTTAACACTTCACATGGCATTTCTTCCATTAATTGCTTTTACCCGTTGACCTGTTTTAACCTGTTCTACTCACTGAGCTCTTTTCCAACTAATTAAGCTGCTGGTACTTTTTCATCTTCTTCTGCGATAGACTTATGTTATGCGACTACTTGGACATGTTTTATAAACAAGGTGGTACGCTTGCAGTCTTCACCGGTCCATATAGTTTGTTTTGAATGGTTGTTTCTGTTAGCCAGATTTTCATTCTCACTCTGCTCAGGCTGGGACAGTCTTGCGAGATGTGCTCTGGGGACTGCCTTGGAACTCCACAGGTGCAGGCAGACGAGTCCCTGAAACCCATTTGATGGAGATGTGCTCTGAGACCGCACTTCTGTTACTGTATCGTCTGTTGTAATCTAATATGCTTGAACTCGTACACGACACGGAGAACTAGATGATAGTACTCTGCTAGACACTGTTACACATATATATTTGGGAAGATCCATGAACATCTGCAGACACGTCACCTGATGATGATGAATATACATTTTCTTTTTGTGACGACATGAACAAATAAATGGAACGATATCACAGAAAGAATTCATAATAAATATTAAAAGTTGGACTGAAATTAATAATTATAAGTTTAGTTGTATATGTTCATTATCATGAAAACAAATGATTGCAAAAAATAATGAACATAAAATTGGAGGAATTCTGGAGACGTTATGAAATCAGAGAAATGTTTGGTCAACCTCTAGTAACAACTGTTATAAGAAGGAGAAGATGGAGATATGTTGGGCATATCTTGAGAAGAAATGTTTGGTCAACCTCTAGTAACAACTGTTATAAGAAGGAGAAGATGGAGATATGTTGGACATATCTTGAGAAGAAATGTTTGGTCAACCTCTAGTAACAACTGTTATAAGAAGGAGAAGATGGAGATATGTTGGGCATACCTTGAGAAGAAATGTTTGGTCAACCTCTAGTAACAACTGTTATAAGAAGGAGAAGATGGAGATATGTTGGGCATACCTTGAGAATAAATGTTTGGTCAACCTCTAGTAACAACTGTTATAAGAAGGAGAAGATGGAGATATGTTGGGCATATCTTGAGAAGAAATGTTTGGTCAACCTCTAGTAACAACTGTTATAAGAAGGAGAAGATGGAGATATGTTGGGCATATCTTGAGAAGAAATGATCAAAAAATATCAAAACATGCATTGAAGTGGAAGGCAAAGGATTCAAGAAAGATAAGACGCCCCCAGGGAGACCCTAAAACGAACTTTTCTAAAAGAGACAAGAAACATCGGTCTCAATTCATTGAGCGAGTTCTCAGGACAGAGCGGTATGGTGAAATTACTTGCAGACCCTATGTAACGTATAACAGTACGAGAGGAATATGATTATATGTTGATTACTGTTGACACCTTGATATGGGAATATTTATAATAAAGAAGTTGTCTCAGCCTGAAAGAAGAACGAGAGGAAAACCTAGAAGACGATGGGTGCAGTATGTCATTGACGATCTGAGAATGACTGCTGCTGACGCCGGTCAACTTGCACAGAACAGAGTTTTTTCAGGACTGCTGTCATGGGAGTCAAGTTCTGGAAGGGACAAGCTTCTTGATGATGATGATGAAATTCTCTCAAGATATTCCCCAAATAAACATATTAACGTCAATTAAAATGATATATCTGTATAAATATATATATATATGCTTTTATTATACAAATTGAATATTACAAATATTGCTGCTGTTTTGATTGTGACATATTAATAAAATAAGTCAACATTTTATTATAAACATTATTTATTTGTTAATATTTCACTTATTCTCAAATACATTTTATTAATATTTCTTTTTTAATTAATATGTTTTTCTTTTGTTGAAAATGGGAATAAAAACAAAACATGAATTTATGTTTTTAATGTGAATATCCTATGAATCTATTTTTTAAATATGAATCAAAACATGAATCTATGTTTTAAATGTGAATACTAACATGAATCAATGTGTTGAAACAAAAAAAAGATATTTACTTCTCGTTTTAATTCGAATGCAAATATAAAAATATGACCAATTGTTTAGATTGTCTGTGTTCATTTTATTTTGTTTGTGGTTTTGTATTCATCCTGTTTTGTTTGTCTGTTTATGTTTGCTGTGTCATATTGTTTTTGTTTTTTTTCAAAAATCTCCTCTGCTGAGAAAATTGTTTGGATATTTGTGTTGTCTGTATTCATATTTTTTTTTTTTTTTTTTTTAAATTGGATTCGAATCCGGACCGAGTTGTTCACAAGTTCATTTTTTCCAGAGAAAACTTAGCATTGTTGCTGGAGCTACAGAGTTCGTACTTTGTGTAATACTCTTCGAGTACAGCGTGCCATTTCTTCTGAGAATGATCGAGGCACATTGAGGTACATGGGGAAATGAAATAATTCCTACGCATCTAGACACTTTATAATGGTTTCTACTTTGCTACTGTATATGTTCTTGTCTATATGTTCTTGTCTTTATGTTCTTGTCTATATGTTCTTGTCTATATGTTCTTGTCTATATGTTCTTGTCTATATGTTCTTGTCTATATGTTCTTGCCTATATGTTCTTGTCTATATGTTCTTGTCTATATGTTCTCACGTATATGTTATTGTCCATATGTTCATGACTATGTGTTCTGAGCTAAATGTTCTTGTCTATATGTTCTTGTCTGTATATGTTCTTGTATATATGTTCTTGTCTGTATATGTTCTTGTCTATATGTTCTTGTCTGTGTATATTCTTGTCTATATGTTCTTGTCAATATGTTCTTGTCTGTATATGTTCTTGTCCATATGTTCTGGTCTGTATATGTTCTTGTGAATATGTTCTTGTCTATATGTTCTTGTCTATAATTAATGCAGTGGCTCTCAAACTTTTTGAAGTCGTGGCACACTTGAAGTCCTACAACAATTTTTACTCTGTTTGCCTCAGGAACCGCACTGTCGACCTTGGATTTCCTAGGGTGCACCTAGGAATGTCACCGGGCATACTGGTGTGCCTGTGTACACGCTTTGAGAACTATTGAACTAATGTATAATGATATAATTGTATTGTGTTTGTAATTGTGTATCGATAGAAGTGTATTAATGTTGTTCTGTAAGCACTTGAGTTTATATCAAGAGTAGTGTTGTAGCCATTCATATCATTTCTGGCACCTGCTCTTTTCCTTCTCTTACACCTCTTACCTTGATGTATGCATTTTCTCTGATACATCTGTGTTGTGTAAGCAACCCACAAACTAACGAGCAATCTTTGCACACTTGCAGAACAGTTTGGTCTCCAGATTAATTCTGCCAAGACCAAAATTATGGACCTCACAAACTCGACAGACAACATCGTAATAAATGGCTAAACACTGGAGAAAGTAGAACATTTTACATATTTGGGTAGTAAAGTGTCAAACAACGGAGACACGATGAAAGAAATAAACTCTCGTATTGCTATAGCAGCTAGTGCCTTCACTAAGTTAACGAATATCTGGCAATCTCAAGACCTTAGTATATGCACACAAGTTAAATTATTTAGGTCATGTGTGATTCCTGTATTGACCTACGGTTGTGAAAGTTGGAAATCAACAAAGAAAATTGATAAGAAACTGGACAGCTTTGAGAATAAATGTCAACGAAAATTATTAAAAGTAAAATGGAGTGATTTCGTTTCTAACAACACAGTGAGAGATAGAACACACCAACAACCCATATCAAATATTATAAGGAAACGAAGGTGGAAATATTTAGGTCATGTTCTTAGATCAGACGAAAAGAGACTAAATCGACAAGTCCTTATGTGGTCACCAGTTGGGAAAAGAAAACGTGGAAGACCAAAGACCACTCTTCGAAGAACCATCCAACAAGAAAGTAAACTATTGGGATGTAAAACCATACAAGATCTCCAACTGCTAGCAAAGAACCGTATCACATGGAGATCTAAAACCTCTGCCCTATGTGCCGTCTTTGACACGAAAGGAACAAACTAACTAACTAACTATTTCCAAATGCATTCAACTTACTTCCTATATCTTTCGCCCGTTTACAACTATCTTGGTTATATGTTAGTATTGATACACTACTGAAATGTGTTATTGGTTATTGGTTACTAAACTGACGTAATTGCACTTCGGGCTGACCCATAGGTGCTCAGTCACACCCAAGGCACAAGGAACCAACGGCGCGCCAGATTAGTGAGCTGGCACTAATCCCCTGCCCTCACCTCCACGTGGTGACCCTGGTAACAGATGGTAGTTCCGGTCTGGATAAGAGGGCAAGTTCCGTGGGAGAGCTACTCTGGGAAAAGTAGAGATGCAAAGGTAGTCAAGCTAGATGGGATCCGCTCATAACACAGATGAGCGAACTCCCAGAGTGACTATTAATGCGCGTCTCTCTCGGCCGATGGGTAAAGCTGGAAGGATAAACGTGGAACCGCACGTGGCGAAACTCGGAGCCCGCCCATGCTCTCTCTTGAGCCCTTTCTCTTGAGCCGATGAGTATGCTGGGAGTCTGGTTGAACTGCACGTGGGCCCACATAGGCCGATCAAAAAGACGTCGACACACCCGGAGCGAAACTCAGAGCCCGCGCATGCTCTCTCCGGAGCGCTTTCTCTTGAGCCGATGAGTATGCTGCGAGTTGAGCCGAGCTGCACGTGGGTCCACACGGAAGGCCTGAACAAATGTGAGCACGGTAGGAATTGGCGGAAATGGTGAGGTAGGCACCAGGGCATAGCGTGCACGCGTGCAAGCGATGCACGGGTGGGCCTTCAGGGGACGAAACCCGTGACCCCATCATAGGGGTGGGGGACCGGGCTTAGTCACAGGTGGGGACAGCACAGGCAAATGTGAGCACTGTGGAAATTGACAGAAATGGTGAGGTAGGCACCAGGGCAGAGCGTGCACGCATGCGAGCGATGCAAGGGAGGGCCCACAGTCGGCCAGAAAAGTCAGGCACAGAAGGCGCGTCAGGCACGACAGGCGCGTCAGACACGGCAGGCGTCAGTCACGGCAGCGACAGGCATGGCAGCGGCAGGTACGGCAACGGCAAGTACGGCACCGGCAAGCATGGCAGCGGCAAGTATGGCAGGGGCGACAGACAAGAGGGTGTGGACCACAAGCAACTGGAAAGAAAAGCAGAGGTAAATCCAGTGCTCGTTTCCGCTCGCAGGGAACTACTGCTGCCTTGTAGTTTGATTGAGGACAATCAAAGTCTAGCGGAGCAAATCGTACACAAAACTGAACGGGCGGCAAACCAAGGAGTCCACAAAACAACCGGTTTGCTGGGCAGATGACGCTCATAAGCCCGGGAGGACAGGCCGTTTAGCGTCGCTGCCTAATAGAAAATATCATCCTGCTGCCTTGTGGGTTTTGGCTGGGGACAGCAAAAGGCTAACGGAGAGGGAACCCATTAAACGCTGGTTGAAATCGAACACACCCCCGAAGGATAAGCACCTGTGCTCCAATAGGTACTGAAGGCTGTGCACGTACATCCGTTCATGATGTTTGGCTGCTTATATATCACAATAGAATGATAAAAGCGGCCTAAGAACGATCACGAGAGAAAGAGAGAGTCTCCCCAACAGATATCGAAGATTATGATTAATGCTGGTTCCTGTGGCTCGCTGGTGGTTAACCACACTCCTCACTCTGTCCCTCATGTATTAGTTCTAACTGTACAGCGGGTAACTCCAAACTGCTTAAATCGCTAGACCAATTCAACATCTAATCTAGTGTTCTCATCTAACAGGCAGTTGCGAAGAGACCGAAAAACATCCCCCCCTTATCCATCTTCAACTCCCCAGCAATTTATGCTGCTGATCAACCTGACCGCTCTCTCATTGCCGCAAACACCCGTATGCCCAGGATAGTAGATCCACGTAAGCCTTTGGAGGTTAGAAACTTCTATAAAGGACATCCTGCCGAAACCTGTCCTTTTTGTTTTTATGAACCATCGACTGAGAGTCAGATACAAAAACGGCCCCAGTAAATGGAGTCCCAGAGAGCCAATGTAGAACAGGAGTAACGGCCACGTCCTCCATCTTCATGCTGGAAGTACTTTTCTTGTATGTTCCACTTCGCACTGCAACAACCTTACCATGCACGCTAGCCAAGAAACGCTAGCCTGACTTGAATAGAAAATGTGGTAATGTTGTTTAACGACTGTATAACTTGAAGTTCATTTATAGTTTGCCTTCATTTCTTGATATATGAAAAATACATGTTCTCACAAGTGTAACTTTTTGTTTCATTTGATGTTATGTCATGAAATCTTCATATTATTTCTTCTTTCAATGTCTACAACTTGTTTCATTTTGATATCCTTTGTTGCAGTATTCTGTAAAATCACATCTCTGTGGCCTTCAGACATTTTTCATTCTGTTTGTTTACTGCCATGACTCGCATCCATAACAAAATAAATACGTCACCAAAATGAAGAAGATCTACAACAACATATTAACACTGTGCAATAAAATTGTATAAATCATGACACGAAATTCAATAACATGAAATTCAATAACATGAAAATTCATTGACATGAAATTCAATAACATAATTCAATAACATGAAAATTCATTGACATGAAATTCAATAACATGAAATTCAATAACATGAAAATTCAATGACATGAAATTCAATAACATGAAATTCAATGACATGAAATTCAATAACATGAAATTCAATTACATGAAAATTCAATAACATGAAAATTCAATAACATGAAATTCAATAACATGAAAATTCAATAACATGAAAATTCAATGACATGAAAATTCAATGACATGAAATTCAATAACATGAAATTCAATTACATGAAAATTCAATAACATGAAAATTCAATAACATGAAAATTCAATGACATGAAATTCAATAACATGAAATTCAATAACATGAAAATTCAATAACATGAAAATTCAATAACATGAAAATTCAATAACATGAAAATTCAATGACATGAAATTCAATAACATGAAATTGAATGACATGAAATTCAATAACATGAAATTCAATAACATGAAAATTCAATAACATGAAAATCTAAAATAATGAATATAGGAAGAAGACATAAAATAAACATCCATCTAATGACACTACAATCAACCAAGGGCATTAGTTAAAATACTTAGGAAGCATATACACTGAAGATGGAAGACTAGACAGATATAGACTAGAGTGCAAAAAGCAAATGATGTAACATATCAGCTCTAATGTTAAGGTACCCACACATCTCAATAATAGCTAAACAACAGATGATCATTAACACTTTCATGACTACTTTGTGTTACCAGAGCCAAAAATGAAGAACGAGCAAAGCACAATCACAACTAATAACTACATGTGAAATGCGATGCATACGAAAAGTTACCAACAACACGTGAAAAGACAGAGTCACCAACAGCATAAGAGAGAAAGTTAGGATAGAACTTTGCTTGAATTACAATGAAAAACAAACAATGAAGTGGTTCGACTCCTTAATAAGAATGAAACCAAACTTCACTGTATACACAGTCTTCTATAACAGAACATCAGGAAAGAAGACAAGAGGAAGACCACAAAAAAAGATGGTTAGATGGTATAGCAGAATTCAGTCAAAAAACAAAAATAACTATCACCCAAGTCATTAGAGCAACGCAAGACTAAAACAGAAAACAACGACACTGGACAACAGCCCGGTAACAATGTGACGACACAAGAAGAAGAAATGTATGTTTACCAACACGAAACAATTATTATATTACCGTTGTATTTATCAAAACAAAGAACTAGTCGTGACAGTTGTTTGAACAGTTTGATTCCCATGACAACAAGAAGTATATACAACATCTAAAACATGCATTTTGTACCATGGTATTATTTGTAAATAGGGAAGAAATAACTTCCGAAATGTCTACGAACAAGATTTCAATATTTATTAACAACTAACAATTATAAGAAAGTATTGAATTATTTAAATAATTGATAAAGAAAAGAGTCTACATTAAATTGTCTGATTTGAAATTAAGCATCACTAAACATCGCTGTCATCATCACTTTGTATAACTATTGTCTGACTTGAAATTAAACATCACTAAACATCGCTGTAATCATCACTTTGTACAACTATATTGTCTGTCTTGAAATTAAACATCACTAAACATCGCTGTCATCATCACTTTGTATAACTATATTGTCTGACTTGAAATTAAACATCACTAAACATCGATGTAATCATCACTTTGTATAACTATATTGTCTGACTTGAAATTAAACATCACTAAACATCGCTGTAATCATCACTTTGTACAACTATATTGTCTGACTTGAAATTAAACATCACTAAACATCGCTGTAATCATCACTTTGTACAACTATATTGTCTGACTTGAAATTAAACAACACTAAACCACGCTGTCGACAGGAATTTGTACAACTATATTGATAGATTCACTCTCTTCTGTACTTTTTGTAAATATTGTGTAAACATATCTTGTGATGTTTGTTGACCACAGAAAGATAAAGGGTCAGTGGTCGACACTTCTTATGTTGTCTTCTATGACATTTGCAAATTATCTCTTATCTTGAGGCGTGTTCATATTTTGTATTGTATCCCAGGTCTGATCCTCATTAGATCAACGTCTTAATTTACTGGTCTTCATCAGGTTGTTCTTGACCTGCATATTCACGACACTTCCTAAAACCATTGATGTATGATTGCATGTGTATGTGTATGTATGTGTGTTGTGTATGTACTTATATGAGTCAGTTTTGAGGCCGCTTCAATGAACAAGCATATCTGACATAATGATTCAGTATAACACAGTAGATGGTGCAATATAAAGTAGGCTTGTCTGCATGTAGAATATAACCAGTAGTCAATCAATGCAAATATGGGTATCTAGTAAACACATGACTAGAGTATAGTAATAGTAGCAGATATGACCAGTAGTAGACAGTCTAATAGAATGAACATAGTGAAGCATACCTTGTCTGCTGTATCATTGAACAATTGAACAAGAGACTAGAGTATAGTAATAGTAGCAGATATGACCAGTAGTAGACAGTCTAATAGAATGAACATAGTGAAGCATACCTTGTCTGCTGTATCATTGAACAATTGAACAAGAGACTAGAGCATAGTAATAGTAGCAGATATGGCCAGTAGTAGACACATGTAAAGCATACCTTGTATGCTGTATCATTGAACAATTGAACAAGAGACTAGAGTATAGTAATAGTAGCAGATATGACCAGTAGTAGACAGTCTAATAGAATGAACATAGTGAAGCATACCTTGTCTGCTGTATCATTGAACAATTGAACAAGAGACTAGAGTATAGTAATAGTAGCAGATATGACCAGTAGTAGACAGTCTAATAGAATGAACATAGTGAAGCATACCTTGTCTGCTGTATCATTGAACAATTGAACAAGAGACTAGAGTATAGTAATAGTAGCAGATATGACCAGTAGTAGACAGTCTAATAGAATGAACATAGTGAAGCATACCTTGTCTGCTGTATCATTGAACAATTGAACAAGAGACTAGAGTATAGTAATAGTAGCAGATATGACCAGTAGTAGACAGTCTAATAGAATGAACATAGTAAAGCATACCTTGTCTGCTGTATCATTGAACAATTGAACAAGAGACTAGAGTATAGTAATAGTAGCAGATATGACCAGTAGTAGACAGTCTAATAGAATGAACATAGTGAAGCATACCTTGTCTGCTGTATCATTGAACAATTGAACAAGAGACTAGAGTATAGTAATAGTAGCAGATATGACCAGTAGTAGACAGTCTAATAGAATGAACATAGTGAAGCATACCTTGTCTGCTGTATCATTGAACAAGAGAACATCCTATTCTTCTAATGGTAGAGCAGTCTATCACTGATTATTGTCCGATGTGGATAGAACACCTACATGCATTCCAGGTCTTCAATGTTAGTTTGACGTGACATTTGATCGAAGAGCTAGAGCCTACAAAGTCTTCTTATCAGAATACACTCATTGGTCAACTCGTTGTACTTTGTCATGATGTGATTCATCTATGAACTGTCTTACTATATTTTCATGAATTATCATTGTAGCATCGTGTGTCCAGTTACAATAGATATTGATGGATTGATATGACCATCATCATTGCACTTCGTTGAGTAGCCATGTGTCATCAGATATCTTTCTTACACAAGGATATCTCAGTGCCTGTGCACGAACTTCGTAGCAGCGTCTAGGGTCCCCGATGCAATGTAGACAATTTTTTTCAAGAATCTTTTTCTTAAATCTTTCTCGTGAATTTTGCCCGGAGAGCGGATTTCCAGCCTTCTCTTCTCAGTTTTGCCCGGAGAGAGCGTATGTCCAACCTTCTCTTCTCAGTTTTGAACTGCTAATTGTTGTTTTACATGCTCAACTTGAACACGGGACCTCCTTTTTATCGTCCGTCTCCAATAGGACTAGGAACACGATTTCACCTACGCTGAGATTAGGGATCTCTGGAAAAATATGATGATGGCTATATGATGGTGCGAACCAAGTACCTTTAGAACAAGAGTCGAGCACCTAACTTCTGTGTCACAGACAAAACAATGTTCAATGTTAGACCAGATTTCATAACTAAATACAGCACATCCAGATACACACAATGACAATATCACTAACAATTTATATAGATATATATATATGATATACTGATATGTGGCTCAAGAAGAAAAGAAGAAAAACAACACCACATATGGCGGCAAAAAAGAGGACAGAGAGAACATTGTATCAGCTCCAGTATCCGGTTTTATCTGCAGCAACTGTGGCAATGATTGACACTCCAGAATAGGCAATTACAGCCACACTAGACGTTGTGTTTCAGCACAGAACAAACTACGTAACGCAAAACCTATGGTCTCCTGGGACAAAGAAGTGGATGCTGATGATGATTGATATATATATATACTTATACATACACACACACAAAAATATATACTTACACATACACACACACATATATATATACTTATACATATACACACACAAAAAAACATTGTTAAATTTCCAAATATGTGATTTCATAATTTGACAGTTAAATAAAATAAAACACTTACAGATTCTAGTAAGCGTTATGTTTACTTATTTCAGAAGTAGAAAACGAACCGAGTTCGTATTAGTTCACCACACATTACATTTACAATAAGCTTGTTCGGTTTCATGATCAATGTTTCATTGTTCATTTGAGGGTCATCTTCATCACACATCTGACATGTCCATAATTGCTCCGATCTCTTCCTAAGCATGTATTTCAGTGTGTTTAGACTAATAACGCACCATTCTGTGTTGGTTGATATATCTATTGGGGTTTCTCTCATAATTGTCCCGCCTTGCCGCACCTATCTGTATGCATAACTTGCGCAACCGAGATGAATGTTTGCATCTTTAACCCCGCTTCGTGGATTTTATCAACGCAATGACCTCATAGTCAAGCTGTTGGTATAGTTGCGATTTAAATCTCGCGCCCTCAAACTTCGTTTAAAATCTCAATAACCCTTGCATGAAATACAACGTAATTTTGCATGTGGTTTCTTTTTACAATAACAATAAAGAACAATATTAGAGGGCAGGTTACCAGGAAGCAAAGACAGACCAAGAAGAAGATGGCTACAAGATACTACAGGGCAGGGTACCAGGAAGCAAAGACAGACCAAGAAGAAGATGGCTATAAGATATTAGAGGGCAGGCTACCAGGAAGCAAAGACAGACCAAGAAGAAGATGGCTACAAGATACTAGAGGGCAGGGTACCAGGAAGCAAAGACAGACCAAGAAGAAGATGGCTATAAGATATTAGAGGGCAGGCTACCAGGAAGCAAAGATAGACCAAGAAGAAGATGGCTATAAGATATTAGAGGGCAGGGTACCAGGAAGCAAAGACAGACCAAGAAGAAGATGGCTATAAGATATTAGAGGGCAGGCTACCAGGAAGCAAAGACAGACCAAGAAGAAGATGGCTATAAGATATTAGAGGGCAGGGTACCAGGAAGCAAAGACAGACCAACAAGAAGATGGCTATAAGATATTAGAGGGCAGGCTACCAGGAAGCAAAGACAGACCAAGAAGAAGATGGCTACAAGATACTAGAGGGCAGGGTACCAGGAAGCAAAGACAGACCAAGAAGAAGATGGCTACAAGATATTAAAGAAACCATGAATATGACCATCGACGAAGTGGGTGAACTGACTAGAGACAGAGTGAATTTCAAAGAGAACAGCGTCCTATAAAGGATATGCATCTTGATGATGATGTTCGTTTTTTAATGACATTATGAATATATAATTTAAATGTATGTACAGGGTGGGCCACACAAAAAAATGAGAACATCGCGTAACATACTCGTTATTTAGAAATGTTATTTAATTCAATTATATTGTTTCATGTAATTTTGTTTGCCAAATATTTAGTTAATCAGAAATCATGTTCAATTTTTCTAAGCATCGACGCCACTCGTTTAATCAGAATACGGTCTTCCGCAGTAATTTTTGTCATTCTTGGTAACAAGTTTAAACCTGCAGATGTAAACATTTGGCATATTAAAAATCAAAGACTGTGCCGGCAAATTGTCGAAATAAAAACATCATATAACTAAATAGGTAAGTAAGTAAATGAGTCAACAATTTAAGCTATTATGGATACAGTTAAAACAATTTTGATGTAATTATATTACTTTTTACCCGATGTTCTCATTTTTTTGCCCACCATGTAAGTATTGCCGTTTTATAGAAGCGGGAAATTTCTTTGACTACCTAATAATTATTTTGGTATGACAAAATAGAATTTCGTGTTACCAATTTGGTATCGTTGTCATATATACACCACTTGCTTCTCTGATGACCATTCCTGAATTCTAGCAGTAAAGGCCCATGCATATCCTTAGCAGCATCATGTGGATCTAGACAGGACGATACCATTAAGATTGATATTCTACTGGTGAACGGATCTCGTCTGTCCTTGTTGAATGTCTGAGATGTCAACTCAGGATAGTGGAGAAATTAACTATACATATCGTTTGTGTTTGATTTATTGTCTGTCCTTGTTGAATGTCTGAGATGTCAACTCAGGATAGTGGAGAAATTAACTATACATATCGTTTGTGTTTGATTTATTGTCTGTCCTTGTTGAATGTCTGAGATGTCAACTCAGGATAGTGGAGAAATTAACTATACATATCGTTTGTGTTTGATTTATCGTCTGATGCTCAAGTTATTCATTTTACTGTTATCAACTTGTTCTACTCAGACGCTGGTCACACCTTGTTCATGTTTACATACCTGTAATGTTTAGACAAGTGGAACCTTGCATCAAGGTGTTAAACTTGTCCTACCTGCATATTTGATCAGGTAGAAGAATGTGACCTTGTATTGTCATGTTTATACTTGTCTCACTAGGATACTTGACTAAGTCAGATTGTCATGTTTATACTTGTCTCACTAGGATACTTGACTAAGTCAGACGAGCTGGTATGAACCAACTCTAACATCCTCCCTATGACTAATCAGATAATATATCATGCTACTGTATAACTACAGATGTGGTACATTAAAGAGATGTTATGTTATGTTTGTAAAATATTGTGATTGCCCATCTGTACAACAATAGTGTTACTTGTTGTATAATATATATATGCATAAACTAGGCTGAAAATCAGATGTTACTGTGCTATGCGCTGTGACTAACAGGGCTGAAGTGTACTCACGTTCACTGGGCAAATTACATAGATCACTAAGAATGGTTAACTTGGTTGATAATAACGAAAGTAGATACACACATAAGCTAGCAGATAGACGGATCCGGCTTTGTATATCTATGTTTTATCTGGTCTCATGTGTGCACTTCAACAAGTAGACAAATGAGTTCTTGTATCTGTATGTTTTATCTGATCTCATTTGTGCACTTCAAAAAGTAGACTAATGCGACGTTAAATCGCCATGTTTAAATTTTTCCCATTTATTAAAGAGTGCTGGCACTGTGTACAAAACTGGATTTACTGCTGAATTTAAAGGAAGAATAACAACAGTTGTCCAAGCGTAGACGTCATTACTGATCGCATGTTCACCAAGAGACAATAGTCCCATGATACCTATAGGAAACCAGCAGAGAAAGTTTGACAGAGCTACTAGAAATAACTGTTTGGCTACTAGTATATCTTGTACCCATCTAGAAGATGTGCTTCCAGAAATTCTGTTTCTTGACATGGCTATGAAGATGGCCCTTTGACCATAAGCAATGAGAAGAAACATGAATAAATTGTGTACAATAAACACACCAAATGAGTTCTGCCATCCAGTGAGTCGTTGAGTTGTCAAAGGTAAGCCAAGACACATAGCGTTAGAAGAATATATTTCAAACTTGAACACAATTGGAATCAGTGCAAGAAGGAAACCTATGATCCAAGATGAAATAACAGCAATAATTTTGTTATTGTAAGTAAACTGTATCTGACCAAATGGAAACTTCATTACCAGAAATCTGTCTAGAGTAATAAAAAATACAAAATATGTTGACGTTTCACAAGAGAGAGTAGCCAGGAAACCTGCAAGTCTGCAGACATTACCTTCTCTCCAGTTCTTGTCATACAGAACATAAACGTCACGATAGTAATAATGTGCTTCAGCAATAATGAACAGATAGACTCCCATAATAAAGTCAGATATACCCAAGTTTGTTACAAACAGACCATATCCTGTTCTGAGAACTGTCCTGTCCCAAATGACACGATAGACAATAACAGTTACATTTCCTACAACAGCAAGAACTGCGACCACCCAGAGAAGTACAGGTTGAACATCAAGTCCTTTCAGCTCTAAACATGACGAGATGGCGTCTCCAGGGGCGTGACAAGTGTGGTTAGGTATATTGCTACCTCTGATCAATGGACAGCACATCTCGAAGTAGTTGGTGTAGATCTCTTGACCAATAGTCAGACCATTAAATAATTCCTCATAAAAGATATCAATGTTCAGTCCACGTAAATCAGGTGACCTCAGCTTTAGATTAGTAGGAAACGGGTGATTAAGGAAATCAGAGATGGATGTAAAGCTGAGATTTAGATGTTTAATCTCCGGCAAGCGTTGAAAGAAAGAATTATCTAAATATGACAGACCTGTATGAGAGAGATCCAGTATTTCAAGATATATCAGCTCCAAATCTTTTACATAAACAAGTTCTTTATTGTAAGACAAGTTGAGATGACGAATATTTCTTAATGCTGGAAACTGACTTGTACTGTAATTGAAGATCTCTATCAGATTGTAACTAATGTCCATTGTTTGTATCAAGGGAGTTAAGAACAAAAGTAGATATTGCAGATCGCTGATTTTACAATCAGACAATTTAATGCTTACTAAGTTTTCTAATCTCGACGAATTATCTAGAAACTTCAAGTCAGATAGATCTACTCCAGACAAGTCCATGTATCTAGTTCTGCTGTCTATGAAATCTAAAGTTGCTAAAGGAACATATTTGTTGTAGTCTAATACCGTGATCCCCCATGTTACACAGTGGGAAAACCCCCTGCACATATTATTGTACAATCAGTGCCGGATTAGGCCAGCGAGGGCCTGTAGCAAATTTTAGCACGGGCTTTAGGTTTTGTATGATAATAAATAATAAAACACAACTTTTACAAACAAACTTGTCTCGATTTAATGTGAGCAAATTTAGAGATAATACTAGACAAATCAATTTCTCTAAGTAAATCACATTCAATGTTCAGCGATATAAGGGGAGGTAATTTAGACGATCTTGTCCCAATCATGTTCCTTAACTCACTTTTTGTACGCTTTAATGTTGAAAAAGAACGTTCTCCGCTGCAGTTGGTAATCATTAAAGACAAGTAAATTCGTAAGACTATTTCTACATTTGGGAAACACGACTCTAATGAATTTTCCATTATGCTTTCTTCCAAATCCTCTTGGTAAGAGCTGACAATATTAGGAGTTCTTTTCAAGATCTCTTCTGCTGTAAGAGATTTTAACTGCCAAAGTATTCCAAATACACCAGTCACTCTATGGTACGCTTCCATGCGTTTAGCTTAGGCAGAGAGTACATTATCAATTATGACAATAAACATCTGACTTTCAAATTTTTGTTTGGATACTTGATTTTCTACAACTTCATCGAGCGTAGTAGAGCCGCTGAAATCGTCGTACTTAGTATTTCGCTAACGTCGTCTTGAAGTTTGTTTCTGATATTCTTGACAGTCAGTCAGGATTTTGGCTTTGGCCTCAATATCTGAAAATGTAGATCGCATTGCTTGAACGTACCAGTGTAACGATTCATAAAGGGCATATCCCGTGTTAAGGTCTTGATCAGGTGACTGTAATGAAGCGCTAGACGCTTGCAAGCGATCTAGAATTATGTTCCATAAAATGATCATTATTCCTGTTTCCAACTTACTCATCTCCAAAACTAGTCCATACACCTGATTACAACACTCTACCTTTTGATCCATGTTGTTTGAGATGTCATCCAAAACTTGTTTGATAGTGGTAAAACCACATAAAGGTGCCTTTGTCGCATCAGCTCGGGCAGACCACCTAGTGTCCCACAGTCTCTTCAAGGTCGGGAGTTTTGAACCTGTATCTTCCAGTGCTTTTGTAAGAATGCCCCATCGATAGATGAGCGGAAAAGAATGTTTAGAAAATTTCAGCAAAATCGAAAAAAATGGATGCTTCTATACAACATTCTGCAGCACACTTAGAAACCAAATTCAGTGAATGTGCAAAGCAGGGAATGTATTCTGCGTACCTATTTATCTCCTTAATGCGTGCTTGTAAGCCGTAGTATTTCCCACTCATGCTGCTCTCATTGTCATAGCTTTGATCACGACAGTCTTTGATATCAATGTCATTTTTCTTTAAAAAATCAAGTAAACTTTGGGCGAGTTGTTCAGCAGTATGACCTTCTATATCCAAGAACTTCACAAACCTTTCCACTGGTCCAGATGGTAACACATAGCGCACTATTAGAGTGAGTTGGTCCACATGCGAAATGTCTGGAGTAGAGTCCAGTGATACGGAATAGTACTTGCATTTCTTAATTTTGCAAATAATATGATCCAGTAAGCTTGATGCAATTAGATGGATAAATTCCTCACATGTTGTTTTTGATAAGTATGATGTATGTCCCTTTTTTTTATTTCCATAAGTATTTATATGTTGAGCCAGAAAAATGTCAAATGTGGCTATTAATTCCAACAAACCTAAATAATTTCCATTATTAGGTGAACCAATAGTTTTATCACTACCCCGAAATGCAAGACCTCGTTCTGCTAAAAATTGGGTAACTGAAGTAATTCGCTCTAAAAGTGTCCTCCAATATGTTTGTTCGGTCTCAATTTGGTTTACACGCGCATACTTATTTTTGCAAACTAACAGCGAAATTATCGCTTGTCTATGGAAGGTGCTTTCTTCATGTCTTTTCAACAAATTATTTACGTTTTTCCAGTCGTTAAATACTTCTTTCGTAAACCGTGACCAACAGCCTGAATCAGTAACTTTGCAAACAAAACAGAAAAGTTGTCCTTTAGTTTCTGAATAACACAACCAATCTTTCACATGAGTTTTGTTTGTTGGTTTATGTGTATATGTGAAAAACGACTTTCGACAAAATCGTGGATTTTCGTTATCGTATGTTTTTTTAAGATAAGAAATCATCATCATCAAGGTGCGTATCCTTTATAGGACGTTGCTCTCTATGCAGCACATCTGAAATTCACTCTGTCTCTTGCTAGTTCACCCACTTATGATAAGAAATCACTGTTCATATATTACACTTCGTTACTTTCTTTCGCAATCCAATAATCTCGATTGAAGTTGATTGGCCATTCACCAATATCGTTACAGTACATTTTACTTTCGTTGTGTTTTTCGCTTGTAGAAGATGTTGCTCCATTGGAAGTATGTGCTGTGCTTTCTGCCTCTCTTTGGCTTGAAGATGATATGGCTAAATTGGGAGGACTTGCTGTACATTCGACTTTAGTTTGTCTTGTGGAAAATGTGGCTAAATCGTGAAGAATCTTAATGGCAATATTTGTAATCATGATTCTTCTATAGCACTGCCTTCATCTACTACACAGTGAGGAGCGACTTCTGTATTTTCTACTTCGATTTCTTTGGATTCAGCACCCTCACACACGACACTAAAAAATTCAGACAGCTTGCGTGTTTTTGATATAACACCTTGGTTATTTTTTTCCTTTTCATCTCTGTCACATAGGCGCGGGTACCTCTGAAGAGCGGGGCCCGTAGCATTTGCTACTTCTGCTACTAGGCTAATCCGTCGCTGCATATAATCTAGTTCATCGTCCTGATGTGGACATTCAGCATGTCCGTCACAAACTAGGTCAGGATGTACACATATTTTACTATTCCAACAAGCAAAGTTTCCGGTACACGAGACAATATTATCATTTTGTTCATCTTCTCCTGTAGGACAGTCTACTTTCCCGTCAAGGACGTAATGTATAGGGATACAGTAAGATTGGGGACATTTAAAGTATCTCTCTGGACACTCAAAGTCTGAACAGTTCTGTAGATGAGATACGTCTCTACATCCCATGATACCTCCGTACATGTCCTTGACATACACACACCTGGGAGCCCATATAATATATCCCATTGGATCGTGGCATGTGTTCACAGTTTCCAGTTTTCCTATAGTTTCATCTATTGGTCCCTCAGGTCCAGTACAGTCTGTATGATTATCATTAAGTTGTGAGATGGGGATACATTTAACTAAATCACAAATAAGTGCACATGTCTTGTTTACATAGGAGTTATGTGGGTTTTTTTTGTTCATCATTATCTTCACTGTCTGCAGTGTTAAAGCAAACATTACAATCAACTTCACCATCATTGATCCACATTGATGATTAGGTAAACATGAAATATCACAGCAAAACATACCTATGCACCAGTTGGGAGAACTGTCTCCACAAAGTAGAATTTACTAACTGGACTATTCAACGTCGATCCATTCGTCATCAATTCTACTTACGTCACTGAAATAATTCGTTCCTTTCTTATGATCTTTCCAGACAATCTTCCACACTCCACAAGCTTTTTCACGACCACCAGAAGGCTTGCCGGACATCCAATTATTAAGCACCAGTGGACGGTGTTGAGTTGTCTTGTCAAGGAACCAGTGAAACCGTTTTGCGATGCTCATTAAGTCTCGATTGAGATCAAAATAAACTACAGATGTTAAATTGACAGAATAGTTTGTATACTTGTATGAGCTTACAAACACATGTTTAAACTGGCTAACAAATGTCTGCACAAATTCAAGTTCTTCTTGAGTTTCTATGGTAACCAAGAAACTGGCGTCTAGTTTGCATTTGGGCATAGCCTCAGACCAACTTATTTCAACGCTAGACGTTTGCACCGTATAACAAGAGAGATAATCTGTACTGTAACTATGTTTAAAGGGAAACCATCCTTGCCTACATTGATTACAAATAGCCATAGTCAGAGTACGTCTAAACTCTACAATATCGTCGTACTCTGGTAGCAGAAGTGTATCTTTTAGATAAATTATTTCTTTATTATTTTTAGCACCGATCACAACAATAAATATCTTGATAACTGTTTGATGTTGTTGTACAATATGTGGTATGTTTCTACTTTCTTCATAAGACAAATCTTCACCATCGAGAAATATAACAGCAGTATGGGTCACGTTCTTCCTGACTCCAGACATTTCAGAAAATAAACGTTGAATAAATTTGATTTTTCTGTCAAGAATTTTCTGTAGAGGTAAGTATGGCATGTTCCTTCCCTCATTGCAAAACGTTTGTTCTGTATTAAACAATGACTCCATATAAGTAAGATCTGTAGATGTATTAAAGTACCAAGTGCTGATGTTAACGTTCAGATTTTGTACAGAGAAAGTATCACATATATAACCATAATGTACTCGTGAAGTTGACTTGTTGTTAGAGAAGCTTAAAATATCATGTCAAAGTAAATAACTTATTCTCGCTTGGTTAAGATGGATATGTTGTCTCTCATATGAAACAAAATCATTTATGCTTGAAGCAACTGTTGGCGGGTAAAATAAAAACAGTACATCCATCTCGTTATTCGAGCAGTCTTGTAAAGGGAAATTACTCAACTGACATCCGGGAACAATTGAAAAGGAAAACAAAAATGTTGTAAAATAAAATAGCTATTGATAAATAGAGTTTAAAAAATTAATGATGATGATAATGTTACAGAATAAACATCACAGTAAAAGATATGACACGTTGAATGATGATGATAATGTTACAGAATAAACATCACAGTAAAAGATATGACACGTTGAATGATGATGATACAGAATAAACATCACAGTAAAAGATATGACACGTTGAATGATGATGATAATGTTACAGAATAAACATCACAGTAAAAGATATGACACGTTGAATGATGATGATACAGAATAAACATCACAGTAAAAGATATGACACGTTGAATGATGATGATAATGCTACAGAATAAACACCACAGTAAAAGATATGACACGTTGAATGATAATGACTACAGAATAAACATGACAGTAAAAGATATGACACGTTGAATGATGATGATAATGCTACAGAATAAACATGACAGTAAAAGATATGACACGTTGAATGATAATGACTACAGAATAAACATGACAGTAAAAGATATGACACGTTGAATGATGATGATAATGCTACAGAATAAACATCACAGTAAAAGATATGACACGTTGAATGATAATGCTACAGAATAAACATGACAGTAAAAGATATGACACGTTGAATGATAATGATAATGCTACAGAATAAACATGACAGTAAAAGATATGACACGTTGAATGATAATGACTACAGAATAAACATGACAGTAAAAGATATGACATGTTGAATGATAATGATAATGCTACAGAATAAACATGACAGTAAAAGATATGACATGTTGAATGATAATGACTACAGAATAAACATCACAGTAAAAGATATGACACGTTGAATGATAATGATAATGCTACAGAATAAACATCACAGTAAAAGATATGACACGTTGAATAATAATGACTACAGAATAAACATGACAGTAAAAGATATGACACGTTGAATGATAATGATAATGCTACAGAATAAACATGACAGTAAAAGATATGACACGTTGAATAATAATGACTACAGAATAAACATGACAGTTTACATAACGTACATATAAAAAAAATATGAGGTGTCTCTGTGGCGTAGATGCTAGGTGCTGGCTTCTCGTTCTAAAGGTACTCGGTTCACTTACTCGTTGAGCAAACGGAATGTTTTTCCAGAGACCCCTGATCTGTGCAGGTGATATCGAGTTCCTAGTCCTACCATAGATGGACAAAAATACCTAAGTCCCGAGTTCAATGTGAGCTCGTAAAGGAACCCTTGACATTTCGAGATCGAAAAGAGCAGGCAGGAAAGCCATTGCCCGCGCAACATTTATTACAAAGATCAATAAATAAAAGTCCTATATAATATTTTCACCATCTTCTAAATTACATCTGTAACACTCGTCGGGGCTACGGAGTTCCTGCACTGCATCAGAGATCTTCCTGTGTAAGAACGAGATCGGAGCACACATGGTTACTCATCGAAGTACAATGATGATAGTTCAATCAATCAATAAATCAATCAGGTAATCAAGCAGAGAAATAAATAAAGACAAGACAGTAGCAGAATGTCAGATAGAAATAAAGACTACAACACACAGAGAGAAAGAGAGATAGAGAGAAAGAGAGAGAATGAGAGATTGAGAGAAAAGAAACAAAACGCGATGACTGAAATTTAAACAGACAAATACAATTAACTGTTTGTTTAAAGTTAGAGGCCACGGTGCAAAGAAGGTGATAACACTCTGCCGGGGTCAGTGAGCTGCACTGACCAAGATCCTACCCAACCTCCACCTGGTGGCCCTGTAATACAAACTGTGGCTCTGTAATCTGGATAAGTGGGTGCGGATCGAGGGAGACCTGACATGCTGTAGGGTAGTAGTGTCTGTGCAGTCACGAACGATATGAGATGTGGCCGCAGTACGGTCGAGCAGAATCCTAGAGTGAATGTGTAGACAGGTATCTCCGTCTGCCTGCAGCACGGTCGAGCAGAATCCTAGAGTGAATGTGTAGACAGGTATCTCCGTCTGCCTGCAGCACGGTCGAGCAGAATCCTAGAGTGAATGTGTAGACAGGTATCTCCGTCTGCCTGCAGCACGGTCGAGCAGATTCCCAGAGTGAATGTGTAGACACGTATCTCCCTCTGCCTGCAGCAAGGTCGAGCAGAATCCTAGAGTGAATGTGTAGACAGGTATCTCCGTCTGCCTGCAGCAAGGTCGATCAGAATCCCAGAGTGAATGTGTTGACACGTATCTCTTTCTACCGTAAAACGGTTTTACGGTAGAATCGCAGAGTTAGTGTGTAGACACGTATCTTCAGGCCCATGTCTAGACAGACGTAACATGTACAAGTGCAGTACAAATGATGGCAAAATGGTGTGTATCTTCTTCGAACGATCCATATCAATCACTTGTTAACCACTCTGTGTCTGTGTGTGATTTGTATTATGAGCAAAGTGCGATTGAACATTGTGTCAGTTATGCGCCTACACGTAGGCCAGCATATCCGATTTCTGCGAAGCATTTCATTTGCTAGAGTAGCTTCCCTAGGTCCTACATCAGTCGCCTCTTTCGACATGCATTGTAGGTCGCAGTGGTACTATTGATGCTTCCCTTGCGGGCTTCGACATGCATTGTAGGTCGCAGTGGTACTATTGATGCTTCCCTTGCGGGCTTCGACATGCATTGTAGGTCGCAGTGGTACTATTGATGCTTCCCTTGCGGGCTTCGACATGCATTGTAGGTCGCAGTGGTACTATTGATGCTTCCCTTGCGGGCTTCGACATGCATTGTAGGTCGCAGTGGTACTATTGATGCTTCCCTTGCGGGCTTCGACATGCATTGTAGGTCGCAGTGGTACTATTTATGCTTCCCTTGCGGGCTTCGACATGCATTGTAGGTCGCAGTGGTACTATTGATGCTTCCCTTGCGGGCTTCGACACCACACGGGCGAAATGACGTGTGAAAACTGTACAACAAATCACCCAAAAATCTCGACATTTAAAGGTCTACTGCACAAGGATTAACTTCATTGCGACGGCTTTTAACCCATATGACTCTGTTCCTCTCCGCAAAAATGACACGGCACCTGCAGAGGGTATTGCACAAAGCACGAACTCTGTATCTCCGGCAACAGTTCTAGTGTTCTCTGGGGAAAATGCAGTATGAACAGAACGGCGCGGTCCGGATTCGAGTCCACGATATTCAGAACGCAAGGCAAAGGCTTTACAACTCAGACACACTAACCCCTAAAATATAGACTTACATCGTACAGATCCATCAGTTACAGTATATTTGTCCGCTCTTAGCAAGACTGTAAAGTATAGACTTACATTGTACAAAGCCATCAGTTACAGTATATTTGTCCGCTCTTAGCAAGACTGTAAAGTATAGACTTACATCGTACAGATCCATCAATTACAGTATATTTGTCCGCTCTTAGCAAGACTGTAAAGTATAGACTTACATCGTACAGATCCATCAATTACAGTATATTTGTCCGCTCTTAGCAAGACTGTAAGAGATCGATGCAATCTATTTGCAACGTGTCGACGCAAAGCAAGACTGTAAGAGATCGATACAATCTATTTGCAACGTGTCGACGCAAAGCAAGACTGTAAGAGATCGATACAATCTATTTGCAACGTGTCGACGCAGGGCAAGACTGTAAGAGATCGATGCAATCTATTTGCAACGTGTCGACGCAGGGAAAGACTGTAAGAGATCGATACAATCTATTTGCAACCTGTCAACGCAAAGAAAGACTGTAAGAGATCGATACAATCTATTTGCAACGTGTCGACGCAAAGAAAGACTGTAAGAGATCGATACAATCTATTTGCAACGTGTTGACGCAAAGAAAGACTGTAAGAGATCGATACAATCTATTTGCAACGTGTCGACGCAAAGCAAGACTGTAAGAGATCGATACAATCTATTTGCAACGTGTCGACGCAGGGAAAGATTGTAGTAAACTCTATACCTGAAGCGAAATGTATGGGTTTTGGTAGGGTAGATTTGGCAGATGATCAGATGAGCGTGTGGCCGAATGTATTAGAGCGCGGCTCGCATGTGGGAGATATCTGTTCAATTCACGGTAAGGCCAATGAATTTTTCTGTTGTGGCAATAAATGAAAGATCCTAACCTGAACAGCTTTGTGGCGACCGTAATAGCCACGCGGCCATTTAATTCTCCAGTCTCTTCTCCCACCTGTCCTACACCGCCCTAAAAATCGATACTACAAGCAGTAACAACTTTATTTGTTAGAGTTAACATAGCGCAAAACTGAAAGTTTCGTTTTAGTGCATATGAAATATGCTTTCTGTGAGAATGTTAGAGTTAACATAGTGCACAACTGAAAGTTTCCTTTTAGTGCATATGAAATATGCTTTCTGTGAGAATGTTAGAGTTGACATAACGCAAAACTTAAAGTTTCGTTTTAGTGCATATGAAATATGCTTTCTGTGAGAATATTAGAGTTAACATAGTGCACAACTGAAAGTTTCCTTTTAGTGCATATGAAATATGCTTTCTGTGAGAATGTTAGAGTTAACATAGTGCACAACTGAAAGTTTCCTTTTAGTGCATATGAAATATGCTTTCTGTGAGAATGTTAGAGAACATAGTGCACAACTGAAAGTTTCGTTTTAGTGCATATGAAACAGGCTTTTTGTGAGAATGTTAGAGTTGACATAACGTAAAACTGAAAGTTTCGTTTTAGTGCATATGAAATATGTTTTCTGTGAGAATTGGGATGGACAATATTGGCCGAGCGAACAAAAAACAAAAATGTGCATCCGATCATAATGAACCCAATCTTCCTGATTTACTTGTATTCAGTCTCAATAATGGAAATACAGATGTGGTACTTCAAATTTCCTTGTGGCGACAAAACGACAAAGAGTCAAAAAACGGTTGAGAATGTTCCTAACACGGAACTACCTCACCAAGTCAGAAAAATTTCAAAGCATGATCTTGATCGTTGGTGTATATCATAGAAAAGCCCAAATAAACAACTAAAACAAATATCTGTAAAACATTTGAACTTGCAATGCAAAAATGACCGACAATTTAATGGGTAAAGACAATAATGGATGAACTAAGACAAAACCAAACATTTTCCTAGGCCGAAATTTTCAGACAAACAAACTACTAAACAATCTATACTATAGATTAAACATACAAACTACTAAACAAACTATCATCAAATAGCTTGTCCTGAGCAGAACTTTGCCACCCCAACAGTCCTCCTGAACTTCTCTCTCTCATAGGCCATATGTTCTGCCTCTGCAGCCGTCATGTTCAAACCATTAGTTACATCCTGAATCCATCTTCTCCGTGGTCTTCCTCTTCTTCTCTTTGCCGGTATGCTTCCTTCAATGATGGTCTTCTCTAGCTCTTCATGTCTTTTTATATGTCAAAAATATCTCAATTTTCTCTTTCGTATTTGTAGCATCAGCCAGCTTTCTTTGATTTTGTGTTCTTTCTGGATAGATCTATTTGTTCTCTTCTCTGTCCAAGATATACGGAGCACTCTTCTAAAACACCTATATTCGAAAGCACATATATATTTTTCTACTGATTTATTAAATGTACATGCTTAACACCCATACGTTGCCACTGGGAATATGCATGCTCTTAGTATTGTGATCTTTGTTTTCTTATCAGTTCTGTTCAATACTGTTTTGAGTTGTTTAATTTTTTGTAAAGCCATGCTTGTTCTTATTTTCATTTCCTTCATTCCATTTCCATCTGTTGTTAGTAGTTAACCAAGATATTCAAAACTGTTCACATTTTCTACTTTCTCTCCTTTGATAAAGATATCTTTTGTCATGTTCGTTTTATCTGTTGTCATTATTTATTTTTTACATATTTAGATATAGATTTTGTTTTTCGCTTTTATCTTTCACTTCTCCTGATAATTTCTCAATCCATTTTTGTGATGTTGACAGTAACACTGTATCGTCAGCGTATCGTAGATCGGTATTTCTCTCTCGATTATAAAAGAATCGTATTGTTCTTTCCGCTATCTTCTGTAACATTCCTCATCATGTTTTCTGCATATATGTTAAACAGACAAGACGACAAAATGCAGCCTTGTCTGACTCCCTGCCCTATGTCAAACCAATCTGATGTATAATCGCATGTTCTTACATACTATGAACAAACAATACTAAAGATTAAACATACAAACTACTAAACAAACTATGCTATAGATTAAACATACAAACTACTAAACAAACTATGCTATAGATTAAACATACAAACTACTAAACAAACTATGCTATAGATTAAACATACAAACTACTAAACAAACTATGCTATAGATTAAACATACAAACTACTAAACAAACTATGCTATAGATTAAACATACAAACTACTAAACAAACACACTGTAATCAAACCGACGAAAGAAATCACAAAGAAGTTATTCAATGTTAACTAAAATTTGTAACTTGCAGTCTCTAGTGACCAGTTATTCAATGTTAACTAAAATTTGTAACTTGCAGTCTCTAGTGATTAGTTATTCAATGTTAACTAAAATTTGTAACTTGCAGTCTCTAGTGACCAGTTATTCAATGTTAACTAAAGTTTGTACTTGCAGTCTCTAGTGATTAGTTATTCAATGTTAACTAAAGTTTGTACTTGCAGTCTCTAGTGATTAGTTATTCAATGTTAACTAAAGTTTGTAACTTGCAGCCTCTAGTGACCAGTTATTCAATGTTAACTAAAGTTTGTAACTTGTAGTCTCTAGCGACCAGTTATTCAATGTTAACTAAAATTTGTACTTGTAGTCTCTAGTGACCAGTTATTCAATGATAACTAAAATGTGTACTTGTAGTCTCTAGTGACCAGTTATTCAATGTTAACTAAAGTTTGTAACTTGCAGTCTCTAGTGACCAGTCATTCAATGTTAACTAAAGTTTGAACTTGCAGTCTCTAGTGATTAGTTATTCAATGTTAACTAAAGTTTGTACTTGCAGTCTCTAGTGATTAGTTATTCAATGTTAACAAAAGTTTGTAACTTGCAGCCTCTAGTGACCAGTTATTCAATGTTAACTAAAGTGTGTAACTTGTAGTCTCTAGTGATAAGTTATTCAATGTTAACTAAAGTTTGTACTTGCAGTCTCTAGTGATTAGTTATTCAATGTTAACTAAAATTTGTAACTTGCAGTCTCTAGTGATTAGTTATTCAATGTTAACTAAAGTTTGTAACTTGCAGTCTCTAGTGACCAGTTATTCAATGTTAACTAAAGTTTGTAACTTGCAGTCTCTAGTGATTAGTTATTCAATGTTAACTAAAGTTTGTAACTTGCAGCCTCTAGTGACCAGTTATTCAATGTTAACTAAAGTTTGTACTTGCAGTCTCTAGTGACCAGTTATTCAATGTTAACTAAAGTTTGTACTTGCAGTCTCTAGTGATTAGTTATTCAATGTTAACTAAAATTTGTAACTTGCAGTCTCTAGTGATTAGTTATTCAATGTTAACTAAAGTTTGTACTTGCAGTCTCTAGTGATTAGTTATTTAATGTTAACTAAAGTTTGTACTTGCAGTCTCTAGTGATTAGTTATTCAATGTTAACTAAAATTTGTAACTTGCAGTCTCTAGTGACCAGTTATTCAATGTTAACTAAAGTTTGTAACTTGCAGTCTCTAGTGATTAGTTATTCAATGTTAACTAAAATTTGTAATTGTAGTCTCTAGTGATTAGTTATTCAATGTTAACTAAAATTTGTAACTTGCAGTTTCTAATGATTAGTTATTCAGTGTTAACTAAAGTTTGTACTTGCAGTCTCTAGTGACCAGTTATTCAATGTTAACTAAAATTTGTAACTTGTAGTCTCTAGTGATTACTTATTCAATGTTAACTAATGTTTGCACTTGTATTCACTAATGACTAGTTTTTCAATGTTAACTAAAGTTTGTTTTTGTATTCTCTAGTGATTAGTTATTCAATGTTAACTAAAGTTTGTACTTGCAATCTCTAGTGACTAGTTATTCAATGTTAACTAAAGTTTGTACTTGCAATCTCTAGTGACTAGTTATTCAATGTTAACTAAAGTTTGTACTTGCAGTCTCTAGTGACTAGTTATTCAATGTTAACTAAAGTTTGTACTTGCAGCCTCTAATGACAAGTCATTCAATGTTAACTAAAGTTTGTACTTGCAATCTCTAGTGACTAGTTATTCAATGTTAACTAAAGTTTGTACTTGATCTCTATGAATTATTCAATGTTAAATAGTATTTCATTTAGAGACTAGTTTTAATTTAATAAAGTCCTTTTTGATTTTATGACTGTCTTCATTTATAAACGACGTTCTTAATTTTCATTTTAAAGTTTCTTTTTAGATAAATGTCTTTTTCTTTGTAAATACTTTGCTTTGTAGTTTATTCTTTTATCTGCTTTCTACTAGTTTTATTCATTTTTTCTTTGCATACATAGTTTTACTCATTGTTCTTTTCATTAATAGTTTTACTTCTTGTTCTTTCATACATAGTTTTACTTCATTGTTCTTTCATACATAGTTTTACTGCATTGTTCTTTCATAATAGTTTTACTCATTGTTCTTTCATACATAGTTTTACTGCATTGTTCTTTCATACATAGTTTTACTGCATTGTTCTTTCATACATAGTTTTACTGCATTGTTCTTTCATACATAGTTTTACTGCATTGTTCTTTCATACATAGTTTTACTGCATTGTTCTTTCATACATAGTTTTACTACATTGTTCTTTCATACATAGTTTTACTGCATTGTTCTTTCATACATAGTTTTACTGCATTGTTCTTTCATACATAGTTTTACTACATTGTTCTTTCATACATAGTTTTACTTCATTGTTCTTTCATACATAGTTTTACTACATTGTTCTTTCATACATAGTTTTACTACATTGTTCTTTCATACATAGTTTTACTGCATTGTTCTTTCATACATAGTTTTACTTCATTGTTCTTTCATACATAGTTTTACTACATTGTTCTTTCATACATAGTTTTACTACATTGTTCTTTCATACATAGTTTTACTTCATTGTTCTTTCATACATAGTTTTACTACATTGTTCTTTCATACATAGTTTTACTTCATTGTTCTTTCATACATAGTTTTACTGCATTGTTCTTTCATACATAGTTTTACTGCATTGTTCTTTCATACATAGTTTTACTTCATTGTTCTTTCATACATAGTTTTACTGCATTGTTCTTTCATACATAGTTTTACTACATTGTTCTTTCATACATAGTTTTACTGCATTGTTCTTTCATACATAGTTTTACTTCATTGTTCTTTCATACATAGTTTTACTACATTGTTCTTTCATACATAGTTTTACTGCATTGTTCTTTCATACATAGTTTTACTGCATTGTTCTTTCATACATAGTTTTACTTCATTGTTCTTTCATACATAGTTTTACTACATTGTTCTTTCATACATAGTTTTACTTCATTGTTCTTTCATACATAGTTTTACTACATTGTTCTTTCATACATAGTTTTACTTCATTGTTCTTTCATACATAGTTTTACTTCATTGTTCTTTCATACATAGTTTTACTGCATTGTTCTTTCATACATAGTTTTACTTCATTGTTCTTTCATACATAGTTTTACTGCATTGTTCTTTCATACATAGTTTTACTACATTGTTCTTTCATACATAGTTTTACTGCATTGTTCTTTCATACATAGTTTTACTTCATTGTTCTTTCATACATAGTTTTACTGCATTGTTCTTTCATACATAGTTTTACTGCATTGTTCTTTCATACATAGTTTTACTGCATTGTTCTTTCATACATAGTTTTACTGCATTGTTCTTTCATACATAGTTTTACTGCATTGTTCTTTCATACATAGTTTTACTGCATTGTTCTTTCATACATAGTTTTACTGCATTGTTCTTTCATACATAGTTTTACTACATTGTTCTTTCATACATAGTTTTACTGCATTGTTCTTTCATACATAGTTTTACTTCATTGTTCTTTCATACATAGTTTTACTGCATTGTTCTTTCATACATAGTTTTACTACATTGTTCTTTCATACATAGTTTTACTGCATTGTTCTTTCATACATAGTTTTACTGCATTGTTCTTTCATACATAGTTTTACTGCATTGTTCTTTCCATCATTTCTTTCCTGCCATTTCTTTACGTTTGCCATCATTTTTCACATAAACGCATCTTCAACGTACACACTACTAGTAAACATACACTAAACGTACAACTACTACGGGTAAACATACAAACTACAAACGTACACTACTACAGAGTAAACATACAAACTCAAACTACACCTACTACAGAGTAAACATACAAACTACAACGTCCATCTACTACAAGAGAAACATACAAACTGCAAACATACACCTACTACACAGAGTAAACATACAAACTACAGACGTACATCTACTAAAGAGTAAACATACAAACTACAGACTTACATCTACTGCAGAGTAAACATACAAACTGCAAACTACACCTACTAACAGAGTAAACATACAAACTACAGACTTACATCTACTGCAGAGTAAACATACAAACTGCAAACATACACCTACTACACAGAGTAAACATACAAACTACAGACTTACATCTACTACAGAGTAAACATACAAACTCAAGACTTACATCTACTACACAGAGTAAACATACAAACTACAGACTTACATCTACTACACAGAGTAAACATACAAACTACAGACTTACATCTACTACAGAGTAAACATACAAACTACATACTTACATCTACTACAGAGTAAACATACAAACTACAGACTTACATCTACTACAGAGTAAACATACAAACTACAGACTTACATCTACTACAGAGTAAACATACAAACTACAGACTTACATCTACTACAGAGTAAACATACAAACTGCAAACATACACCTACTACACAGAGTAAACATACAAACTACAGACGTACATCTACTAAAGAGTAAACATACAAACTACAGACTTACATCTACTGCAGAGTAAACATACAAACTGTAAACATACACCTACTACACAGAGTAAACATACAAACTACAGACTTACATCTACTGCAGAGTAAACATACAAACTGCAAACATACACCTACTACACAGAGTAAACATACAAACTACAGACTTACATCTACTACAGAGTAAACATACAAACTACAGACTTACATCTACTACACAGAGTAAACATACAAACTACAGACTTACATCTACTACACAGAGTAAACATACAAACTACAGACTTACATCTACTACAGAGTAAACATACAAACTACAGACTTACATCTACTACAGACTAAACATACAAACTACAGACTTACATCTACTACAGAGTAAACATACAAACTACAGACTTACATCTACTACAGAGTAAACATACAAACTACAGACTTACATCTACTACACAGAGTAAACATACAAACTACAAACTTACATCTACTACAGAGTAAACATACAAACTACAAACTTACATCTACTACAGAGTAAACATACAAACTACAGACTTACATCTACTACACAGAGTAAACATACAAACAACAAACTTACATCTACTACAGAGTAAACATACAAACTACAGACTTACATCTACTACAGAGTAAACATACAAACTACATACTTACATCTACTACAGAGTAAACATACAAACTACAGACTTACATCTACTACAGAGTAAACATACAAACTACAGACTTACATCTACTACAGAGTAAACATACAAACTACAGACTTACATCTACTACAGAGTAAACATACAAACTGCAAACATACACCTACTACACAGAGTAAACATACAAACTACAGACGTACATCTACTAAAGAGTAAACATACAAACTACAGACTTACATCTACTGCAGAGTAAACATACAAACTGCAAACATACACCTACTACACAGAGTAAACATACAAACTACAGACTTACATCTACTGCAGAGTAAACATACAAACTGCAAACATACACCTACTACACAGAGTAAACATACAAACTACAGACTTACATCTACTACACAGAGTAAACATACAAACTACAGACTTATATCTACTACAGAGTAAACATACAAACTACAGACTTACATCTACTAAAGAGTAAACATACAAACTACAGACTTACATCTACTGCAGAGTAAACATACAAACTGCAAACATACACCTACTACACAGAGTAAACATACAAACTACAGACTTACATCTACTGCAGAGTAAACATACAAACTGCAAACATACACCTACTACACAGAGTAAACATACAAACTACAGACTTACATCTACTACAGAGTAAACATACAAACTACAGACTTACATCTACTACACAGAGTAAACATACAAACTACAGACTTACATCTACTACACAGAGTAAACATACAAACTACAGACTTATATCTACTACAGAGTAAACATACAAACTACAGACTTACATCTACTACAGAGTAAACATACAAACTACAGACTTACATCTACTACAGAGTAAACATACAAACTACAGACTTACATCTACTACAGAGTAAACATACAAACTACAGACTTACATCTACTACAGAGTAAACATACAAACTACAAACTTACATCTACTACAGAGTAAACATACAAACTACAAACTTACATCTACTACAGAGTAAACATACAAACTACAAACTTACATCTACTACAGAGTAAACATACAAACTACAGACTTACATCTACTACACAGAGTAAACATACAAACTACAAACTTACATCTGCTACAGAGTAAACATACAAACTACAAACTTACATCTACTAAAGAGTAAACATACAAACTACAGACTTACATCTACTACACAGAGTAAACATACAAACTACAAACTTACATCTACTACAGAGTAAACATACAAACTACAGACTTACATCTACTACAGAGTAAACATACAAACTTACATCTACTACAGAGTAAACATACAAACATACAAACTTACATCTACTACAGAGTAAACATACAAACTACAGACTTACATCTACTACAGAGTAAACATACAAACTACAAACTTACATCTACTACAGAGTAAACATACAAACTACAAACTTACATCTACTACAGAGTAAACATCAGATATCAGTTCAGTTATATAAGGACTCATCATCATCAAGGTGCGTATCCTTTAAAGGAGGTTGCTGTCTTTGCAGCGCATCTTAAGTTCACTCTGTCTCTAGCCAGTTCACACACTTCGCCGATAGTCATATTCATGGTTTCTTTAATATCTTCCTCTTGGTCTGCCTCTGTGTCTTGGGACACTGGCCTCTAATATTGTTCTCTCCCGCCGATAGTGACGCTTGATGAGACCAAAGTATCTAGTTTTTCTGTATAGTATATTGTTTATAAGGCAATTCTCTCTTTAACATTCAGTTGTTTCAGGACATCAACGTTCTTTCTTTCTTCTGTCCATGATATTTGTAGGATTTTTCTGTAGCATTTCATTTCGAAGAACTGGATTTTTGTTCTTGTTGTTTGTGTAATGGTCCATGATTCACAACCATAAGTAGCCACTGTAAAAATACATGTTCTCAGTATACACTAAATATAAGGACCATCATCATTATACTCCGGACATAACCATTGGTGCTCTGAATTCTACCTCAACAAATCAAGCAGCGTCCAGCGGCCCAACATGTAATTTCGAAAGTTGATTAATCAATCCTTTTACAGATTTGGTATAGTGTTCTTTTCGAACTGTTCCAATAGTGAGACCCATTTCTCCCAACCTGGTCAGCGATTGGGATTCACAACCCTGAAACTCCTCTATTCGGAAAGACTCTCTCAATGTGTTAAGAATATCATTTCGGTCCATCGCAACTCCCTCTGATATCGTAGCCATGCTAGTCAATCTATCAGCTCGTTCATTACATCTGACTCTTACGTGCACAGGAACAAAAATGTAAGTGATTTCTTTGAGTAGACATACAAGTCACAAATCAAGTTTTGCTATAATGTAAACTATAAACTAAACAGTTTATGAACGAGCTTGTACTCAACAAATAAAACATAAACTAAACAATGTATGAACGAGGCTTGTACTCAACAAATAAAACATAAACTAAACAGTGTATGAACGTGGCTGGACTCAACAAATAAAACATAAACTAAACAGTGTCTGAACGAGCTTGTACTCAACAAATAAAACATAAACTAAACAATGTATGAGCGAGGCTTGTACTCAACAAATAAAACATAAACTAAACAATGTATGAACGTGGCTTGTACTCAACAAATAAAACATAAACTAAACAATGTATGAACGTGGCTGGACTCAACAAATAAAACATAAACTAAACAGTGTATGAACGAGCTTGTGCTCAGCAAATAAAACATAAACTAAACAATGTATGAACGAGGCTTGTACTCAACAAATAAAACATAAACTAAACAATGTATGAACGAGTCTTGTACTCAACAAATAAAACATAAACTAAACAGTGTATGAACGAGGCTTGTACTCAACAAATAAAACATAAACTAAACAATGTATGAACGAGGCTTGTACTCAACAAATAAAACATAAACTAAACAATGTATGAACGAGGCTTGTACTCAACAAATAAAACATAAACTAAACAATGTATGAACGTGGCTGGACTCAACAAATAAAACATAAACTAAACAGTGTCTGAACGAGCTTGTACTCAACAAATAAAACATAAACTAAACAATGTATGAACGAGGCTTGTACTCAACAAATAAAACATAAACTAAACAATGTATGAACGTGGCTGGACTCAACAAATAAAACATAAACTAAACAGTGTATGAACGAGCTTGTACTCAGCAAATAAAACATAAACTAAACAATGTATGAACGAGGCTTGTACTCAACAAATAAAACATAAACTAAACAATGTATGAACGAGTCTTGTACTCAACAAATAAAACATAAACTAAACAGTGTATGAACGAGGCTTGTACTCAACAAATAAAACATAAACTAAACAATGTATGAACGAGGCTTGTACTCAACAAATAAAACATAAACTAAACAATGTATGAACGAGGCTTGTACTCAACAAATAAGACGTTTACTGCCATCAAACTGATGAAAGATACAATGAAGAAAGACTTTGAGATAATAAACGAGAATGTTGAGCACTGAAAGTGTTGTGAACAGTATTACAGAACTGCTATGTCTCAGCTTCGGTTCCGAAATGACAGTTCTTCTGTATATAAGACTAGAGTTACAAATTCTACAACGCGTCATCACATCAGAACAAGGCCTATGATTTTGTCTGCCAATGTTTACAACCATAGCTAAACAATAACAAAGGGTACATCTCAATAGGTATATATAAGTCCGTTAAACTTGTCATGCCCACAGATACAAATTTGTATCTTTGTAACCATTTGATGAAATAACTTGAAAACTTGCATGTGAACACACATGTTCCCGACGCTACAAAATATTTTTGCCATTCAAACAATCATACCATCTAAAAGTTTCCTTCTTTGTGCTATATATTTAATGCGTCCATTTGCATGGTTGGAGAAAACTAATGTTTACAGCTAATTTAATACATTGATGACACAAATAGCAACATTCAGGACGAATTTCATGGTTTTCTAAACAATTTTTGCATTTTTCATGCACCAAATGGATTCGGGCTTGAACATGGTAAAAAAATTGACGTCATTAGTGGGAGATTGACTTTTAGTTAAATGCGTAAATCGAAATTAGTGTGAGGCTATTGGGTCATATTGTTGACTTCTCAAAACAGACATTGATATAACATTTCTAATGAGTTTGAAGTTACAATGCAAAAAGCATCATTAATGCAATAGGCACATTTTCGCAAAGATGCACATGATGATGATGCTCGTCTATTACGGGTGATGATGACCACACAAATTGTCCTCCAAGGGAATGTAGTTGCGCTATGTTTGTCTGTGTGTGCGTAGATGACTAGTGAGCCCGATACGGGCTTGAAATGTTCTTGTACAGTGTGGGCAAGGTATACTTGCACCTGTGGGAAGTTTTATTGTCTTTCTATTTTGACGTTTTTGCTCCATCCCTGCTGTTCTATCTGTCTCGCAGGCAGAGGAACCGTGTCGAAGAAGTGTGCACCAGGCTGATCTGTCTTGAGCAGCATTCTCCCAGTTGTTGACATCTATGCCACAAGATTTCATCAAGTTCTTGAGTGTATCTGTGAATCGCTTTTCTGGTCCCCTGTGAGCGTTTACCGCTATGCAGCTCACCATAAAAGAGTCGTTTGGGTATTCTGCAATCTGGCATTCGAGCCACATGTCCTGCCCATCTTGTCTGAAACTGCATCAAGATTGTATAGATGCTGGTGAGAACAGCTCTTTTTAGGACCTCTGTATCTGGGATCATATCCTGCCATTTGATGTTCATTTAAGAGGCACATATGGGTCATCTGTACTACAGTATACAAAAACCAGAGAAAAGAGCTATTTTATTACAGTGATACGTCCCTACCACATATGTTAACACACGCACATTGTAACGAAGAAGTAGCAATTTGAAAAGAATCTCTCCAGCAGCTCCGCCATAACAAGGTGATATAGAAAAGTTCTTAGAGCATCATGGACAGAGAAGAGAAGAAACAAAGACATCCTACAAGACCTGAATATCAAGGAGCATTGGCTCATAAATAACATCATGTCCCGGAAGATGAAATATTTTGGCCACACTAAACACCACAGTGGTCTGAAGAGAAAGGTAATGGAAGGCATGGTTCCTGGAAAACGAGACAAAGGACGACCAAGACGAATATGGCAGCAGGACATCAAAGAAACATTGAACATGACGCTGGAAGAGGCAGGAGAACTTGCAAGAGACATAGAGCTTTTCAGGCGGGCTGTGATGAACACAATGTTCCGCAAGGGACATGCTACTACTTGAGCTCCGCCATTGCCAGTCCAAGCCTTGACGTGAAAGGGGGATGACATTATAACATGGCAGCTAACTTTAACTGTAATGTAAGTTATTTAAAAACAATGATACAACTATGTCTACATTTCTTGTTTCTTTCATGACTATATTGCAAGTATCAACATTAGCCCCCATGTATAAGTTGAGATGATACGCCTTTGCATGAGACTTGCCATCAAATGTCATATGTGTGCGTTTACTGTAAAAACTAAAATTTCGGTTCAGACTAGCCAAATATGCCACCAACATCAAAGGAAACCGTTATATTGCAAAATCCAGGTTTCCTATAGCAATTTCTTCCAACAGACATTTGCGTCGGTATAATTCTAAGGTTGGGTGCACAATTTCGCTACTGTGGAACTGATGGTTTTGCTACAATTCGCATTGGACTGTGGGCATGAGTTGTTGAACGGACTTTTATAATATTTATTCTTGCAGGACAACGTTGGACTTTGTGAACACACCCAACTTTTCTCTTGTATTATCTCCCCATCAACAGAACTTCATCCACAAACTGAATAAAATATTTGATAGAGAATAATTCTACGATAATATAACTAGTACTAGCTTTAAGTCTCTACATCACATTTGTGATGTATATATCATTATGGAGGTAAAGGTTAGCATGGTGATTAGGATGAGCGGAAGCATACAAATCTAGTCTCGTCGTAGCGGATCAGATCAAATCGGGAGGTAACCGAGGGAGGCTGCGGTGATACGTAATAAATTGACGTTTAAAGACAAAGACACGTATGTATGGTATCACATAAGCAAGCAAAAATTAATAGCAAAATGATAAAACTAACAAAACACCAACGTTTCGATCGTAGACCTTTATCAAGGTAGACAAACATAGACAAGGAATACTAAATAAACTAAAGCATAGATCTAAATGAGAAGGATGACTAGCGATACGGCAAATACTTACCTGTTACCGAGCACACCGTGCAAAAACTGAAAGTCTACATGAGGCGATGTGGATGCATTGAGCAGCAGAGGCGGGTGTGTCAGGCCACCTCCGATACAGGAAGATGATGTTGCACGTGTGTGCCGGGTGAAGATAAAACAGGGGAGGCAACTCTCTAAAGTAGAAAGCAGTGCGGGGAGAAGTAATTTTAGCCGTACCAACTCGAAAACAGCGCCACCACTACCCTCCCTACATCCCTAACAATAATCACCCCATAAGTATTTACCAAAGAGAGAGAAAAAAAACATGATAAGAATGGTCCACTTCAATGGTCCTACTCATCGAGGTAGTCGAGATGTCTCTATCACCGGTCTGGTGCCGTGCTCCTCAGATGACCGTAGCCGGCTAGCGTTGGAATGCCGCCTCATCGTCCAACTCGGTGTGTTGGCACCTAAAGGGATCAATATATGATTTCAGTACACTTAGTGGTCTTCTTTCTTCTCTGCCCTTCCCTCTTTCCCTTTCCACAACGCCCCCATTACTTTTAACATCCACTCCTCTTTACCTCGTTCTTCTCCTCCCCCTTTCCCCTTGGCATCGATGGCCATTAGACGCTTCGCTCTTTCAGCTAGTATGTGCACCTACGCAGCCACTCTTCACACCGCTTTTTATACCCTGCATATATGTATGGACCTATGGTCACTGATGACTCCTTAAAATCATGTGAACGGGGGTTCTCATGCTTTTGGAAGTCGTTAGTTACTATGGCTCCGACACTCTGATAGTGGACTCGGAGCGGCTTGTTCCTTGAACATTTATTTAGCACATTGGCCCAGTAGTCTTTGTCTCTTCGGTCTGACGTTTGTCGAATTCCCACAACCACAGGTATGCTACTTTACACGGTCTGGTGCCATGTTTCCACTTGTTGTTACTAAAACATTCTTATCATGTTTTTTTTCTCTCTCTTTGGTAAATACTTATGTGGTGATTATTGTTATGGATGTAGGAAGGGTAGTGGTGGCGCTGTTTTCGAGTTGGTACGGCTCAAATTACTTCTCCCCGCACTGCTTTCTACTTTAGAGAGTTGCCTCCCCTGTTTTATCTTCACCCGGCACACACGTGCAACATCATCTTCCTGTATCGGAGGTGGCCTGACACACCCGCCTCTGCTGCTCAATGCATCCACATCGCCTCATGTAGACTTTCAGTTTTTGCACGGTGTGCTCGGTAACAGGTAAGTATTTGCCGTATCGCTAGTCATCCTTCTCATTTAGATCTATGCTTTAGTTTATTTAGTATTCCTTGTTTGTGTTTGTCTCCCTTGATAAAGGTCTACGACCGAAACTTTGGTTTTTTGTTAGTTTTATCATTTTTGCTATTAATTTTTGCTTGCTTATGTGATACCAAACATGGTGATTAGTGAACTTGCTTAGTTGGCATGTAGTCCGGGGTTCAGTTCCACAGGTGAAGTGACTTTTCCGACTGTATCGGCTTTCTCAATCAAGTGCCAAGGATACACTAGGACGTAAAGTAAATATGGCATGCGTTATGTTGACCACATCATCAATCATATGTTTATGGTAAATGAAAATTATCTAATAAAACGTTAAGGCATGAAAGCTGGTTCCTATATTTGTTCATAAGTTCAGTATCATTAATTTTTCAAATGGTTAGAGAAAAAAAATTTCAAGTGTTACAATAGCCATCATTGTTATATGGAAGAGAAACATGGACAATAAACAAACAACTTGAAAATATAACCAAGACTTTCAAAATGTTGATATCAAAAATAATCTTGTGAATGCCATAAAAGAAAGACAAAATACTAAAGAACATCTGAATCAGAGACTCTATGAACAAGATACAGAAGATCAAGACCGATTTTGTACAAAGGCAGTAGATGCAATTAATACAAATAACTCGTCAATCCAGATACTTACCTTCATCTTTGTCCCAGGTCACGCCGGGGTGAAAGACAATGAGAGATCAGACGCACTGGCGGGCAATGCTACGATTGAGAATGGGTCTTCTATGGACAGAAGCGACATCATCAACACTCTAAGAGAAAACATAAGCTCTGTAGATTTAAACGACGAAGATAAATGGTATTCTCTATCTCGGTTGGGCAAGTTGTGCATACCGATAGGTGTGCAAGACGGAAAACCACTAGAGAAAACATAGTAGATACATCAATCAAAATAGAACGGAAGTTGTTGGCTTAAACACACTGAGAGATACATGCTTGGCACGAGATCGGAGCAATTATAGACATGTTCGATGAGATACATGCTTGGCAAGAGATTGGAGCAATTATAGACATGTTCGATGAGATACATGCTTGGCAAGAGATTGGAGATTGGAGCAATTATAGACATGTCCGTTGTGTGATGAAGATGATCCTCAAATGAACAATGAAACAATTAGAAATGAGATAAGAACTCGCAAAAGAAACACAAAATAAACAGAAAGTTGTATGTGTCTCAATAAAAGACATGAAATCCACTTTACTAATTGAAGATTAAATTGAGAGGAAAAGTGGAGGGCAAGAGAGTAAGGAGATAAGAAATGTGTAATTAGATGGTAAACGTCAACAGATGGACATACAGATAGCAGCGTGTCAGAGTTTACCATCAGGGAAAGGAACTTATTTGTTTAGAAATCTATAGCAGCAATTATTTAATTTTGGAGAAGCCATACAATGACAAAAGTGTTGGATATTGAGCACTACATGCACAGGTGATCTACGACAGTACAGCTCGCACTAAATATAAAATTATCTGTTCCTAAACTTTCTCTCTTGTATTATCACAGATTGATTAAGTCACGTGATGAACCTACAATACAATAAGATCATGCGCCATCTCCACAAGGAAATATCAACTTTATTGTGCACTACGTAACAATATAATACAATATTGATGATATTCTTTACAATGATTTCATTTGATGTATGTCCACAACTGTGGGAGTCTCCATCCAGACCAACAATAGAAGAATGAATATATATATATATATATATACGAGGGCGCATTGAAAAGTAATGCCTCCAAGTCCATAACTTTGTTAATATACATAATTTACAAATGAAACATACATTTTCAGAAAGCTTGAGATGTCCACTACACAATAGAGTCATTATTTTTCGACATAGTCACCTCCACGTCCCATACACATACGCCAATGTCGAACTAGTTGTTGCATCCCGTCGAAGAAAGAATCTGATGATTTTTCACGAAGCCAGGTACGCACATCTGCTGCCACATCCACGTCAGAAGCATATCTGTTTCCCTTGAGATGTTCCTTGAGCTTTGGGAACAGGAAAAGTCACAAGGTGCCAAATCGGGGCTATATGGTGGGTGCGCTAAAATGTCGTCAAAATTGAGACGCTCTAATGCTGCCGCTGTTTGTCTACTGGTGTGTGGACGAGCATTGTCATGTTGAAGGACTGCGTGTTTTCCAGGACGAACACGTAGCAGTCTTGCCCGTAGTTTCTTCATCGTTTCCACATACCGATCAGAATTGACAATATTGCCGCGTTCCAAAAATTCTGTGTGGATTACGCCCTGGCAGTCCCAAAAATGGTCATCAAAACTTTTCCCGCTGACGCGACAGTTTTTAATTTGTTTGGGGTGGGTGAGTTTTTGTGCCTGTATTCCATAGACTGGCGCTTGTTTTCAGGGTCGTAATGATGCACCCAAGACTCATCGTCAGTGACAATTCGGCAGATAAAGTCATCGCCTTCTCGTTCATATCGCATCAGGTGTTCCTGACACGCCTGATGTCGGCGATGTTTCATTTCCGGTGTCAGCATGCAAGGGACCCATCTTGCACAAACTTTCCTATATCCTAGCAATACATGAATAATGTGATGTACTCGTTCAGTCGAAATTTCAAGCATTGTAGCGTCATCTTTTTGCTTGATTCGGCGATTGACAGGAATCAGTTCGTCCACGCGAGCTTGGTGTTGTTCATCCACTGCTGTAATTGTTCGTCCGCTGCGAGCCTGATCATGCAAGGTCATCGTCGCTGGATTGTCGCCTTTAACAGTCCTTGCCCACCTCCTAACAGTACTCACATCCACACAGGCGTCACCATATACCGCTCACATTCTCCGATGCATGTCGATGGGAACACAACCTTCGGCCGTCAAGAATTCAATCACAGCACTTTGCTTCAACCGAATTTCCATGTATGACGCCATCTTGGATAAGGTTGTGCGCATGCGCAACATTCCAGACACTTGACACTTACTGTCCTGAAAACACACTTACATATACTTTATTCTGATATCGGTGTCAATTGCCTCCGAACACTATTAACAAAGTTATGGACTTGGAGGCATTACTTTTCAATGCACCCTCGTATATATAATAATAATTAAAGGGTGCATTACCGACTTCATTGTGTTGGTGTGATTGTATACATGGACAAACAACAGTAAAAGCGTTGTCTGGTGTGAGGACGCGTTTTGGACAGTGTCACGCAGACATTCTGCAAACAGACACATTTCCTGACACAAGCTCTGATTGAAGCAGTTGATAAGAATTGTTCTAGCGACCAGTGACAACGACATTTAATGTTAAACTCTCTAAATATGTCTTTCTTCTTGTTATTTTTCATTAGTTTATTCATCCAGGCTGAACTTATGGATTCTCTAAAGAAGAGAGGACATGTACATGATTCAATTAATAGTGGTGAATCTACAACACTAACCAGACTGCAAGAAAATCAAGTCAAATGTGGTATCGCTAGGCAACAGCAATATACTGGTAACCAAAGAATAATAGTAAACCAACAAAGAACCAATGTCGTTAGTCGCAATACGCTGAGAGACATACTACCAACAAAGAACCGATGTCGTTAGTCGCATTACGCTGAGAGACATACTACCAACAAAGAACCGATGTCGTTAGTCGCAATACGCTGAGAGACATACTACCAACAAAGAACCAATGTCGTTAGTCGCAATACGCTGAGAGACATACTACCAACAAAGAACCGATGTCGTTAGTCGCAATACGCTGAGAGACATACTACCAACAAAGAACCGATGTCGTTAGTCGCATTACGCTGAGAGACATACTACCAACAAAGAACCGATGTCGTTAGTCGCAATACGCTGAGAGACATACTACCAACAAAGAACCAATGTCGTTAGTCGCAATACGCTGAGAGACATACTACCAACAAAGAACCGATGTCGTTAGTCGCATTACGCTGAGAGACATACTACCAACAAAGAACCGATGTCGTTAGTCGCAATACGCTGACAGACATACTACCAACAAAGAACCGATGTCGTTAGTCGCATTACGCTGAGAGACATACTACCAACAAAGAACCGATGTCGTTAGTCGCATTACGCTGAGAGACATACTACCAACAAAGAACCGATGTCGTTAGTCGCATTACGCTGAGAGACATACAACCAACAAAGAACCAATGTCGTTAGTCGCAATACGCTGAGAGACATACTACCAACAAAGAACCGATGTCGTTAGTCGCATTACGCTGAGAGACATACTACCAACAAAGAACCGATGTCGTTAGTCGCATTACGCTGAGAGACATACTACCAACAAAGAACCAATGTCGTTAGTCGCAATACGCTGAGAGACATACTACCAACAAAGAACCGATGTCGTTAGTCGCATTACGCTGAGAGAAATACTACCAACAAAGAACCGATGTCGTTAGTCGCAATACGCTGAGAGACATACTACCAACAAAGAACCGATGTCGTTAGTCGCAATACGTTGAGAGGCATACTACCAATAAAGAACCGATGTCGTTAGTCGCATTACGCTGAGAGACATACTACCAACAAAGAACCGATGTCGTTAGTCGCAATACGCTGAGAGACATACTACAACAAAGAACCGATGTCGTTAATCGCATTACGCTGAGAGACATACTACCAACAAAGAACCGATGTCGTTAGTCGCAATACGTTGAGAGGCATACTACCAACAAAGAACCGATGTCGTTAGTCGCATTACGCTGAGAGACATACTACCAACAAAGAACCGATGTCGTTAGTCGCATTACGCTGAGAGACATACTACCAACAAAGAACCGATGTCGTTAGTCGCAATACGCTGAGAGACATACTACCAACAAAGAACCGATGTCGTTAGTCGCAATACGTTGAGAGGCATACTACCAACAAAGAACCGATGTCGTTAGTCGCATTACGCTGAGAGACATACTACCAACAAAGAAACGATGTCGTTAGTCGCATTACGCTGAGAGACATACTACCAACAAAGAACCGATGTCGTTAGTCGCAATACGTTGAGAGGCATACTACCAACAAAGAACCGATGTCGTTAGTCGCATTACGCTGAGAGACATACTACCAACAAAGAACCGATGTCGTTAGTCGCAATACGCTGAGAGACATACTACTAATAAAGAACCGATGTCGTTAGTCGCATTACGCTGAGAGACATACTACCAATAAAGAACCGATGTCGTTAGTCGCATTACGCTGAGAGACATACTCCAATAAAGAACCGATGTCGTTAGTCGCATTACGCTGAGAGACATACTACCAATAAAGAACCGATGTCGTTAGTCGCAATACGCTGAGAGACATACTACCAACAAAGAACCGATGTCGTTAGTCGCAATACGCTGAGAGACATACTACCAACAAAGAACCGATGGCGTTAGTCGCAATACGCTGAGAGACATACTACCAACAAAGAACCGATGTCGTTAGTCGCAATACGCTGAGAGAGTTACTACCAATAAAGAACCGATGTCGTTAGTCGCATTACGCTGAGAGACATACTACCAATAAAGAACCGATGTCGTTAGTCGCAATACGCTGAGAGACATACTACCAACAAAGAACCGATGTCGTTAGTCGCAATACGCTGAGAGACATACAACCAATAAAGAACCGATGTCGTTAGTCGCAATACGCTGAGAGACATACTACCAACAAAGAACCGATGTCGTTAGTCGCAATACGCTGAGAGACATACTACCAATAAAGAACCGATGTCGTTAGTCGCATTACGCTGAGAGACATACTACCAACAAAGAACCGATGTCGTTAGTCGCATTACGCTGAGAGACATACTACCAACAAAGAACCGATGTCGTTAGTCGCATTACGCTGAGAGACATACTACCAACAAAGAACCGATGTCGTTAGTCGCAATACGCTGAGAGACATACTACCAACAAAGAACCAATGTCGTTAGTCGCAATACGCTGAGAGACATACTACCAACAAAGAACCGATGTCGTTAGTCGCATTACGCTGAGAGACATACTACCAACAAAGAACCGATGTCGTTAGTCGCAATACGCTGAGAGACATACTACCAACAAAGAACCAATGTCGTTAGTCGCAATACGCTGAGAGACATACTACCAACAAAGAACCGATGTCGTTAGTCGCAATACGCTGAGAGACATACTACCAACAAAGAACCGATGTCGTTAGTCGCATTACGCTGAGAGACATACTACCAACAAAGAACCGATGTCGTTAGTCGCAATACGCTGAGAGACATACTACCAACAAAGAACCAATGTCGTTAGTCGCAATACGCTGAGAGACATACTACCAACAAAGAACCGATGTCGTTAGTCGCAATACGCTGAGAGACATACTACCAACAAAGAACCGATGTCGTTAGTCGCATTACGCTGAGAGACATACTACCAACAAAGAACCAATGTCGTTAGTCGCAATACGCTGAGAGACATACTACCAACAAAGAACCGATGTCGTTAGTCGCATTACGCTGAGAGACATACTACCAACAAAGAACCGATGTCGTTAGTCGCATTACGCTGAGAGACATACTACCAACAAAGAACCGATGTCGTTAGTCGCAATACGCTGACAGACATACTACCAACAAAGAACCGATGTCGTTAGTCGCATTACGCTGAGAGACATACTACCAACAAAGAACCGATGTCGTTAGTCGCATTACGCTGAGAGACATACTACCAACAAAGAACCGATGTCGTTAGTCGCATTACGCTGAGAGACATACTACCAACAAAGAACCGATGTCGTTAGTCGCATTACGCTGAGAGACATACTACCAACAAAGAACCAATGTCGTTAGTCGCAATACGCTGAGAGACATACTACCAACAAAGAACCGATGGCGTTAGTCGCATTACGCTGAGAGACATACTACCAACAAAGAACCGATGTCGTTAGTCGCATTACGCTGAGAGACATACTACCAACAAAGAACCGATGTCGTTAGTCGCAATACGCTGAGAGACATACTACCAACAAAGAACCGATGTCGTTAGTCGCATTACGCTGAGAGACATACTACCAACAAAGAACCGATGTCGTTAGTCGCAATACGTTGAGAGGCATACTACCAATAAAGAACCGATGTCGTTAGTCGCATTACGCTGAGAGACATACTACCAACAAAGAACCGATGTCGTTAGTCGCAATACGCTGAGAGACATACTACCAACAAAGAACCGATGTCGTTAATCGCATTACGCTGAGAGACATACTACCAACAAAGAACCGATGTCGTTAGTCGCAATACGTTGAGAGACATACTACCAACAAAGAACCGATGTCGTTAGTCGCATTACGCTGAGAGACATACTACCAACAAAGAACCGATGTCGTTAGTCGCAATACGCTGAGAGACATACTACTAACAAAGAACCGATGTCGTTAGTCGCAATACGTTGAGAGGCATACTACCAACAAAGAAACGATGTCGTTAGTCGCATTACGCTGAGAGACATACTACCAACAAAGAACCGATGTCGTTAGTCGCAATACGCTGAGAGACATACTACCAACAAAGAAACGATGTCGTTAGTCGCATTACGCTGAGAGACATACTGCCAACAAAGAACCGATGTCGTTAGTCGCATTACGCTGAGAGACATACTACCAACAAAGAACCGATGTCGTTAGTCGCAATACGCTGAGAGACATACTACTAATAAAGAACCGATGTCGTTAGTCGCATTACGCTGAGAGACATACTACCAATAAAGAACCGATGTCGTTAGTCGCATTACGCTGAGAGACATACTACCAATAAAGAACCGATGTCGTTAGTCGCATTACGCTGAGAGACATACTACCAATAAAGAACCGATGTCGTTAGTCGCATTACGCTGAGAGACATACTACCAATAAAGAACCGATGTCGTTAGTCGCAATACGCTGAGAGACATACTACCAACAAAGAACCGATGGCGTTAGTCGCAATACGCTGAGAGACATACTACCAATAAAGAACCGATGTCGTTAGTCGCATTACGCTGAGAGACATACTACCAACAAAGAACCGATGTCGTTAGTCGCAATACGCTGAGAGACATACAACCAATAAAGAACCGATGTCGTTAGTCGCAATACGCTGAGAGACATACTACCAACAAAGAACCGATGTCGTTAGTCGCAATACGCTGAGAGACATACTACCAACAAAGAACCGATGTCGTTAGTCGCAATACGCTGAGAGACATACTACCAACAAAGAACCGATGTCGTTAGTCGCAATACGCTGAGAGACATACTACCAATAAAGAACCGATGTCGTTAGTCGCATTACGCTGAGAGACATACTACCAACAAAGAACCGATGTCGTTAGTCGCAATACGCTGAGAGACATACTACCAATAAAGAACCGATGTCGTTAGTCGCAATACGCTGAGAGACATACTACCAATAAAGAACCGATGTCGTTAGTCGCATTACGCTGAGAGACATACTACCAATAAAGAACCGATGTCGTTAGTCGCATTACGCTGAGAGACATACTACCAATAAAGAACCGATGTCGTTAGTCGCATTACGCTGAGAGACATACTACCAATAAAGAACCGATGTCGTTAGTCGCAATACGCTGAGAGACATACTACCAACAAAGAACCGATGGCGTTAGTCGCAATACGCTGAGAGACATACTACCAATAAAGAACCGATGTCGTTAGTCGCATTACGCTGAGAGACATACTACCAACAAAGAACCGATGTCGTTAGTCGCAATACGCTGAGAGACATACAACCAATAAAGAACCGATGTCGTTAGTCGCAATACGCTGAGAGACATACTACCAACAAAGAACCGATGTCGTTAGTCGCAATACGCTGAGAGACATACTACCAACAAAGAACCGATGTCGTTAGTCGCAATACGCTGAGAGACATACTACCAACAAAGAACCGATGTCGTTAGTCGCAATACGCTGAGAGACATACTACCAATAAAGAACCGATGTCGTTAGTCGCATTACGCTGAGAGACATACTACCAACAAAGAACCGATGTCGTTAGTCGCATTACGCTGAGAGACATACTACCAACAAAGAACCGATGTCGTTAGTCGCATTACGCTGAGAGACATACTACCAACAAAGAACCGATGTCGTTAGTCGCATTACGCTGAGAGACATACTACCAACAAAGAACCGATGTCGTTAGTCGCAATACGCTGAGAGACATACTACCAACAAAGAACCGATGTCGTTAGTCGCAATACGCTGAGAGACATACTCCCAACAAAGAACCGATGTCGTTAGTCGCATTACGCTGAGAGACATACTACCAACAAAGAACCGATGTCGTTAGTCGCATTACGCTGAGAGACATACTGCCAACAAAGAACCGATGTCGTTAGTCGCATTACGCTGAGAGACATACTACCAATAAAGAACCGATGTCGTTAGTCGCAATACGCTGAGAGACATACTACCAACAAAGAACCGATGTCGTTAGTCGCAATACGCTGAGAGACATACTACCAACAAAGAACCGATGTCGTTAGTCGCAATACGCTGAGAGACATACTACCAATAAAGAATCGATGTCGTTAGTCGCATTACGCTGAGAGACATACTACCAACAAAGAACCGATGTCGTTAGTCGCAATACGCTGAGAGACATACTACCAATAAAGAACCGATGTCGTTAGTCGCAATACGCTGAGAGACATACTACCAATAAAGAACCGATGTCGTTAGTCGCATTACGCTGAGAGACATACTACCAATAAAGAACCGATGTCGTTAGTCGCAATACGCTGAGAGACATACTACCAACAAAGAACCGATGTCGTTAGTCGCAATACGCTGAGAGACATACAACCAATAAAGAACCGATGTCGTTAGTCGCAATACGCTGAGAGACATACTACCAACAAAGAATCGATGTCGTTAGTCGCAATACGCTGAGAGACATACTACCAATAAAGAACCGATGTCGTTAGTCGCATTACGCTGAGAGACATACTACCAACATAGAACCGATGTCGTTAGTTGCATTACGCTGAGAGACATACTACCAACAAAGAACCGATGTCGTTAGTCGCATTACGCTGAGAGACATACTACCAACAAAGAACCGATGTCGTTAGTCGCAATACGCTGAGAGACATACTACCAACAAAGAACCGATGTCGTTAGTCGCAATACGTTGAGAGGCATACTACCAACAAAGAACCGATGTCGTTAGTCGCATTACGCTGAAGACATACTCCAACAAAGAACCGATGTCGTTAGTCGCAATACGCTGGAGACATACTACCAACAAAGAACCGATGTCGTTAGTCGCAATACGTTGAGAGGCATACTACCAACAAAGAAACGATGTCGTTAGTCGCATTACGCTGAGAGACATACTACCAACAAAGAACCGATGTCGTTAGTCGCAATACGCTGAGAGACATACTACCAACAAAGAAACGATGTCGTTAGTCGCATTACGCTGAGAGACATACTGCCAACAAAGAACCGATGTCGTTAGTCGCATTACGCTGAGAGACATACTACCAACAAAGAACCGATGTCGTTAGTCGCAATACGCTGAGAGACATACTACTAATAAAGAACCGATGTCGTTAGTCGCATTACGCTGAGAGACATACTACCAATAAAGAACCGATGTCGTTAGTCGCATTACGCTGAGAGACATACTACCAACAAAGAACCGATGTCGTTAGTCGCAATACGCTGAGAGACATACTACCAACAAAGAACCGATGTCGTTAGTCGCAATACGCTGAGAGACATACTACCAATAAAGAATCGATGTCGTTAGTCGCATTACGCTGAGAGACATACTACCAACAAAGAACCGATGTCGTTAGTCGCAATACGCTGAGAGACATACTACCAATAAAGAACCGATGTCGTTAGTCGCAATACGCTGAGAGACATACTACCAATAAAGAACCGATGTCGTTAGTCGCATTACGCTGAGAGACATACTACCAATAAAGAACCGATGTCGTTAGTCGCAATACGCTGAGAGACATACTACCAACAAAGAACCGATGTCGTTAGTCGCAATACGCTGAGAGACATACAACCAATAAAGAACCGATGTCGTTAGTCGCAATACGCTGAGAGACATACTACCAACAAAGAATCGATGTCGTTAGTCGCAATACGCTGAGAGACATACTACCAATAAAGAACCGATGTCGTTAGTCGCATTACGCTGAGAGACATACTACAACATAGAACCGATGTCGTTAGTTGCATTACGCTGAGAGACATACTACCAACAAAGAACCGATGTCGTTAGTCGCATTACGCTGAGAGACATACTACCAACAAAGAACCGATGTCGTTAGTCGCAATACGCTGAGAGACATACTACCAACAAAGAACCGATGTCGTTAGTCGCAATACGTTGAGAGACATACTACCAACAAAGAACCGATGTCGTTAGTCGCATTACGCTGAGAGACATACTACCAACAAAGAACCGATGTCGTTAGTCGCAATACGCTGAGAGACATACTACCAACAAAGAACCGATGTCGTTAGTCGCAATACGTTGAGAGGCATACTACCAACAAAGAAACGATGTCGTTAGTCGCATTACGCTGAGAGACATACTACCAACAAAGAACCGATGTCGTTAGTCGCAATACGCTGAGAGACATACTACCAACAAAGAAACGATGTCGTTAGTCGCATTACGCTGAGAGACATACTGCCAACAAAGAACCGATGTCGTTAGTCGCATTACGCTGAGAGACATACTACCAACAAAGAACCGATGTCGTTAGTCGCAATACGCTGAGAGACATACTACTAATAAAGAACCGATGTCGTTAGTCGCATTACGCTGAGAGACATACTACCAATAAAGAACCGATGTCGTTAGTCGCATTACGCTGAGAGACATACTACCAATAAAGAACCGATGTCGTTAGTCGCATTACGCTGAGAGACATACTACCAATAAAGAACCGATGTCGTTAGTCGCATTACGCTGAGAGACATACTACCAATAAAGAACCGATGTCGTTAGTCGCAATACGCTGAGAGACATACTACCAACAAAGAACCGATGTCGTTAGTCGCAATACGCTGAGAGACATACTCCCAACAAAGAACCGATGGCGTTAGTCGCAATACGCTGAGAGACATACTACCAATAAAGAACCGATGTCGTTAGTCGCATTACGCTGAGAGACATACTACCAACAAAGAACCGATGTCGTTAGTCGCAATACGCTGAGAGACATACAACCAATAAAGAACCGATGTCGTTAGTCGCAATACGCTGAGAGACATACTACCAACAAAGAACCAATGTCGTTAGTCGCAATACGCTGAGAGACATACTACCAACAAAGAACCGATGTCGTTAGTCGCAATACGCTGAGAGACATACTACCAATAAAGAACCGATGTCGTTAGTCGCATTACGCTGAGAGACATACTACCAACAAAGAACCGATGTCGTTAGTCGCAATACGCTGAGAGACATACTCAATAAAGAACCGATGTCGTTAGTCGCAATACGCTGAGAGACATACTACCAATAAAGAACCGATGTCGTTAGTCGCATTACGCTGAGAGACATACTACCAACAAAGAACCGATGTCGTTAGTCGCATTACGCTGAGAGACATACTACCAACAAAGAACCGATGTCGTTAGTCGCATTACGCTGAGAGACATACTACCAACAAAGAACCGATGTCGTTAGTCGCAATACGCTGAGAGACATACTACCAACAAAGAACCGATGTCGTTAGTCGCAATACGCTGAGAGACATACTACCAATAAAGAACCGATGTCGTTAGTCGCATTACGCTGAGAGACATACTACCAACAAAGAACCGATGTCGTTAGTCTCATTACGCTGAGAGACATACTGCCAACAAAGAACCGATGTCGTTAGTCGCATTACGCTGAGAGACATACTACCAATAAAGAACCGATGTCGTTAGTCGCAATACGCTGAGAGACATACTACCAACAAAGAACCGATGTCGTTAGTCGCAATACGCTGAGAGACATACTACCAACAAAGAACCGATGTCGTTAGTCGCAATACGCTGAGAGACATACTACCAATAAAGAATCGATGTCGTTAGTCGCATTACGCTGAGAGACATACTACCAACAAAGAACCGATGTCGTTAGTCGCAATACGCTGAGAGACATACTACCAATAAAGAACCGATGTCGTTAGTCGCAATACGCTGAGAGACATACTACCAATAAAGAACCGATGTCGTTAGTCGCATTACGCTGAGAGACATACTACCAATAAAGAACCGATGTCGTTAGTCGCAATACGCTGAGAGACATACTACCAACAAAGAACCGATGTCGTTAGTCGCAATACGCTGAGAGACATACAACCAATAAAGAACCGATGTCGTTAGTCGCAATACGCTGAGAGACATACTACCAACAAAGAATCGATGTCGTTAGTCGCAATACGCTGAGAGACATACTACCAATAAAGAACCGATGTCGTTAGTCGCATTACGCTGAGAGACATACTACCAACATAGAACCGATGTCGTTAGTTGCATTACGCTGAGAGACATACTACCAACAAAGAACCGATGTCGTTAGTCGCATTACGCTGAGAGACATACTACCAACAAAGAACCGATGTCGTTAGTCGCAATACGCTGAGAGACATACTACCAACAAAGAACCGATGTCGTTAGTCGCAATACGCTGAGAGACATACTACCAATAAAGAACCGATGTCGTTAGTTGCATTACGCTGAGAGACATACTACCAACAAAGAACCGATGTCGTTAGTCGCATTACGCTGAGAGACATACTACCAACAAAGAACCGATGTCGTTAGTCGCATTACGCTGAGAGACATACTACCAACAAAGAACCAATGTCGTTAGTCGCAATACGCTGAGAGACATACTACCAATAAAGAACCGATGTCGTTAGTCGCATTACGCTGAGAGACATACTGAAGAAGAGATCTGAGAACTAATTGACAAATTGGTTCGATGTACAGTGATGATGATCTGTCGACTAAACTAAACTAGTTTTACAATAGTTGATGTTTTACATGATGGGAATACAAATACCGAAATAGTGGGAGACTGCAGTAAAATTATGATGGGAAGAGTACATTATACCGTACATCACATGTTATATATATGTTTACAGTACAGCTACGTATGGTTAATAATAATAATAATAATTCCTCTTGTACCGTTACACGTTACATAGGGCCTGCAAGTAATTTCTCCATACCGCTCTACCCTGGGCAACTCGCTCAATCTTCTCCATGGAACTGAGACCGATATTTCCTGCCTCTTTCAGTTCGTTTCAGGGTCTCCTTAGGTCGACCTCTCTTTCTTGAACCCTTTGCATCCCACTCCAATGCCTGCTTTGATATTCGTTGATCATTTCTCCTCAAGGTGTGCCCAACATATCTCCAACTTCTCTTTCTTATAACAGTTGTCACTAGTGGTTGACCAGACATGTCTCTGATTTCATCACTTCTCCTGAATTCGTTCCATTTTATATTCATTATTTTTCGCAGACATCTATTTTCAAATGCATTCAACTTGCTTTCTATATCTTTAGTCATTTTCCAACTCTGCTGGCATATGTTAGGATTGATACAACATTTGAATTGAAAATTCGTAATTTAGTTTTAATACTATATAACTTGCAGTTCCATATTTTATTTAGACTTTTAAAAGTTGATGTTGCTTTGCCAGTTCGTATCATAATTTCTTTTTAACATTTCCTGTGCAATCAAAATTGCTACCCAAATAGGTGAACTGCTCTGTTATTTTTATCATTTTAGATTTCAGTGTGATATCTGCATTACTTGCCATAGGTGTCTTCATTATATTTGGGTTTTTTCATAGCTTATCTGCAGTCCAACTTTTGATGCTATAGATGACAAGTTGTCTGTTTTTCTTTGCATATCTTGGTTGTTTCTACTTAACAAGGCAATATCATCTGCAAAATCCAAATCTTCTAGTTGACTATTTTCTACCCAATCGTTGCCAGTTTCGCCCCTGCAACATTTTTGCATCACCCAGTCAATGGCCACTCCAAACAATAGCGGAGATAGAATACAGCCTTGCTTTACTCCGGTTTCAACCATAAACCAGTCGCTGTGTCCACCATCAGTGCGAACTGCCCACTGTGAACCATCATAGAGGCTCTTAATAATGTTTATTATTTTGTCTGGTATTCCATAGCATCTCAGAATATTCCACAGAGAGATTCTGTGTAGACTATCAAAGGCTTTTTAAAATCGATGAAATTTAGTATGAGTGGTTGTTGCTTCTCAATATGTTCCTCCAAAATTAGTCGTAGGGTAATTATTTGGCGCAGAATTTGTGTTGCCATTTTTGTTTTCCACGACGGGCACTTATCCAACTCTCTGCTATCAGTGCCAAACATGGCCCCTGACTAAGACCAGTGCCGGATTAGGCTAGCGCGGGCCCGTAGCAAATTTTAGCGCGGGGCCCTAGGTTTTGTATGATAATAAAATAAAACACAACTTTTACAAACAAACTTGTCTCGATTTAATGTGAGCAAATTTAGAGATAGCACTAGACAAATCAATTTCTCTAAGTAAATTACATTCAATGTTCATTAAGGTGAGGTTATTTAGACGATATTGTCCCATCATGTTTCTTAACTCACTTTTATACACTTTAATGTTGAAAAAGAACGTTCTCCGCTGCAGTTGGTAATCATTAAAGACAAATAAATTCGTAAGACTATTTCTACATTTGGGAAACATGACTCTAATGAACTTTCCATTATAAGTTTATAAAATTGCAGTTCAAGAGCCTCATGTTTTTCGTTGCTAATAGCAGCAGCTACATTAATTTTAAGAAGTTCAGTGAACTGCATAAGTTCGTCGCCTAGGCTTTCTTCCAAATCCTCTTGGTAAGAGCTGACAATATTTGGAGTTCTTTTCAAGATCTCTTCTGCTGTAATAGATTTTAACTGCCGGAGTATTCCAAATACACCAGTCACTCTATGGTACAGCCTAAATCAATAACTTTGCAAACAAAACAGTTGTCCTTTAGTTTCTGTATAACACAACCAATCTCTCACGTGAGTTTTGTTTGTTGGTGTATGCATGTATGTGAAAAACGACTTTCGACAAAATCGTGGATTGTTTTCTTTATCGTATGTTTTTTTGTGGTTTTTTAAGACATGAAATCACTGTTCATATGTTGCACTTCGCTACTTTCTTTCACAATCCAATAATCTCGATTGAAGTTGTTTGGCCATTCACCAATATCGTTCGAGTACATTTTACTTTCGTTGTGTTTTTGGCTTGTAGATGATGTTGTTACATTAGAAGCATGTGCTGTGCTTTCTGCCTCTCTTTGGCTTGAAGATGATATGGCTAAATTTGGAGGACTTGCTGTACATTCGATTTCAGTTTGTCTTGTGAAAAATGTGGCTAAATCGTGAAGAGTTGCTGATCTTAATGGTAATATTGGTAATGATGATTCTTCTATAGCACTGCCTTCATCTACTACACAGTGAGACACGTCTTCTGTATTTTCTGCTTCGATTTCTTTGGATTCAGCACCATCACACACGACATTTAAAAATTCAGACAGCTTGCGTGTTTTGATATAACATCTTGGTTATTTCTTTCCTTTTCATCTCTGTCACATAGGCGCGGGCCCTCTAGAAGCGTGGGGTCCGTAGCATTTGCTACTTCTGCTACTAGGCTAATCCGGCGCTGACTAAGACACAAGAAAGAAAGATTACTACATGTGAAATGAGATGTCTACGAAAAGCTGTCAACGTTACAAGGCGAGATAGAGTGAGAAACTAGAATATCAGAAGCATCGTTGGTACTATACCATGCATACAGTACATCGAGAAGCAAAGATTCAAGTGGTTCGGCTATTTAATGAGAATGGAACCACTTTTACTACCATCACGTGCCTATAATAATCGACACTCAGGGCGCAGAGCACGAGGCAGGCCAAGAACACGATGGATAGATAACATCTCAGAGTCCCTTCAAAAGCATGGACTGACAACGTCAAGCGCAACACACCTGGCACAAGATAGGAAACTAACTATCCCCACGACGCTTCACGGCAAATGTGGCTAAGATAAGATAAGATAAGAAGATAGAAGTTGTATAGAAGGATGGTTACACACATAGAAGTTGTATAGAAGGATAGTTACACACATAGAAGTTGTATAGAAGGATAGTTACACACATAGAAGTTGTATAGAAGGATAGTTACACACATAGAAGTTGCATAGAAGAATGATTACACACATAGAAGTTGTATAGAATGATGGTTACACACATAGAAATTACATAGAAGGATGGTTACACACATAGAAGTTGTATAGAAGGATAGTTACACACATAGAAGTTGTATAGAAGGATAGTTACACACATAGAAGTTGTATAGAAGGATGATTACACACATAGAAGTTGTATAGAAGGATAGTTACACACATAGAAGTTGCATAGAAGAATGGTTACACACATAGAAGTTGTATAGAATGATGGTTACACACATAGAAGTTACATAGAAGGATGGTTACACACATAGAAGTTGTATAGAAGGATAGTTACACACATAGAAGTTGTATAGAAGGATAGTTACACACATAGAAGTTGTATAGAAGGATAGTTGCACACATAGAAGTTGTATAGAAGGATAGTTACACACATAGAAGTTGTATAGAAGGATGGTTACACACATAGAAGTTGTATAGAGGGATAGTTACACACATAGAAGTTGTATAGAAGGATGGTTACACACATAGAAGTTGTATAGAAGGATGGTTACACACATAGAAGTTGTATAGAAGAATGGTTACACACATAGAAGTTGTATAGAAGGATAGTTACACACATAGAAGTTGTATAGAAGGATAGTTACACACATAGAAGTTGTATAGAGGGATGGTTACACACATAGAAGTTGTATAGAAGGATGGTTACACACATAGAAGTTGTATAGAAGGATGGTTACACACATAGAAGTTGTATAGAAGGATGGTTACACACATAGAAGTTGTATAGAAGGATGGTTACACACATAGAAGTTGTATAGAGGGATAGTTACACACATAGAAGTTGTATAGAAGGATAGTTACACACATAGAAGTTGTATAGAAGGATGGTTACACACATAGAAGTTGTATAGAAGGATGGTTACACACATAGAAGTTGTATAGAAGGATAGTTACACACATAGAAGTTGCATAGAAGGATAGTTACACATATAGAAGTTGTATAGAAGGATGGTTACACACATAGAAGTTGTATAGAAGGATGGTTACACACATAGAAGTTGTATAGAAGGATGATTACACACATAGAAGTTGTATAGAAGGATAGTTACACACATAGAAGTTGTATAGAAGGATAGTTACACACATAGAAGTTGTATAGAAGGATGGTTGCACACATAGAAGTTGTATAGAAGGATGATTACACACATAGAAGTTGTATAGAAGGATAGTTACACACATAGAAGTTGCATAGAAGGATAGTTACACATATAGAAGTTGTATAGAAGGATGGTTACACACATAGAAGTTGTATAGAAGGATGGTTACACACATAGAAGTTGTATAGAAGGATAGTTACACACATAGAAGTTGTATAGAAGGATAGTTACACACATAGAAGTTGTATAGAAGGATAGTTACACACATAGAAGTTGTATAGAAGGATAGTTACACACATAGAAGTTGTATAGAAGGATGGTTACACACATAGAAGTTGTATAGAAGGATAGTTACACACATAGAAGTTGTATAGAGGGATAGTTACACACATAGAAGTTGTATAGAAGGATGGTTACACACATAGAAGTTGTATAGAAGGATAGTTACACACATAGAAGTTGTATAGAAGGATGGTTACACACATAGAAGTTGTATAGAAGGATGATTACACACATAGAAGTTGTATAGAAGGATAGTTACACACATAGAAGTTGTATAGAAGGATAGTTACACACATAGAAGTTGTATAGAAGGATGGTTACACACATAGAAGTTGTATAGAAGGATGGTTACACACATAGAAGTTGTATAGAAGGATGGTTACACACATAGAAGTTGTATAGAAGGATAGTTACACACATAGAAGTTGTATAGAAGGATAGTTACACACATAGAAGTTGTATAGAAGGATAGTTACACACATAGAAGTTGTATAGAAGGATATTTACACACATAGAAGTTGTATAGAAGGATAGTTACACACATAGAAATTGTATAGAAGGATAGTTACACACATAGAAGTTGTATAGAAGGATGGTTACACACATAGAAGTTGTATAGAATGATGGTTACACACATAGAATGGCTTACGGATTGATGTATTATTATATAAGATTGGACATATAATTTAGATTACTGACTTGTATTATTCTACGTCAAGATAAAACAAGAACAGAAAAAAGTAAATCACAACTAACAGCTGTGACAAACTGTGTTAGATTTAGTGTGTCATAAATTCTAATATACGGTTGCTGTAAATTAGAAAATCAATCTAACATATGGAAGTTAATTTAGTTAAACATAAACGAAACAATAGATGTTGGTAATAAATTAAATTTAATTTCAACAATTTAGCTTGGAGATGATTGTTTAATTAGTGTATTCTTTGTTTTATCATCTCGTTGTACCATGTGGTCAATTTAATACAATTAAAGACTCCCGTTTTCATACCATGGGGTTATCAGTTATCAGTTATATGAGGACTATCATCATATCACTCCGGACATACCATGGGGTATACTACTGGAAGCTAATATAATACGAGCGACGTGAACGTCATAATGTAGATAATAGTTGTTATCTTAGGAAGAAGAATCAAATCTCCATCGACAAATATTAATTAAAACAAGATAAAGACTTGACATGATCTCTCTCTCGCGATCCTAGCCTAGACTGATGAACCAACTTTTATCATGAATTTTACCGTGGTTTTGAGGGACTCCGTTTCTCCGTACAACTTCTAGCGAAGCTCTGTGTTTAGGCTCTGGGTTTCTTTTCTTATACCTGATATCAGTTGACAATCTTGCAGTACATGCTCTGCCGTTATATCCGCCTTTTTGCAGCGGCACAGGCTAGTTGTGCTAATTTTAAATTTGTGAAACATGTGGGCGCGGAACTTGTTGTGGCCGGTACTGAGGCGGAGGATGGCAACTTGTTCCCTACGAGTCAGATCATAGTACCCGTCGCTGTTGTTATACTGAGAATGGTCTTTTGACCATTTGTCTTTATAGTGCCAGCCTATGGTTGTTATGGCTTCCTCATAACAGATCTCGAGATCAGTCTGAGGTAGTCGCCCACCTTCTTTAGCTAGCTTGTCGGCATGTTCATTTCCGCTTATGTTGCAGTGTGATGGTATTCACTGAATGACGGTGCGTTTGAGTGAGCGCGCTAGTGCATCGAGTGTCGCTTTCAGCTCATTTAGGTCTGTTTTGCCTACACTTTTGAGTGCCGTGATGACCGATAGAGCATCGGTGAATATCACGACTTTGTTGCGGAATGTGCCTCTTCTCTCTAGGATCATTTCGGCCGCTGTTCTTATTGCCTCTCCCTCTGCTCGGTAGTTATTAGAGTATTTGCCTGCGGCAATCGCTTTCTTGACCGTTTCTTTCTTTGAGAGTTTAAGCACTATTCCACCTCCGCCATCGCTGATTGCGTTCTTTGCCGATTCGTCAGTATACACGTGTATCCACTAACTTTCAGGGTATTCAGTTGCTATGTGTTTTTCTGTGGCTACTTTTCTTTCGCAGAATTTGTGTTGCCGTTTTTTTATTATGCCTGTGATTGTTTCCCTTATTTCCGGCATTTTGATTTTCTACGACGGGCACTTATCGGTTGCCGGGATTGATTTGACTTTGCAGTTTGCTAGGTCCGGATGGTCTGCGGTCAGTGCTTTGGCGTTTTTTGCGAAACTGGTCCTCTGTATCCTGCCCCTTCCGAATCCGTTCATTCTTTCGTACATAGAATGGGAATGGAGCCGTTTAAGTTTTTCAGCTAACACCAAGACTTTTCTGTCCCTTCGATCTGCCATTGGTTGGATGCCTGTGATTGTTTCCATCACCTTGAAGGGCGTGGACTTCATTGCTCCTGTGATAATGCGTATTGCATGGTTCTGACTATTGCTCACTTTGGCGAATTGCTTGTTGGATGCACTGCTCCAAGCTGCAATGCTGTACTCCAGAACCGGTCGCACTCTTCCAGAGTAGAGTGTTTTGATGACTCTGGTGTTTGCTCCCACGTGGAGCCTGCGAGTTTGCGCATCATCGTGAGCCTGTGTCTTGATTTTGCCGTAGCATTTTCAATTTAGGGGGCACCAAGTCAGTTTTCGATTGAGTGTGACTCCAAGGTACGTTGGGGTCTTGCTTTCCGAAAGATCTTGCCCATTGACTTTACGCTTAATTTTGTGCTTCTCGTTGTTCTGGGAGAACACAGTGTAGGTTGTCGTAGAAGCGTTTATTTTCATATTCCACTTTTTTGACCACACTTCGAAGTTATTTGGCGTATCCTGCAGTCGATTTGTTGCTATGGGCATTGACTCTTCCCTCGCCCATATTGCCAGGTCGTCGGCATACATGGCAGAGTGTACTCGCTTTGGTAAGCATGTTGCTATGTCATTGACAAAGATTAGAAAGAGTTGGTGAGAGCACTCCTCCTTGGGGACTCCTTGCTCTAATGTGGCTTTCATGATAGTGTACCCCTGAACTTGAACCCTTGCTGTTCTGTTCTCTAGGTATATATCAAGCCATTTGTACATTCTTCCCTTTATACCGAGGATGAGGAGTTTCAGTTTTAACCCCTCTTTCCAAACCGTGTCAAACGTCTTTTCCATATCTACTAAGACTGCCAGTGTCTGTTTCTTTTCTTGGAAGCCATCCTCTATTTCCTGGGCGATATAGGTTATTTGATCTTCTGTAGATCAGTGCTTCGAAAGCCTCCCTGTTGTGCCATGAGAAGCCCTTTGCTTTCCAAGTGCCAAGATAGCCGTTTGTTCACCATGCGTTCCATGAGTTTGCCCGTGCAGCATAGGAGGCTTATTGGTCTGTAACTCGCCGAGTCGAGTTTATTTTTACCTGGCTTTAGGATGGGTACCATGATCGCTTCATTCTATTCTCGTGGTACTATGCCCGTTCTCCACGATATATTTAGGACGGCCAGTAGAGCTGCCTTTGCTCTAGTACATATGTTTTTAAGCATCTCATTTGTGATCCCATCCTTTCCGGGCGACTTTCTGAGCTTCAGCTCCCTTAATGCTTCTTCCAACTCATTACTGGTGAATGTATCCGTTAGGTGACTATCAGCTTTTCTTGGCTCGCCTTGGAGGGCTCTAGCTTTTCTCTTTGTGTCATCGACTTTTCCTTTTGCTATGCTTACTCTGCTGACTTCGGCATATTTTTACATTAGAATGTTTGCGGCTTCCCTTCCGAGGACATCTTTTTATCTTGTTCCAGGACTACTGGGGGTCGGATGGTGTTTTCATCACTCAGCGTTTTTGCTAACTTCCACAATTTATGGCCATCCCTATCAAGGTTAAGGGATTCGGTCTTATCAACCCAGCTCTGTCGTGCTGATCGTTTGACCTCCCGCTTATATTTTGCTGCTGCCGCCTTGTAAGCAGTATTGGTCGTTACTGACTGTGCCTGTTCTGCCTCACTCCTTGCTAATTCAAGGTCGCTTTCAAGCTTCGGAACCTCTGCTGTCCAGTATGGCTTGTAATCCTTCTGTGCGCCCCTAGAAATGGTTTCCCGTGCCGTTTTCAGGATTGCTTGTGAGAGTTCCCTTGCCACGAATCGCATGTGTTTCTTTTCATGCATGTTGATGCGCTCAACGTTGGCATCTGTCAGTGCCCCGTACTGTTTCCAATTTGCTTTTTTGTAGTTTCAACGTGGCAACCACATTTTGGGCTCAGGTATAAATGTTAAGTCTACTTGCAGTTTGACGGGACTATGGTCACTATCTCCGAGTTAATTTGTGACCGTACGTAATGTTTTTGTGGAGAGGTCACTTGTTGCGAAGGCCAGATCGGGGGTGCTAGTCGTATGCCACCTTCTCAAGTAAAAGGTTGACGAGTCGTCTGGGGTATTGATGAGAAACAGGTTGTTTTTCATCTCCCAGTCTTCCACTTCTACGCCTCTGCTGTTCGTTTCGAGGTAACCCCATCTTTCTGAGTGGCTTTAAATCACCGACCACCATGCATGCTGTATCATTGATATTCATTTTATCGAGTGACAGTGAGATGTCACTTGAGCAGTATAAGTTATATAGAAGAATCTGCATTTCATCACATGTGATTAGGACGCCTATGATCTCTGCTGCGCCGGTACTTCCTATGGTTACTTCTGTTTGCTTGGCTGGGATGCCGTTTCGTACTAGGGTGAGGACTCCGCCCTTGTGCCCTTCTCGGGCTAGTCTGAAGGTTTGGTAACCTCTGATCCCAAATATATGTTGGGCATTTAGATGGGTCTCTTGTATGCACGCAACATCAATTTCGTCTTCTGCAAGTTTTATTGCGAGTGCTTGCTTTTTGTGATGAATACCTTCGGCATTCCATTACACAACGTTTAATCATCTCTGGCCAGTTCTCGGCCGTGTCGGACCAGTGGCTTTTTCCCGTGGGCCTCGCTCGCTGCTTTGCCGAGTTGGAGGGCTTGACCGTCGGTAGCAAAAAACGGGCCCTTCGAGGCATGGGGCCCGGCACTCGTCCGGCTCGACGGATCTCCACAGGCAAATCACCATATCGAGATTCTATATTTTAAATATTCATTATAAAATTTGGTCCATGCAGTCTTAGCATGGGTAGCTACGTCACCACATTCAGTGCCAATTGGAGCCCAGTTGCTTATCCTTCGGCCGTGTGTCCGATTTCAACCAACTTTTACTGGGTTCGCTCTCCGTTAGCCTTTGGCTGTCCCCAGTCAAACCCACAAGGCAGCAGGTTGAGATTTTCTTTCAGGGCAGCGACCCGTAGACGACCTGCCCTCCCGGGCTGATGAGCGTCATCTGCCCAGCAATACCTGTTAGGTTAATAGACTGATAGGTTTGCCTATCGTAAAGTTTTGTTTACGGTTTACTCCGCTAGCCTTTGATTGTCCCCAACAAAAACTACAAGGCAGCAGTGGTTCCCTACGAAGAGAACATAGTCCTGGTACGCTTTGTGGACGTTCGGGTCGGCACTAGGCAATTTGCATTGGCTCTGTCGTTTCCTTTGATCCGGAAACCCTGGGCTGGGGTTCCACACATAGAAATGTATGGGTCGTTTCATTCGGAGCTATCAGCGCAACTTTAGATTTTGCACTCGCCGTTCATCACCCGCCCTGATATTTCCGGGGATGTTAATTGCGTGAACAATCGTACCCTGCCCGGCTGTCTCAGGAGGGCAGTATCGTAAGACGCTAGAACATGTCTTTGGGTTTTTCGCTCAGCCAACTTTACCCAGTATCTTAATCCACGCTCGGCCACATATACGGAGTTTTATCGCAATCTTCCCTTGTGCCACCGTCACCTGATTTATCACATTTAACGTGCATCGGGAGTGCCACGCTGCCCATTTTGTGCTCAAGACTCCGAGTTTTGCCGCTCAGAATGCACCTCTCTTCTCTTTGCATGCAGCCTTTCCCATCTGCTGGGAAGCTGATTCGACCAAGATATTCACGTGGACATGGCGCCGAGTTTCACTTCATATCTCGGCTTTTGGGGGCATATTTTATCGGACTTCGTCCAGGAAATGTGTGTGCTGTTCAGGGATTCCTGGCCCATGCATTGCTTTTCCGAGTTTGCGCGTCCACCTTTGGTTTTTTTCGCGGAAGCTCGTACGCTGCTGTTTTGTTCTTCTTTTTTGTTCTTGGGCATAATTTATCGGACTTCGGCCAGGAAATGTGTGCGATGTTGAGGGATTTCTGGCCCATGCATTTCTTTTCCGAGTTTGCACTTCCACCTTTGTTTTTTTCGTGGACGCTCGTACGCTGCTGATTCATACTTTTGAACTTAGGCATATTTGATCGGACATCGGCCAAGAGATGCGTGCTTGTTCAGGGATATTTGGCCTCTGCGTTGTTTTTCCCAGCTTGCACTACTACTTCTGCTTGTAGTTCTCCTGATCCCTCCCCCAGCCAGACCGGAACCTGAGTTTGTTTTCAGGGTCACCACTTGGAGGTAGGGGGCAGGGTCTTGGTTAGCTCGCCCCTTCGCTAACCTGGCACATGTTGCCGCCATGAGCATTTGACCCCTTGACATAATCTAAGGTGCATCAGTGTTACCGCATATGGAAGAATACGTACAGAAATCCAACATAGATGCAATAAAACAAATCACATGGCAAATGGCACCAATTTGAAAATACAATTATGTACATGAACACTAAAAAGAACAGGGTGCAGTAAAATCTTTCTTTCGCTTTGATAATATCAGTGCCAAATCTGAATGTTGTCGTCAAACGACAGGAGCAAGTTAGTAATAAAGTGAATACGCACAGTGGTTAAAGTATTAAGAAAATGACGTTTTAAAAATAAAGACATCAGGAAAGCGTGTTTACAACATCCGTACTGATCTTCATAAACAAACAACAAATTGTAGCATTCCGAAACATATGCAGATTACCAACAGACAGTGCTCATCAAAAAATTACTCAGATATACACCGGATACAAAGCAAAAGTTCCACCAAGCTAAAGGTGGCTAACAGAAATAACAAAGGTTACGAAAGACGAAGCTCAGACAAGAGGTCGTTCTAGAAGTCTATTCTTGTCGAATATTGTGAGCCAAAACTAGATTAAAGAAAGGGAGAGAATGAAAACAAAATCATCACATATGAACTAAATGGACGTTTCGGCCACATGACCTTTATCAAGAAAAAACAAGCACACAAAAAATCACACTAAACTAGAAAGAAACAAAACTGATACTAATCAAAGATATCTATTTGAACAGAAAATGTGGTATATATAGATGGTAAATTACATCATGGTTCGAAAGAGGTTAATAAAATGTCAACTCATCATTTTTATTTAACTATGTGGGACATACTCAACATCACGACGTCCATCTTGACTTTGCCACGTCTACTCTCGTACCAAATGAATGTTACATGAACATGAGAGTTGCTATGGCAAGATAAATTCTCACTGTAACTAGAAACTTTGAACTTTGACATCACATACGTGTATATGAAACAAAGATAAATGTTGCTATTGAAATATTGGTTTTTTTTTATTTTGGTTTGTTTTTAAATCATGGTTTGGGGATAGGTTATAGTTTAGTGCTTACAAAATAATGCGCTGGAAATGCATGATGTATACTAATTAGGGATGATAGACGCTGAATTTCAGATTGTATATGATCTACAATATAATAAACAATACTGTACAAGTAACAGAATAATATAATAAACAATACTGTACAAGTAACAGAATAATATAATAAACAATACTGTACAAGTAACAGGATAATATAATAAACAATACTGTACAAGTAACAGGATAATATAATAAACAATACTGTACAAGTAACAGAATAATATAATAAACAATACTGTACAAGTAACGGAATAATATAATAAACAATACTGTACAAGTAACATAATAATATAATAAACAATACTGCACAGAATAATATAATAAACAATACTGTACAAGTAACAGAATAATATAATAAACAATACTGTACAAGTAACAGAATAATATAATAAACAATACTGTACAAGTAACGGAGTAATATAATAAACAATACTGTACAAGTAACAGAATAATATAATAAATAATACTGTACAAGTAACAGAATAATATAATAAACAATACTGTACAGAATAATATAATAAACAATACTGTACAAGTAACAGAATAATATAATAAACAATACTGTACAAGTAACAGAATAATATAATAAACAATACTGTACAAGTAACAGAATAATATAATAAATAATGTTCCAGACATGACTGGACAGTTTTGATAGTTTTGCTCAACTTGAACACGTGAACTACGTTTTACATTCCGTCTCCGATAAGACTAGGAACTCGATCTCACCTACACTGAGATCAGGGATCTTTTGAAAAATATCCCGTTTATTCCACGAGGGCGAGAACTCAGTTCCTTTAGAACGAGAAGCGAGCACCAAACATCTACGGCACAGAGACTTCTTTTTGAAATTTGTACATATTTTCTTAAGTCTTTAATAGGTTTGTCAACTGTACATGTTTTCTTAAGTCTTTAATAGGTTTGTCAACTGTACATGTTTTCTTAAGTCTTTAATAGGTTTGTCAACTGTACATATTTTCTTAAGTCTTTAATAGGTTTGTCAACTGTACATATTTTCTTAAGTCTTTAATAGGTTTGTCAACTGTACATATTTTCTTAAGTCTTTAATAGGTTTGTCAACTGTACATGGTTTCTTAAGTCTTTAATAGGTTTGTCAACTGTATATGTTTTCTTAAGTCTTTAATAGGTTTGTCAACTGTACATATTTTCTTAAGTCTTTAATAGGTTTGTCAACTGTATATATTTTCTTAAGTCTTTAATAGGTTTGTCAACTGTACATGTTTTCTTAAGTCTTTAGTAGGTTTGCCAACTGTATATATTTTATAACATGTTTTTTTTATCTATTGTCTATTCCCAGGTGGAAGATGTAGTTGGCTGTCCATTCTTGTCGTTAAGCGTAGGGATGGGAGCTTTAATTTTCGTTCTAGGGCCAGATGGGTCGCCCTTGTGTTGTATCCGTGTTTGTGTAGTGTGGTCTTGATATTGTCTATCCATCTTTTCTTGGTCTTCCCTTAGCTCTAGTACCTGATCTCTTTTTATTGTATGCTGTCATTGGTGGTTGGTTGTATTTCATTCTCATTAAATGTCCAAACCACTGCAATTGTTGCATTTCGATGTATTCGGTGCATGAAGTTATGCCCACTGTGCTTCTGATGTCCTTATTTAGTAGTATGTCTTTCTTGGTGACTCCCACTGCCTTCCTCGAGCATTTCATTTCACACGTGGTGAGCTTTCTGTGGTGTGTTGCTGTAAGAGACCATGTTTGGCACTGGTAACAAAGCGTTGGTAGGAAAATACTTTTTATCACCTGTCTTTTCACTTCCATCTTGATCTTTGGGTGCTGTAGTAATGGTGCCAGCTGGTAGGTCACTGCATTTGCTTTTGACACCTTGTCTCTATTTCTCTATCGAGTTTTCCGTCCTCTGTGAAAATTCTGCTTAAACATTTGAATTCAGAAACTTGCTTTACTCTGGTGTTATCTTCTTGTATGTTTGCTTGGCGTTCTTCTGATTCTCATGGTCTGGGTCTTTTGTTTGTTGATTTTCATGTTGTACTTTCTACATGCTATTAGCAATGAATTCATGTGATGTTTTAGCTGTTTAACATGTTTTACCAATCATTATATTATGTTATTAATCAACTTCAGTCTTTAGTAGGTTTGTCAACTGAATATATTTTATAACATGTTTTACCAATCATTATACTATGTCATTAATCAGCTTATTAGCACACATTTATTAGATGGAAAATAAAAACTTCATAATCGAATCAAAAACTGAATTTATATATATATATATATCAGCTATACAATAAACATTTATTCGGAGATTTCTTGTGTTGGAGAAAGAATGAACAACTTCACAAATCTAATTCTTGTGTTCCTACTTCTGGGTTTCGGTGAGTCATTGGTAGAGTTAGTTTTCTAAACTTGTGTTTCTCATTTTTCTAGAATTGTTTATATAAATATTGTGTTCAAATGTTGAGTTAATTAGTTAACAAAGATGATGATTTTTGTTCTCGTGTAGACTAGGATTTCACAGAATAATGTTTGCAATCTCATTTGTAAATCTATAGATTTAATGTGAGTGTTTTAGTAGAAGTGCATTCCGATCAGTCAAAGAAGTGGTCTAATTTATGTCTGCGCTGAAACGTGTGACCGTGAAACTGACCACATAATTGCAGAGTACTGGATGCAATGTGGGACCGTGGAACTGACCACATAATTGCAGAGTACTGGATGCAATGTGGGACCGTGGAACTGACCACATAATTGCAGAGTACTGGATGCAATGTGGGACCGTGGAACTGACCACATAATTGCAGAGTACTGGATGCAATGTGGGACTGTGGAACTGACCACATAATTGCAGAGTACTGGATGCAATGTGGGACTGTGGAACTGACCACATAATTGCAGAGTACTGGATGTAATGTGGGACCGTTAAACTGACCAAAGAAGTTGTTGCAGTGTGTAACCGCTAACTGTACACGTGGTTACAGAGTATGTGTTGCAGTGTGTAACCGCTAACTGTACACGTGGTTACAGAGTATGTGTTGCAGTGTGTAACAGTGTGTGACCGTGGAACTGACCACATACTTACAGAGTATTGGATGTAACGTGTGACGTGTAATGTGCACATACTTACAGAGTATTGGATGTAACCTGTGACGTGATAATGTCCACATACTTACAGAATATTGGATGTAACGTGTGACGTGATAATGTCCACATACTTACAGAATATTGGATGTAACGTGTGACGTGATAATGTCCACATACTTACAGAATATTGGATGTAACGTGTGACGTGATAATGTGCACATACTTACAGAGTATTGGATGTAACGTGTGACGTGATAATGTCCACATACTTGAAGAGTCTAAAGGTCTACAACCGAAGGATTGACTTCACTGAACCGGGTTTTAACCCAGATTGCTAGGTCCCTCTCCGCAGAAATGGCAAGCCACTTTTCGATAGTATTGCACGAATTACGTACCTCCATCAAAAATCGTATGGATCTGATGACAAGAAAACACCCTTCAATAGAGCGATGCAGTCCTGATGACAAGAAAACACCCGTCAATAGAGCGATGCAGTCCTGATGACAAGAAAACACCCGTCAATAGAGCGACGCAGTCCTGATGACAAGAAAACACCCGTCAATAGAGCGACGCAGTCCTGATGACAAGAAAACACCCGTCAATAGAGCGATGTAGTCCTGATGACAAGAAAACACCCGTCAATAGAGCGACGCAGTCCTGATGACAAGAAAACACCCGTCAATAGAGCGACGCAGTCCTGATGACAAGAAAACACCCATCAATAAGAGCGACGCAGTCCTGATGACAAGAAAAAACCCGTCAATAGAGCGACGCAGTCCTGATGACAAGAAAACACCCGTCAATAGAGCGATGCAGTCCTGATGACAAGAAAACACCCGTCAATAGAGCGACGCAGTCCTGATGACAAGAAAACACCCGTCAATAGAGCGATGCAGTCCTGATGACAAGAAAACACCCGTCAATAGAGCGACGTAGTCCTGATGACAAGAAAACACCCGTCAATAGAGCGACGCAGTCGTGATGACAAGAAAACACCCGTCAATAGAGCGACGTAGTCCTGATGACAAGAAAACACCCGTCAATAGAGCGACGTAGTCCTGATGACAAGAAAACACCCGTCAATAGAGCGACGCAGTCCTGATGACAAGAAAACACCCGTCAATAGAGCGACGTAGTCCTGATGACAAGAAAACACCCGTCAATAAAGCGATGTAGTCCTGATGACAAGAAAACACCCGTCAATAGAGCGATGTAGTCCTGATGACAAGAAAACACCCGTCAATAGAGCGATGTAGTCCTGATGACAAGAAAACACCCGTCAATAGAGCGATGTAGTCCTGATGACAAGAAAACACCCGCCAATAGAGCGATGTAGTCCTGATGACAAGAAAACACCCGTCAATAGAGCGATGTAGTCCTGATGACAAGAAAACACCCATGGGTGACGAAGAAAACACCCGTCAATAGAGCGATGCAGTCTGATGACAAGAAAACACCCTCAATAGAGCGAGTCCTGATGACAGAAAACACCCGTCAATAGAGCCTATGACCTGATGACAAGAAATACACCCAATACACACACACATACACACACACCACACACACACACACACACACACACACACACACACCCAGATTCTGTTGCAGTGTGTACCAGAACACCACTCTTTTACACATTTGTGCAGTGACCAAAACCTGACCACTTGTTTACAGAGTATCTGTTGCAGAGTGTGACCAGGAACTGACCACTTGATTACAGAGTATCGGTTGCAGTGTGTGACCAGGAACTGATCACTTGATTACAGAGTATCTGTTGCAGTGTGTGACCAGGAACTGACCACTTGTTTACAGAGTATCTGTTGCAGTGTGTGACCAGGAACTGATCACTTGTTACAGAGTATCTGTTGCAGTGTGTGACCAGGAACTGACCACTTGATTACAGAGTATCTGTTGCAGGGGTGACCGTGAATTGATAACTTGATTTACAGAGTATTTTGCCGTGTGACCAGGAACTGACTACTTGATTACAGAATATCGTTGCATGTGTGACCAGGAATGACCACTTGATTGCAGAATATCTATTGTAACGGCTGTTACTTGGATGTCAATGTGTTACAGAGTATATGTTGCAAGTGTTAACCATGTGTTACTTGTCATGTGGTTAGCAGAGTATCTGTTGCAGTGTGTGACCAGAAACTGACCACATGGTTACAGAGTATATGCTGCAGTGTGTGACCACAGACTGCCCACTTGATTACACTGTATCTATTGTAACGTGTGACCCTGAACTAACCTCTTCAAAGAAATCACGAAGTTTGTCAACAAATGTCGGGGATGTCGTTCAACATTTTGGTATCATGATAAAACAAATCAAGCACGTTGCAGTTGTTGCGAACAAGCTGCTTGGGGATGTTATATTAGTTGTATGCAGTAGCAGCTCGTGATATGATAAAACAAATCAAGCACGTTGCAGTTGTTGCGAACAAGCTGCTTGGGGATGTTATATTAGTTGTATGCAGTAGCAGCTCGTGATATGATAAAACAAATCAAGCACGTTGCAGTTGTTGCGAACAAGCTGCTTAGGATGTTAT
>CM036758.1:39319315-39622012 GCA_020796225.1 Arion vulgaris
GAAAGTCTATGGCGTCTCCTAAGATGGTATGGAATACCACTGTGTTTTATAAATATTATAAAAGCTGCTACAGCAAGTTTGCATGCAGTGTTGAAACCTCTGAGCTAAAGTTTGAAGTCAAAACAGGCGTGCGACAAGGATGTGTTATGTCAGCCCTATTATTCAACACTGTCATAGATTGGGTGATGCGTAAAACAACGGAAGATAAGGCAAGGGGTATTAGATGGACGCTCACATCCACTCTGGAAGACCTAGATTTTGCAGATGACATTGCACTTCTATCTCATACACATAGAGATATATATCCAGAAAAAGACCTGCCGCCTTAACCAATATAGTGAGATGGTTGGGCTGAAAATAAATCAGAAGAAAACTGAAGTAATGACTCTGAACATAGCAACCCCAGCACCAGTCAAACTAGAAGGTAAAACCCTCCGATGTACAACCGCTTTCACATACCTTGGAAGTGTTATTAGCAATGAAGGAGGCGCTGGATCTGACATTAAAAGCAGACTGAGCAAGGCACGAAGTGCATTCATGACCCTTCAGACCGCCTGGAAATCTGCCCAATACAGCATCAGAACCAAGACTAGTATCTACAACAGCTGTGTGCTGTCAACATTGCTGTACGGATCGGAATGCTGGAGAATGACAGAACAGGATATGTCCAGACTCTCCACCTTTCATACAACTTGTCTGCGAAAAATCTTACGCGTGTACTGGCCGACTACTATCTCGAACCAAGAATTGCTTGCACGATGCCAACAAGAGAATATGGGCACTATCATCCGAAGACGACGCTGGAGATGGATTGGACATGTGATGCGCATGGAGACTGGCTCCGACACGAAAACTGCACTGAGATGGACTCCAGAGGGTAGGTGAATACGTGGAAGACCCAAGACGACCTGGAGGAGAACGATTGAAATGAAAGAAATGAATCATAGTTGGAACACAATACAGAGGAAGGTCATGAACAGGGAATAATGGTGTGCGTTTGTTGCTGCCCTAAACGCCAAGGGCGTAACAGGATAAAGAGAGAGAGAGAGAGAGTTACATATTATATTTGAGAGCCGTGGTAGCGTAGTTGTTAGTGAACTCGCTTCTCAAGGCTGGGGTTTGGTTCAACTCCCGCAGTGCGCCTGGAATTTTCCCGACCGCGACAGCTCTCAGGTCGACCCAGCCTCAACTGGGTACCAGACATGCTCTGAAACCTAAAGACGACCCGCGTGATGCTGACCACATCACCCACCGTGTGCCGACGGTCAATACGGTCTAACGATATTGCCCTATATACCACGAGGTATGAAAGGGTTCCTTTACTTTTCTTTTACATATTATACAGGGTGTTCAAGATAATTGCAGCCCCATTGATAAATCGAAAGTTGCCAGTTACACATTGAGTTGTGTTTATTTACTATTTAAACCGGTTCTGACTAGCTCGTCCTACTTCACATTTGTTCATCGCCCCTTCCGCACTACAATTACATACCGTCACACAACCTTGACCTATACTACGTCATAACTAAACCTTCTCATTTCTATACATATATGCCAGATTAGCTCCATTCACAGGCTGCTTTTATCTTGAACACCCTGTATTTGGTGGGGCCCAGCCCCGCTGGCTCTTAAGGACGAGCCACAACTGGTTGTATGTGAGGTAGAAGCAGTCTACACAATTGGTTGTATGTGAGGTAGAAGCAGTCTACACAACTGGTTGTATGTGAGGTAGAAGCAGTCTACACAACTGGTTGTATGTGAGGTAGAAGCAGTCTACACAACTGGTTGTATGTGAGGTAGAAGCAGTCTACACAATTGGTTGTATGTGAGGTAGAAGCAGTCTACACAACTGGTTGTATGTGAGGTAGAAGCAGTCTACACAACTGGTTGTATGTGAGGTAGAAGCAGTCTACACAATTGGTTGTATGTGAGGTAGAAGCAGTCTACACAATTGGTTGTATGTGAGGTAGAAGCAGTCTACACAATTGGTTGTATGTGAGGTAGAAGCAGTCTACACAACTGGTTGTATGTGAGGTAGAAGCAGTCTACACAACTGGTTGTATGTGAGGTAGAAGCAGTCTACACAATTGGTTGTATGTGAGGTAGAAGCAGTCTACACAACTGGTTGTATGTGAGGTAGAAGCAGTCTACACAACTGGTTGTATGTGAGGTAGAAGCAGTCTACACAACTGGTTGTATGTGAGGTAGAAGCAGTCTACACAACTGGTTGTATGTGAGGTAGAAGCAGTCTACACAACTGGTTGTATGTGAGGTAGAAGCAGTCTACACAATGCTCTGATCATTTTCTGTCCAGACTCTTTAACGGAATAGTGACATCTGATGAGATGAGAAAAAGGCCACTTCTTTCCCAGCAGCATTTCTAACTCTGCAGTTCAATCCTTCTGCAGAACGTGGTACTTTTCCTGTCTCAATAATTTTGAATTCATGTAGTAGTGGTCACAGTTTATGTAAACTTTTTTTAGGAAGAGATTAAGTATCATGTTGCTATTTCCATACTCAGACCGGCCGTATATGACGCATACTACTAGGGGCGTAGAGGACGCAGCATATCCTATTAGGGAGTAGCCAGCAGTGATACTGCTTCTCCCTCAGTTCTACGTCAAAGTTTGTCATTGCTATATAGACTTGCATCACAAGAAACATTATTAATACAGAATTGTTTTCAGTGTAAAAAAAAGGAAGAATACATAGACGAGGAAGAAGAAATAGACGAGAAGAGGAAGAAGAAATAGAAGAGAAGAGGAAGAAGAAATAGAAGAGAAGAGGAAGAAGACATAGAAGAGAAGAGGAAGAAGACATAGAAGAGAAGAGGAAGAAAAAATAGAAGAGAAGAGGAAGAAAACATAGAAGAGAAGAGAAGAAGAAGAATAAATAGAAGAGAAGAGGAAGAAGAAATAGAAGAGAAGAGGAAGAAGAAATAGAAGAGAAAAGGAAGAAGACATAGAAGAGAAGAGGAAGAAGACATAGAAGAGAAGAGGAAGAAAAAATAGAAGAGAAGAGGAAGAAGACATAGAAGAGAAGAGGAAGAAAAAAAGAGAGAAGAGGAAGAAGACATAGAACAGAAGAGGAGAAGACATAGAACAGAAGAGGAGAAGAAGAAGAAATAGAAGAGAAGAGGAAGAAGAAATAGAAGAGAAGAGGAAGAAGAAATAGAAGAGAAGAGGAAGAAGAAATAGAAGAGAATAGGAAGAAGACATAGAATAAAGTATCGAAGAAGAAGAATCTGTAACGAAGAAATGGGACTTTATAAAAACAAAAGATGAAAATACTACACAGATTTGTTAAAACAAAGAATGTTAAATCTTATTTTCTCCATTTGTTGTCAAACAGTTAATGGAAACCGACTATGGACATTTACCGGAGATGATAACTACCAGTTTACCGGAGATGATAACTACCAGTCTACCGGAGATGATAACTACCAGTTTACCGGAGATGATAACTACCAGTCTACCGGAGATGATAACTACCAGTTTACCGGAGATGATAACTACCAGTCTACCGGAGATGATAACTACCAGTTTACCGGAGATGATAACTACCAGTTTACCGGAGATGATAACTACCAGTCTACCGGAGATGATAACTACCAGTTTACCGGAGATGTTCATCGAAGTAATACGATTTTCTTTTAAATATACAATAATACTTGTAAAACGTGTGTGTAATACTGGTAAAATATGTGTGTAATACTGGGAATATGTGTGTAATACTGGTAATATGTGTGTAATACTGGGAATATGTATGTAATACTGGGAATATGTGTATAATACTGGTAACATATGTGTGTAATACTGGGAATATGTGTGTAATACTGGTAACATATGTATGTAATACTGGGAATATGTGTATAATACTGGTAACATATGTGTGTAATACTGGGAATATGTGTGTAATACTGGGAATATGTGTGTAATACTGGGAATATGTGTGTAATACTGGTAACATATGTGTGTAATACTGGGAATATGTGTGTAATACTGGGAATATGTGTGTAATACTGGGAATATGTGTGTAATACTGGGAATATGTGTGTAATACTGGGAATATGTGTGTAATACTGGGAATATGTGTGTAATACTGGGAATATGTGTGTAATACTGGTAACATATGTGTGTAATACTGGGAATATGTGTGTAATACTGGGAATATTTGTGTAATACTGGGAATATGTGTGTAATACTGGGAATATGTGTGTAATACTGGTAATATGTGTGTAATACTGGGAATATGTGTGTAATACTGGTAATATGTGTGTAATACTGGGAATATGTGTGTAATACTGGGAATATGTGTGTAATACTGGTAATATGTGTGTAATACTGGGAATATGTATGTAATACTGGGAATATGTGTATAATACTGGTAACATATGTGTGTAATACTGGTAAAATATGTGTGTAATACTGGTAACATATGTGTGTAATACTGGAATATGTGTGTAATACTGGTAACATATGTGTGTAATACTGGGAATATGTGTGTAATACTGGGAATATGTGTGTAATACTGGGAATATGTGTGTAATACTGGTAACATATGTGTGTAATACTGGGAATATGTGTGTAATACTGGGAATATGTGTGTAATACTGGGAATATGTGTGTAATACTGGGAATATGTTTGTAATACTGGGAATATGTGTGTAATACTGGTAACATATGTGTGTAATACTGGAATATGTGTGTAATACTGGTAACATATGTGTGTAATACTGGTAACATATGTGTGTAATACTGGTAACATATGTGTAATACTGGGAATATGTGTGTAATACTGGGAATATGTGTGTAATACTGGTAACATATGTGTGTAATACTGGGAATATGTGTGTAATACTGGGAATATGTGTGTAATACTGGGAATATGTGTGTAATACTGGGAATATGTGTGTAATACTGGTAACATATATGTGTAATACTGGGAATATGTGTGTAATACTGGGAATATGTGTGTAATACTGGGAATATGTGTGTAATACTGGAATATATGTGTAATACTGGGAATATGTGTGTAATACTGGGAATATGTGTGTAATACTGGGAATATATGTGTAATACTGGTAACATATGTGTAATACTGGGAATATGTGTGTAATACTGGGAATATGTGTGTAATACTGGGAATATGTGTGTAATAACTTGTGTAACATATGTGTGTAATACTGGGAATATGTGTGTAATACTGGGAATATGTGTGTAATACTGGTAGAATATGTGTGTAATACTTTGGTGTAATGAATATGTGTAATACTGGTAACATATGTGTGTAATACTGGGAATATGTGTGTAATACTGGGAATATATGTGTAATACTATATGTGGTAATACAATATGTGTGTAATACTGGGAATATGTGTGTAATACTGGTAACATATGTGTAATACTGGGAATATGTGTGTAATACTGGGAATATGTGTGTAATACTGGGAATATGTGTGTAATACTGGTAACATATGTGTGTAACTAATATGTGGTAAAACTGAATAGTGTGTAATACTGGGAATATGTGTGTAATACTGGTAATATGTGTGTAATACTGGTAACATATATGTGTAATACTGGGAATATGTGTGTAATACTGGGAATATGTGTGTAATACTGGGAATATGTGTGTAATACTGGTAACATATGTGTAATACTGGTAACATATGTGTGTAATACTGGGAATATGTGTGTAATACTGGAATATTGTGTAATACTGGGAATATGTGGTAATACTGGTAACATATGTGTGTAATACTGGTAAATATATGTGTAATACTGGGAATATGTGTGTAATACTGGGAATATGTGTGTAATACTGGGAAAATGTGTGTAATACTGGTAACATATGTGTGTAATACTGGGAATATGTGTAATACTGGGAATATGTGTGTAATACTGGGAATATGTGTGTAATACTGGTAACATATGTGTGTAATACTGGTAACATATATGTGTAATACTGGGAAATAGTGAAAATGTGTAATACTGGGAATATGATGTATAATACTAGGAAATATGTGTGTAATATGGTAACATATGTGTGTAATACTGGTAACATATATGTGTAATACTGGGAATATGTGTGTAATACTGGGAATATGTGTGTAATACTGGGAATATGTATGTAATACTGGGAATATATGTGTAATACTGGGAATATGTGTGTAATACTAATATGGGAATATGATAGTGTAATACTGGAATATGTGTGTAATACTGGTAACATATATGTGTAATACTGGTAATATGTGTGTAATACTGGGAATATGTGTGTAATACTGGGAATATGTGTGTAATATGGTGAATATGTGTGTAATACTGGGAATATATGTGTAATACTGGGAATATGTGTGTAATACTGGGAATATGTGTGTAATACTGGGAATATGTGTGTAATACTGGAACATATGTGTGTAATACTGGAATATTGTGTAATACTGGGAATATGTGTGTAATACTGGGAATATGTGTGTAATACTGGAAATATGTGTGTAATACTGGGAATATGTGTGTAATACTGGGAATATGTGTGTAATACTGGGAATATGTGTGTAATACTGGGAATATGTGTGTAATACTGGGAATATGTTGTAATACTGGAATATGTGTGTAATACTGGGAATATGTGTGTAATACTGGTAACATATGTGTGTAATACTGGGAATATGTGTGTAATACTGGAATATTGTGTAATACTGGAATATTATGTAATCAATAGTCTGGGAATATGTGTGTAATCTGGGAATATTGTGTAATACTGGAATATATGTGTAATACTGGAAATATGTGTGTAATACTGGGAATATGTGTGTAATACTGGTAACATATGTGTGTAATACTGGGAATATGTGTGTAATACTGGGAATATTTGTGTAATACTGGGAATATGTGTGTAATACTGGGAATATGTGTGTAATACTGGAATATGTGTTAATACTGGGAATATGTGTGTAATACTGGTAACATATGTGTGTAATACTGGGAATATGTGTGTAATACTGGAATATTGTGTAATACTGGTAACATATGTGTGTAATACTGGTAACATATGTGTGTAATACTGGTAAAATATGTGTGTAATACTGGGAATATGTGTGTAATACTGGGAATATGTGTGTAATACTGGAATATGTGTGTAATACTGGGAATATTGTGTAATACTGTTAACATATGTGTGTAATACTGGGAATATGTGTGTAATACTGGAATATTGTGTAATACTGTACATAGTGTAATACTGGAATAGTGTGTAATACTGGAATATGTGTGTAATACTGGAACATATGTGTGTAATACTGGAATATGTGTGTAATACTGGTAACATATGTGTGTAATACTGGTAACATATGTGTGTAATACTGGTAACATATGTGTAATACTGGTAACATATGTGTGTAATACTGGTAACATATGTGTGTAATACTGACATAGTGTAATACTGGGAATAGTGTGTAATACTGGTAACATATGGTGTAATACTGACATATGTGTGTAATACTGGGAATATGTGTGTAATACGAAAGTAATCTGGTAACATAGTGTGTAATACTGGAATATGTGTAATACTGAACATGTGTGAATACTAAATATGTGTGTACATCTGGGAATATGTGATACAGGGAACATATGTTACTGTTATTTTAACTGGATAGTGTATACGGTATCAGTAGTAAGGTCAGTACGTACAGAGAGTTCATGACGTCCTACAGAAGTCAGGACGTACAGAAGAGTCAGGGACTACAGAAGTCAGTGACGTACAGAGAAGTCAGTGACGTACAGAGAAGTCAGTGACATACAGAGAATCAGTGACGTACAGAGAAGTCAGTGACGTACAGAGAAGTCAGTGACGTACAGAGAAGTCAGTGACGTACAAGAAGTCAGGACATACAGAGAAGTCAGTGACGTACAGAGAAGTCAGTGTCAAAGAAGTCAGGACATACAGAGAAGTCATTGTAGCACAGAGAATGTCAGTGTCCATCACAGAAGTCAGGACAGCAGAAGTCATGACTTACAGAGATGTCGTGATCGACTAGAGTCATTGACCAACACAGAGTCAGTGACCACACAGATGTCAGTGACCAACATAGTGTCAGTGACTCAACATCGATTCAGTGACCAACACAGATGTCACGATGACCAACCTGATCGTCATTGACTCCAACACAGATGCTCAGTTCCCACAATATCGAAGAGATGCAACTGTATGGTCCTTTGTTGCGATTAAAACCGCGTCCATCTGCCTCTGGCAGAGCATCACAGGTCGCTACAATCTCCCAACAGATATCGACAGAGTTCATACGAGGTCGCGTTAGCTTCAAGCTATCCTTAACCATTTCACTCCCCCTCAGGTCTATCAGCTTCGACTTCAACGTAAAACATGCCCAGACGTTACCACGTACGCCTGATCGGAGTTAACATCGATCAGTTCACTCATCCAACTAGAGAAGTCGCGAGAGCCGAAACATACTCCCCCTTAATCCATGATTCAACTCCCCAACTCGATGCTGTTGATGCAAGCTTGTCCGTTCCTCATTCCGTAAAACCCGCATGCCCAGGACAGTATATCCACGTAGCCGATGGAGGTTAGAAACTTCTATAGACGATATCCACTCATACCGAAACCTGCCCTTCTGGATCTTATGAAGCATCGACTGAGAGTCAGATACAACAACTGCCCCAGTAAATGAAGACCCAGAGATCCAATGGAGGGCAGCAGTAACGGCCTCAACCTCCATCCTCATACTAGAAGTAGTTGTCCTGTATGCCCCACTTCGCTCTGCAACAACTCTACCATCCGCATTAGCCAAGAAACCCCAGCCGGATTTCTCACCACGTTGAACCGACCCATCGGTATATATATAACAACATCATCATCCCTTGCATTATATTCTATCAGCTGCTTAACTGCGAGATCAGCCTTCATGTTGCCCCAATCTCGACATTCTCTTCCAAGAGTAATGATAACGTTGAGATAGTTGGTCATGCTACCATCTGTTGGGATCCATTCTTCCTCTTTTGGTAGGGTCGCAACTGTAGTCACCTGGCCAATTGTTCTCTCAGCCTGGGCCATCCATGACATGCCACGCTTGATTCTCGTGCCCTTAACATCATTAGTGTTCTTGTGTAGTGGATGTCTCTTATCCGCAGTAACCCGCATATATGCCTTGGTTTGTGCAATTGCATGACGGGAGCGTAGTGACAGAAGGCCAAGCGTATATCTCATCTTCACAATGGGGGTATCTCTAGTGCAGCCAAGGACTATACGCATACCTTCATTCTGAACACGTTCGAGTCGCTCACATTGTGATCTTGATATCGTAAGAATTCCGAGTCCGTAATCTACCACTGACATTACCAGTCGATCGAACAGATGGGCAAGTAGTCTCTGCTCAAGGTGTGCGGCCACCATAACTTTGAGAGCCGCAAGACCACGCTTGCACCGTTGTATCGTCTGTTCAATATGGTGTTTGAAAGATAGACTACGATCAAAGGTTATTCCAAGATAGCGCAGCAGCCTGTCTCTGCGCTCGATGGTATGTTCATCAAAGATTACACGGGGTAGGTCAACCTTGACGATGTGATTTTTCAACGAGCACCACAACATACACGCATTTTCAGGATTGACCTGAGAGCGAGACTCTCTACACCAACCCGAGATGGTACACAATGTTTTCTGAATGTCGTCAACCATCTCTTGTCTATCTGACCCAGTCCTATATATTAAGAAATCATCTGCAAATGTCAATGTCCGATCCAATCCGGTTGGCTGAATTTTAGCTACATTTGCTGTGTAAATATTAAACAACAAGGGTGATAGAGGAGAACCCTGGAGTAATATCGGGCATATACGTGCAGGATCTGACGTCCATGTTCCTAAACGTAGTGCAACGGTTCTCTCCATTAAAGAAGCAGCTATCCAGTTCACCAGTCAAGGATTAACTTCACATTTAATCAAAGAGCGCACCATTATTGAAAAATTCACCTTGTTATAAGCATCCTCCAAGTCGATGGTCACAGCAACAGTCTCTTGCTTGGACTGGAAACCTTCATAAACATCATATGCAAACGTGCCATCATTGTCCCATGTCCCTTTCATTGGCCGGTAGCTACCCAAAGTGTCAGGGAGGATGTGGTCATTCTCTAAGTGACACATAACCTTTCTGGCCACTATCTTCTCTAGTAATTTGCCATATACATTTTTGCAAGGTGAGTATGCGGTAGCTGCTGAGCAGTTTTTGGGATCCTTCCCATGTTTGTGGAGCGGTCGTAAATAACTATGAATCCAATCCTCGGGTACCACAGCATTCTGTACACTTTTGTTAAAATTCATCACAACTGCAGTAATAACAGTCTCGTCCAGCTGTTTGATGTGATGATATTGGGCACCATCAGGCCCTGGAGCGGTGCTGTGGCTTGCCTTGAGTGCATTAACAACATCCTCCTTTGTTATTAAGTCAATGTAAGGTTCTCCAGAGCTAGTAATATCACGAAGAGCACTTATGATATTAAAGTGGTCAGTTTTATCACCTTTTTCTGTCTGTTCCACTTAACGATGAAGGAACCCCTGCCCCTTGTCTGCATCTGTTGTCAAGACGGCTCCTGGTGAGTCACGTAAAGTAGGAAAAGACTGGCTGGTATTCCTCCTGTTCATTTTGCGATGAAACTGCTAGAATTGATATAGGGACTTCTCGCCACAGACTTGCGTTATGAAAGTCTCCCATAACCCACTCTTTGGTTCACTAGCCAATACTTTGAAATCCCCAGTGACTTTTTGGCGAATAGTAGACTTTTCAGCCACATCACACATATTTCTAGGTCGCTTCTTTCGGGCTCTCTGCCATGCCTTTGTAGCAGCCTCTTTTGTCGGCCATGCTTTTTCAACATTTTCATTCCACCAAGGTGGTTGCAGGAAAGGAGTCCTAGCAGTCTTCTTTCTGGCAGTCTGCCGCAGTATACGTAATGGGTTTCGTGATCAGAGTGGCATGGCGTGTACTGAAAGACAGATTTGGGTCTTCTGTGTCGCAAATTATTGGCCTTCTTAAGAAGAACAACGCAGGGGAGATGATCACTTTCTTAAGCCCCGAGAACATTCCATCGAGCATCAGTTGTAGAGATCAGTGCCAGATCAATGACACCATCAGTGTCCTCAGGTCTAGAAGCTAACCGAGTTGGGCGGCCGTCATTCAATATCAGTGACCAACACAGAAGTCAGTGACCGACACAGAAGTCAGTGACCAACACAGAAGTCAGTGACCGACACAGAAGTCAGTGACCAACACAGAAGTCTGTGACCAACAGAGAAGTCAGTGATCGACAGAGAAGTCATTGATCAGCACAGAAATCAGTGACCAACACAGATGTCAGTGACCAACACAGAAGTCAGGGACCAATACATATGTCAGTGACCAACACGTCTTGTGACATTTTGTAGAAGTAGAATATTTTGTTGTGGCATGTTTGTGACTATGTGTTTGGTGCAATTATGTCATAGTATGGCTATGTGTTGTTCTTACTATGTGATAGTGTGGTTATGTGTTGTTCTTACTATGTGATAGTGTGGCTATGTGTTGTTCTTACTATGTGATAGTATGGCTATGTGTTGTTCTTACTATGTGATAGTGTGGCTATGTGTTGTTCTTACTATGTGATAGTGTGGCTATGTGTTGTTCTTACTATGTGATAGTGTGGCTATGTGTTGTTCTTACTATGTGATAGTGTGGCTATGTGTTGTTCTTACTATGTCATAGTGTGGCTATGTGTTGTTCTTACTATGTGATAGTGTGGCTATGTGTTGTTCTTACTATGTGATAGTGTGGCTATGTGTTGTTCTTACTATGTGATAGTGTGGCTATGTGTTGTTCTTACTATGTGATAGTGTGGCTATGTGTTGTTCTTACTATGTCATAGTGTGGCTATGTGTTGTTCTTACTATGTGATAGTGTGGCTATGTGTTGTTCTTACTATGTGATAGTGTGGCTATGTGTTGTTCTTACTATGTCATAGTGTGGCTATGTGTTGTTCTTACTATGTGATAGTGTGGCTATGTGTTGTTCTTACTATGTGATAGTGTGGCTATGTGTTGTTCTTACTATGTGATAGTGTGGCTATGTGTTGTTCTTACTATTTGATAGTGTGGCTATGTGTTGTTCTTACTATGTGATAGTGTGGCTATGTGTTGTTCTTACTATGTGATAGTGTGGCTATGTGTTGTTCTTACTATGTCATAGTGTGGCTATGTGTTGTTCTTACTATGTCATAGTGTGGCTATGTGTTGTTCTTACTATGTGATAGTGTGGCTATGTGTTGTTCTTACTATGTGATAGTGTGGCTATGTGTTGTTCTTACTATGTCATAGTGTGGCTATGTGTTGTTCTTACTATGTGATAGTGTGGCTATGTGTTGTTCTTACTATGTCATAGTGTGGCTATGTGTTGTTCTTACTATGTGATAGTGTGGCTATGTGTTGTTCTTACTATGTGATAGTGTGGCTATGTGTTGTTCTTACTATGTCATAGTGTGGCTATGTGTTGTTCTTACTATGTGATAGTGTGGCTATGTGTTGTTCTTACTATGTCATAGTGTGGCTATGTGTTGTTCTTACTATGTGATAGTGTGGCTATGTGTTGTTCTTACTATGTGATAGTGTGGCTATGTGTTGTTCTTACTATGTGATAGTGTGGCTATGTGTTGTTCTTACTATGTGATAGTGTGGCTATGTGTTGTTCTTACTATGTGATAGTGTGGCTATGTGTTGTTCTTACTATGTGATAGTGTGGCTATGTGTTGTTCTTACTATGTGATAGTGTGGCTATGTGTTGTTCTTACTATGTGATAGTATGGCTATGTGTTGTTCTTACTATGTGATAGTGTGGCTATGTGTTGTTCTTACTATGTCATAGTGTGGCTATGTGTTGTTCTTACTATGTCATAGTGTGGCTATGTGTTGTTCTTACTATGTGATAGTGTGGCTATGTGTTGTTCTTACTATGTGATAGTGTGGCTATGTGTTGTTCTTGCTATGTGATAGTGTGGCTATGTGTTGTTCTTACTATGTCATAGTGTGGCTATGTGTTGTTCTTACTATGTGATAGTGTGGCTATGTGTTGTTCTTACTATGTGATAGTGTGGCTATGTGTTGTTCTTACTATGTCATAGTGTGGCTATGTGTTGTTCTTACTAGGGATAGTGTGGCTATGTGTTGTTCTTGCTATGTGATAGTGTGGCTATGTGTTGTTCTTACTATGTGATAGGGTGGCTATGTGTTGTTCTTACTATGTGATAGGGTGGCTATGTGTTGTTCTTACTATGTGATAGTGTGGCTATGTATTGTTCTTACTATGTGATGGTGGAATTATGTGATGGTGAGGCAATGTGTTGGTGCAATCATGTGATAGTGTGGTTATTGTGATGTTGTGACTGTGCATAATAATGTGTGTCCTACTGTGTCTACGTTTTACGTTGTGGCTACAAACAATGTTATGAGTTATGTGTATTTTGTGTTTTGTTTAGCACATTTAAATGTTAAATATGAAAACCAATCACAAAATATTACTTCCAGATTCATAGGTACTCAGTTTGACTCAGCAAATTTAAATATCAAAAGTGTAGACAGTTTATGCTTTCTGTGGTTCGACGGTTGCAAACTTTACTTTTTCTTCTTTTGTAGTTATCTTGTATTGTTTTGTAAATTTTGATTCTAGTTTTTTTTTTTCAATCATAATAGATGTGTCATTATTTGTTGTGTATTAACTCAACAGGGTATACCGAGAAGAACATAGAAAATCATTGGAACTTTTTTAAGAACACTATTAAATCTGCAGCAGCAGAAACAGCAAGATATATAAAAAAGGAAAGAAAGAATTGGTTAAGTGAAGAAACATGGCAAAAATCCAAGAAAGAAAAGAAGTTAAACTAAGAATGCTGTCGACTCAAAACGAACCAACAGTTCTTGAATATAGACAACTGGACAAAGATATTAAAGCAAATGCTCGCAAAGATAAACGTGATTACATCCAGAAGTTATCTCTAGAGGCAGAAACAGCATCCAAAACAGGGAACAGTAAAACACTCTTTCATATTATGAAACAGCTAACGAATCATCCGCCGACGGCAAGCTGTCCCGTGAAAGGGAAAAACAACGAATCCATACCATCACAACAAGCACAATCGAAAAGATGGGCTGAACATTTTAAAGAGGTATTAAATAGACCAACCCAGTGGTAACACCAGTTTTGAAACAGAAATACAAATGCCATCATTAAATGCACCCATTGACGACTTCTCAATGGAAGAAATTAGACAAGCCATCAGGAAACTGAAAAACAACAAAGCCAGCGGTAGCGACGATATTTCAGGAGAGATGCTAAATGCAACTGACGAGGAATCAATGGGATTCCTACGTACCTTAATGAACGATGTTTGGCAGAATGAGACCCTTCCAAAAGATTGGAAAGACGGAGTGATATTCAAGCTCCCAAAAAGGCGATTTGTCAAATTGCAGCAACTGGCGCGGAATAACTCTGCTATCAACACCTGGCAAGCTATTCTGCAGTATTTTGATGGAGAGGATGAAAAAAGCCGTCGACGCAAGGCTAAGAGAAGAACAAGCTGGCTTTCGTCCACATCGTTCTTGTACCGATCATATCTTCACGCTGAGATCCATTATAGAAGAATCAATTGAATTCCAGTCACCACTAGTGATAAATTTTATAGACTTTCAGAAAGCATTTGATAGTCTTCATCGTTCTACTCTCTGGGAGATTCTTAAGACCTACGGCTTCCAGGAAAAGTACATCAATATTATAAAAGCCTTCTATTCTGAAGCATCCTGCTGTGTAAGAACAGATGCAGGAAACTCAGACTGGTTCACAGTCAATTCGGGTGTGAAGCAGGGCTGCGTGATGTCACCTATGCTTTTGGGATAGCTATAGACTGGATCATGCGCAAATGCACCCAAGATGATCAACTAGGCATCAAATGGCTTAATAACAGCAGACTATTTGATCTTGACTTTGCCGATGACGTGGCCATATTGAATTCAACCACACAAGCAACCCACAAACTAACGAGCAATCTTTGCACACTTGTAGAACAGGTTGGTCTCCATATTAATTCTGCCAAGACCAAAATTATGAACCTCACGAACTCGACAGACAACATCGTAATAAATGGCCAAACACTGAAGAAAGTTGAACATTTTACATATTTGGGTAGTAAAGTGTCAAACAACGGAGACACGATGAAAGAAATAAACTCTCGTATTGCTATAGCAGCTAGTGCCTTCACTAAATTAACGAATATCTGGCAATCTCAAGACTTTAGTATATGCACAAAAGTTAAATTGTTTAGGTCATGTGTAATTCCTGTACTGACCTACGGTTGTGAAAGTTGGAAATCAACAAAGAAAATTGATAAGAAACTGACAGCTTTGAGAATAAATGTCTACGAAAATTATTAAAAGTAAAATGGAGTGATTTCGTTTCTAACAACACAGTGAGAGATAGAACACACCAACAACCCGTATCAAATATTATAAGGAAACGAAGGTGGAAATATTTAGGTCATGTTCTTAGAGCAGACGAAAAGAGACTAAATCGACAAGTCCTTATGTGGTCACCAATTGGGAAAAGAAAACGTGGAAGACCAAAGACCACTCTTCGAAGAACCATCCAACAAGAAAGTAAACTATTGGGATGTAAAACCATACAAGATCTCCAACTGCTAGCAAAGAACCGTATCACATGGAGATCTAAAACCTCTGCCCTATGTGCCGCCTTTTGCTCGAAAGGAATAAACTAACTAACTAAACTAACTAATAGCAGCATAAATTCGTCATCAATTGTTGTGTAGCTATCAAACAAGAGATTGCTTTAGTAACTTTAATATGTGCATTTCCAACAACCAGACTATTCGTTCTTGTCGTACAAGCTTGTCTGCTTTTTCATTAACGTGAACGCATGCATTCACAGTCACTAGATTCTTAAAACATACTGGAAGCTGGAAGTATCGAATGACAATTTCCACGTACGTTTATCTATAACAACTGTTTTTATACTTTTCGCACATTCTTTTTCTTTGTCGTCACACTGCTATCGGGTTGTTGTCCAGTGTCGTGGTTTTCTGTTTTGTCTTGCGCTGTTCTGGTGGCTTGTGTGATTGTTATATTTGCTCTTTCACAGGATTCTGCTTTTGCCATCTAACCATCTTTTTCGTGGTCTTCCTCTTGCCTTCTTTCCGATGTTCTGTTGTAGAAGACTGTATACTGTGGAGTATGGATGCATTCTTATTAAGTGGCCAAACCCTTCTCAATGTAATTCAAGTATGGTTCTGTGCCAACTTTCTTTCTTATGCTGATGTTGGTGACTCTGTCTTTCTGGTGTTGTTGGTAACTTTTCGCAGGCAACGCATTTCACATGTAGTTATTTTTGTGACTGCGCTTTGCTCATTGTCCATGTTTGGCTCTGGTAACACAAAGTAGGTATAAAAATGCTGTTGATCATCTGTTGCTTAGCTGCCTGTGAAATTTTTGGGTGCCTTAACAATGGGGCTAGCTGGTAGGTTACAGCATTTGCTTTTGCACTCTAGCCTCTATCTCTCTATCTAGTCTTCTGTCTTCTGGGAATATGCTTCCTAAGTATTTGAATTCTTTCACTTGGTTTATTTTAGTGACATTGACATGGATGTCAAGTTTATTAACACATTTCACAAATTAACTACAAAATACTGTTGTTCGCGTCATTTTGTCTGCTCATTTTTGGCCACGCGTTGATATTGCGTTTTGATTAATTTAATTGCAAAATTAGCTCAAAATTTACGTTAACGATGAAGAGGATGAAGATGAAGAGTAAGACGAAAAATAAAGCAAAACAAAAGGTATCAGAAATAAAGCAAAACAAAAGGTATCAGAAATAAAGCAAAACAAAAGGTATCAGAAATAAAGCAAAACAAAAGGTATCAGAAATAAAGCAAAACAAAAGGTATCAGAAATAAAGCAAAACAAAAGGTATCAGAAATAAAGCAAAACAAAAGGTATCAGAAATAAAGCAAAACAAAAGGTATCAGAAATAAAGCAAAACAAAAGATAAATCAGAAATAAAGCAAAACAAAAGGTATCAGAAATAAAGAAAAAAAGGTATAGAAATAAGCAAAAAAAGAACAATATAACGAGTTTTAAAAAAGAGAATTCTTGGAAAAGATGAATCGTAGGAAAAGAAAAAGATGAAGATACAAAAAGAGGTGAAAGTGAAATATTAAAAAGAAGAAAAAGATAAGCATATGAAGTAGAAGAAAACGAAAAAGAAAAAAAAGAAATATGAAAAGAAATGGAATAAGAAGAGAAAATTCGGGAAGAATATGAAGAAAATGAAATAAATGAGAGGAAATAAGGAACAGAAAAATGAAGTAAAATAAGAACAAGAATAAGAAGAAGAAAAAAAGAGTGATGAAGCTAAAAAAAAAAGTGGAAGATAAAGAAGAAGCTGAAATATACGAAGACGATTATCTAGAATACGAAATAAATTATCAGAATAAATAAATTTAAAACAAATATTCCTTTCTAATTTTCACACAGTTCGTGCTAAAGCGGAAGATAAAACTTATCAATGCTATGATTGTGATAGCGGTTCACCCACAGCTTGGAAAAACCCATACTGTAATGCAAATGGCACAATTGTAAAATGGGCTAACACACGTGTTAATTGTGACGGTCCTTGTGTATCCTTTATTACGAAATTTCCATTAGCAAGTAAGTTTGATTGTCAAGTCTGTGTGTGTATTATTAATATGGGCGTCTGTTTGTCCATTTTATTTTATTGAAATATTTGTTTAACCAAAAGAAAACCATATATTTTTATTCTTTGATTGATTGATTTGTTGTGTTATTGTTTGTTTTCCTTTGTTATTGACGAGCAATTTGATCATTCTTATTGTGATGTAAAATTGATCTTTGCCAAGAACGACTGTACGTTGTACCCCCGGTTCTTAGGCCCCTACATGTATATGGTACCATACTCGTGTAGGACTGGCTTCCGAATTTTGGCCTACGGGAAATGTTTTGAATCTCTCTCTCTCGCGATCACCCCCCAGACCGATGTACCAGACTTCCCATAAATTCTATTCATGTGGAAATCTGATTCATGTAGCCTTAGCATTTGTGTGTTTTACGTCACATCTTTAGCACCATTTGGAGCTCTGGTGCTTATTCTTCATCGATGTGTCCGTTTCATCCAGCGTTTACTCGGTTCGCTCTCCGTTCTATAGCCATCTATTGTTTTTTTTACGGTGTGAGGTAGCTAGCCCCACGCCCAACCTCCTTAAGCGCCTCTTACAACATGCGTGGCAGGTATCAGTGATTCTATTTTTTACACCCCAATTAGGGCCCCAGTAATCACTCGGGCGGTTTTGAATCTATCTTGCTGACAATCAGCCCCCACCATTTCCCTACCTTAGTGTATTCATTGCTCTTTAACGATCATTTGTCGCCGTATACTTGGACTTTATGATCTTCGCCTATGTCTACACTTTGTGCCCTTTCTGACTATGTGAGGTCTTTTCGGATTAGGACAATTCTCGGCCATTAGTGAGACATGGACTTGTCAAACGTACGATCAATTTTCGGCTGCTTAATTGGTCTTTATATGATCTGAGATAGGGACGTCATCCTGCTCGTTAGGGAGAATCGCGTCCGAAAAGTGTTGACCTTTGCCAGTGTTTGGGATTGTACCACTAGTCAAACTTTTACATTTTTCGGCCTTGCTTTTCAAGCCACGGTGGGATTTGTCCGGACTAGAAACATTCTCAGCCGTTTCGAGACGAGTATCGGCACTCGACAATTTGCAGTTTTTTTCTCTGAATTTTCCTTTTCGCCGGGAAACACAGGACTTGGACTGCACATAAATAATCAATAGGACCGTTTTATTAGGCGTTAACAATCCAACGTATCTGGAATCTGTGTTGATTGTGTGAGTAGACAGTGACTGGAGTCTGTGTTGGTTGTGTGAGTAGACAGTGACTGGAGTCTGTGTTGAGATTTGAGTTGAATAGAATCACCATCATTGTCGTACCAGGGTATGCGGGAATTAAGAAAAATCACCGAGAAGACAGATTTGCAAGCACATCTACAGCGGCAAACAGTAGAACAATGGACAGGGCTGATATCCTAAACATCATTAGTGAGACTGATGATTCAAGTGGTAACTTAGATTCTGCGTCCATGTCCTGGCTGCTGTAACTTAGAGTCTACGTCCATGTCCTGGCTGCTGTAACTTAGAGTCTACGTCCATGTCCTGGCTGCTGTAACTTGGAGTCAAACGTGATGTTCCTAGATTTGAAAACTATACAGAGTTTAGGCAATGTTTCATTAACTAACACAAGACTGGTACTATCAGTCACCGTGTTTTGATAGATATACTGAAGATGAGATGAGATCATTTGTAGACTTGTACCTTGTATAAGGAGGATGATAACTAACTAACTAACTAACTAACTAGCTAACTAACTAACTAACTAACTAGCTAACTAGCTAACTAACTAACTAGCTAACTAACTAACTAACTAACTAGCTAACTAACTAACTAACTAACTAACTAACTAATTAGCTAACTAACTAACTAACTAACTAGCTAACTAACTAACTAACTAACTAGCTAACTAACTAGCTAACTAACTAACTAACTAACTAGCTAACTAGCTAACTAACTAACTAACTAGCTAACTAGCTAACTAACTAACTAACTAACTAGCTAACTAACTAGCTAACTAACTAACTAACTAACTAGCTAACTAACTAACTAACTAGCTAGCTAACTAACTAACTAGCTAACTAACTAACTAACTAGCTAACTAACTAACTAACTAACTAGCTCTTCTGTGCATTCACAGATAAAGCAATTTGTATTGATTTCTTGTTTGTATATTTATTACCAAAGATTGGCTTACATAAAACGAACATTGTATCTACATCAAGTTGAACATTGTATCTACATCAAGTTGAACATTGTATCTACATCAAGTTGAACATTGTATCTACATCAAGTTGAACATTGTATCTACATCAAGCTGAACATTGTATCTACATCAAGTTGAACATTGTATCTACATCAAGCTGAACAATGTATCTACATCAAGCTGAACATTGTATCTACATCAAGTTGAACATTGTATCTACATCAAGCTGAACATTGTATCTACATCAAGTTGAACATTGTATCTACATCAAGCTGAACATTGTATCTACATCAAGTTGAACATTGTATCTACAACAAGTTGAACATTGTATCTACATCAAGCTGAACATTGTATCTACATCAAGCTGAACATTGTATCTACATCAAGCTGAACATTGTATCTACATCAAGCTGAACATTGTATCTACATCAAGCTGAACATTGTATCTACATCAAGTTGAACATTGTATCTACATCAAGTTGAACATTGTATCTACATCAAGTTGAACATTGTATCTACATCAAGCTGAACATTGTATCTACATCAAGCTGAACATTGTATCTACATCAAGTTGAACATTGTATCTAGATCAAGTTTAACATTGTATCTACATCAAGTTGAACATTGTATCTACATCAAGCTGAACATTGTATCTACATCAAGCTGAACATTGTATCTACATCAAGCTGAACATTGTATCTACATCAAGTTGAACATTGTATCTACATCAAGCTGAACATTGTATCTACATCAAGTTGAACATTGTATCTACATCAAGCTGAACATTGTATCTACATCAAGCTGAACATTGTATCTACATCAAGCTGAACATTGTATCTACATCAAGCTGAACATTGTATCTACATCAAGCTGAACATTGTATCTACATCAAGCTGAACATTTCTATTAATGACATTAATATTGTCTTATTGCGCACGATGTACTTTATTTTCTGAAAGATGCGATTTCATGTTCTATTCTGTTCTGTTCTTTGATTTCTAAACAGATGTGCTTACATGTTTTATTATGTTTTGTAGTTTTATTGAGTAGTATCTATCATCTGATTTTATTGTAATTTACATGTGTTGTTTTTATCTTCGTCTTCTTCTTTTTCTTCTGCAATCACTTGTCTATGCTCATGGATCTAAATGTCGATTTCTTCTGCAATCACTTGTCTATGCTCAGGGATCTAAATGGCGATTTCTTCTGCAATCACTTGTCTATGCTCAGGGATCTAAATGGCGATTTCTTCTGCAATCACTTGTCTATGCTCATGGATCTAAATGTCGATTTCTTCTGCAATCACTTGTCTATGCTCATGGATCTAAATGTTGATTTCTTCTGCAATCACTTGTCTATGCTCATGGATCTAAATGTCGATTTCTTCTGCAATCACTTGTCTATGCTCATGGATCTAAATGGCGATTTCTTCTGCAATCACTTGTCTATGCTCATGGATCTAAATGGCGAGATGAGTTGCTTTAACGATTCCATCTGTCAGCAGGATGTTTTCGCTGATGTCCTGTCACACTGTGCCATGTTTAAGAATTCATTGTCAAGGAGGAGGGGGGTATACTTGCAAATTGTATTCACGAGTTTGATATGCATATTGCCATGTTCATTGGTCAATTTCAGTTGGTTTAATTATGTGGATATGGTGTGAAATCTTCAGTGTCCTGTTTGGATTCTTCTTCTACTTCGAACGCTCCATATCCACCACTTGTCAATCACTCTGTGTGACTTGCATGTGATCTGAGTCTAAGAGCGATTGTACATTGTGCCAGTTATGCACCTACATATAGGCCAGTACATCCGATTTCTGCGATGCTTTTTATTTACTAGAGTAACATTCCTAGGGCCTACATCAGTCGCCTCATAAGACATGTATTGTAGGTTGCAGTTGTACTATTCTTTGCTTCTCTAGCGGGCACCACACGGGGCGGTTCGGATTCTAAATGCGGTAGTTTGTTTGCTGTTGTATGGCTCTCAGAGCTTGACAATAAACAACAAATAGAAAGAATTATTGAAGCTACTGAATATCAATGTTATAGAATGATGATGCTAATATCTTACAAAGAATATCAATGTTATAGAATGATGGATGCTAATATCTTACAAAGAATATCAATGTTATAGAATGATGATGCTAATATCTTACAAATAATATCAATGTTATAGAATGATGATGCTAATATCTTACAAAGAATATCAATGTTATAGAATGATGATGTTAATATCTTACAAAGAATATCAATGTTATAGAATGATGATGTTAATATCTTACAAAGAATATCAATGTTATAGAATGATGATGCTAATATCTTACAAATAATATCAATGTTATAGAATGATGGATGCTAATATCTTACAAAGAATATCAATGTTATAGAATGATGATGCTAATATCTTACAAATAATATCAATGTTATAGAATGATGATGCTAATATCTTACAAAGAATATCAATGTTATAGAATGATGATGCTAATATCTTAGAAAGAATATCAATGTTATAGAATGATGTTGCTAATATCTTACAAAGAATATCAATGTTATAGAATGATGGATGCTAATATCTTACAAAGAATATCAATGTTATAGAATGATGGATGCTAATATCTTACAAAGAATATCAATGTTATAGAATGATGATGCTAATATCTTAGAAAGAATATCAATGTTATAGAATGATGGATGCTAATATCTTACAAAGAGCACAAAACAAAAGTGTTTGTTATGAATAAAATAACTACGGTGGAGGAACAGTAGAAAGCATTTATGGAAATGTTGATACATACATGGTAAGCTTGTATGTTTTAGACATGTGAACAAACAAGACTACATCTCAAACACATTTCTTCAGGAAACAGTTCAACATGTAGAAGAAGATGAAGACAATAAAAATCAGGGTTGATAATATCAAAGATAAGTCAGAAAAGAACTTTACCACAAACCCCTGCCTGGAAGAGAACTTTGGAGGGACTTGTGTGTTGGTGGTTTCATGCTAGCAACTCTAACATCTCTAATGTGTTATACGTGGTATTATTATTATTATTATTATTAAAGTTATTGTTGAGAGTTGATACTTTTCAATGTTCTATTGCATCTGTTTAATTTGAAGGTTTAGTTTTGTTATGTTATATTAATGTTCAAGTCTAGTTGCATTATATTGAGTCCATTTTTGAGTCTGGTATTTTGATATTGTCCATATTATATTTCAATCGAAATCGTAGTTCTAATATCGAATTCCTCAGCTGTGTATCGGGCCTGCAGTACAGGCCATTATTTGTCATCTACCTATCCTAGTACTGGATGCATTGAGTATAATGATAATACATACTGCTTCTGTACTGGTGACATGTGCAATATCAAGGACATGACGGATCTACAAAAGAAATATCTCAAACAAAGTAAAAATAAACAATTTTGTATACGTAAATACTTGAATAACTTTTGTGTCATGTTCTCATTATCTGTGTGATATTCTCATTATCTGTGTGATATTCTTATTATGTGTGTGATATTCTTATTATCTGTGTGATATTCTTATTATGTGTGTGATATTCTCATTATCTGTGTGATATTCTTATTATGTGTGTGATATTCTCATTATCTGTGTGATATTCTTATTATGTGTGTGATATTCTTATTATGTCTGTGATATTCTCATTATGTGTGTGATATTCTTATTATGTGTGTGATATTCTCATTATCTGTGTGATATTCTCATTATCTGTGTGATATTCTCATTATCTGTGTGATATTCTCATTATGTGTGTGATATTCTCATTATCTGTGTGATATTCTTATTATGTGTGTGATATTCTCATTATCTGTGTGATATTCTTATTATGTCTGTGATATTCTTATTATGTGTGTGATATTCTTATTATGTGTGTGATATTCTCATTATCTGTGTGATATTCTCATTATCTGTGTGATATTCTCATTATCTGTGTGATATTCTTATTATGTGTGTGATATTCTCATTATCTGTGTGATATTCTTATTATCTGTGTGATATTCTTATTATGTGTGTGGTATTCTCATTATGTGTGTGATATTCTCATTATGTGTGTGATATTCTCATTATGTGTGTGATATTCTCATTATGTGTGTGATATTCTCATTATGTGTGTGATATTCTCATTATGTGTGTGATATTCTCATTATATGCCTGATATTCTGAATTATGTTTGTGATATTCTAAGTATGTGTGTGATATTTTCATTATGTGCGCAAAATTATGAATTATCTGTGTGATATTCTCATTATGTGTGTGAAATTCTGAATTATGTTTGTGATATTTTCAGTATATGTGGGATATTCTCATTATGTGTTTGGTTTTCTACCATTATTTTGATATTATTTACTTCCTGTTTTTGTTCACCACAGATTGACAGAGAAGTCAAAGACTTATTGAGTAATCAAAGATTGATAGAGAAGTCAGAGATTGACAGAGAAGTCAGAGATTGACAGAGAAGTCAGAGATTGACAGAGAAGTCAGAGATTGACAGAGAAGTCAGAGATTGACAGAGAAGTCAGAGATTAGCAGAGAAGTCAGAGATTGACAGAGATGTCAAAGAGTGACAGAAAAGTCAAAGATTGACTAAAAAGTCAAAGATTGGCTGAGAAGTCAGAAATTGAAAGAGAAGTAAGAGACGGACAGTGAAGTCAGAGGCAAACAGAGAAGTCAGAGACTGACAGAGAAGTCAGAGACGGACAGAGAAGTCAGAGACGGACAGAGAAGTCAGAGACGGACAGTGAAGTCAGAGACCGACAGAGAAGTCAGAGATCGACAGAGAAGTCAGAGACGGACAGAGAAGTCCAGAAACCGGCAGAGAAGTCAGAGACGGACAGTGAAGTCAGAGACGGACAGAGAAGTCAGAGACGGACAGAGAAGTCAGAGACGGACAGAGAAGTCAGAGACGGACAGAGAAGTCAGAGACGGACAGTGAAGTCAGAGACCGACAGAGAAGTCAGAGACCGACAGAGAAGTCAGAGACGGACAGAGAAGTCAGAGATCGACAGAGAAGTTAGAGACGGACAGAGAAGTCAGAGACGGACAGAGAAGTCAGAGACGGACAGAGAAGTCAGAGACGGACAGTGAAGTCAGAGACCGACAGAGAAGTCAGAGATCGACAGAGAAGTCAGAGACGGACAGAGAAGTCCAGAAACCGGCAGTGAAGTCAGAGACGGACAATGAAGTCAGAGACGGACAGAGAAGTCAGAGACGGACAGAGAAGTCCAGAGACCGACAGTGAAGTCAGAGATGGACAGATAAGTCACTCAGAGAAGACAGAGAGTGACATGTGTTGTGACATATTTCAGAACATCTTATGTTTTGGGTGATGTTGTGACTATGTACGATACCGCGACTTTCTACGATACTGTGACTTTGTACGATACTATGACTATTTACGATACTCTGATCATGTACGATACTGTGACTTTGTACGATATCGTGACTTTCTATGATATTGTGACTATATACGATACTGTGACTATGTACGATACTGTGACTATCTACGATACTGTGACTATGTACGATAATATGACTATATACGATACTGTGACTATGTACGATAATATGACTATATACGATACTGTGACTATGTACGATACTGTGATTATGTACGATACTGTGATTATGTACGATACTATGACTATGTACGATACTGTGACTATGTACGATACTATGACCATGTACGATACTGTGACTATGTACGATACTGTGATTATGTACGATACTGTGACCATGTACGATACTATGACCATGTACGATACTATGATTATGTACGATACTGTGACTATGTACGATATCTGTACCATGTACCATACTATGGCCATGTACGATACTATGATTATGTACGATACTGTGACCATGTACGATACTATGACTATGTACGATACTGTGATTATGTACGATACTATGACTATGTACGATACTGTGACCATGTACGATACTGTGACTATGTACGATACTGTGATCATGTACCATACTATGGCCATGTACGATACTATGACTATGTACGATACTGTGATTATGTACGATACTATGACTATGTACGATACTGTGACCATGTACGATACTATGACCATGTACGATACTATGATTATGTACGATACTGTGACCATGTACGATACTGTGACTATGTACGATACTGTGATCATGTACGATACTGTGACCATGTACCATACTATGATTATGTACGATACTGTGACTATGTACGATACTGTGACTATGTACGATACTGTGATCATGTACGATACTGTAACTATGCAAAGAAAGAACAAGAAGAGGAAGAAGAAAATATATGAATAAAAGGAATAGATAGAAGATTTAGAAGTTGGAGAAAGAAAAATAGAAACAAAATAAAAGAGGATGATGAATATTACTATAACAAAGAAAATGAATAGAAAGAAGAGGAAAACGTAGAAAACTATCAAGATGACTAACAAGAAATGAAAAAGAAGCAAACAAAAAAAGATGATGAAGAAAAAATAAGAAAAAGAATACGATGAATAAGGACAATTAAAAAAGTAAAAGCTGCAAAGAAAAACAAGAGAAAGAGAAGATTGAGAAGAAATTTAATACAAAGAAGTAGAAGAAGAAGAAGCTGAAACAGACGAAGACAGAAATGTATAATATGAAATAAATTATGAAATAAATAATGTTAAAAATGATATTTCTCATAAATTATCCAAACTTCAATACTTTGATTATTTCGTGTTTCGTAATTGCTGCATAGTTTTACTGCAGTCTTCACTTATATCGATATTTGTCCAACAGAAGCTGACGAAGAGAAAAATAAAATCAATAAATGTTATGTTTGTGATAGCGGTTCACCTAAAACTAAGTTGAACGCAGACTGTCCTGCAAATGGAAACATAAAAAAAAAGTCTAACATAACTGTGAATTGTAAAGGGCCCTGTGTATCATTTCTAACAAGATGGCCGCTAGCAAGTAAGCTTTATTGTCAAGTTTATATGTTTGTATAATTAATATGGAAATACGTTTGTCCATTTTATTTTATTGAAATATTTTTCTTAACGTAAATGAAAACGTAAACGTCTGTTCTTTGATTTACAAGTTACAAAAACAATGACAAAATACAGCAACGTTTTGACCAACAAGGCCTTTATCAAGCAAACGAACAACAGGGTGACAAATTTTTTTTTTTAAATGGACGACCAAAAACAAACGTTTCTAATGAAAATCTGGGAATAAAAACGAATAACGAAATAAATGTAACACAAAAACACACATAAAAACTAGAAATAGAACGGAAGAGAAACAATGAAAATCTAGTAAATATATAACTTGAATACATGCAACATATACCCATATAGATTACAAGGCATGGGAAGAGAAAGTACTAAGAAGCATAGAAATGTAATACGTTGATCCCACGTGGTCGCAAGGTACCATAAAAAGAAATCAACCGATTCTCCAGAGAAAATCGACTGCGATCATCCGAGGAACACGATCGGATGGCTGTGACCTGGACATCGTGAGCTCCTAAATGGCCAGTATCATTGAAATGGGTGGCTACAGGGATCACATAGCATTGGCGTATGTCGCGTAAGTGTTGGGCGAATCGGTCACTAAGCCTCTTGCCTGTCTCGCCGATATAAGCCTTGTTACACCGCTTACAGATAATGGCATAGATAAGATTACGGGACTCGCATGTGAAACCATCGTCAATAAGAAACGTGGCTAAAGGAAAGATACAGTACGCGTCTGTATCACATAAGCACACGTGTTGCAACGTCGACGGCCACACTGAACAGTACCAAAATGAGTCTGGATATTGGACTTAAGGCGACTGTGTACCAACATATCCTTAAGACTTCTGTCCGTCTGTAAGCCACCAAAGGATAGTTGGGGAAGACAGAACGGGTCTCAGGATCTTACTTAAGGATAGACAGATGACGGAATAAAACATTTTTCACCAGTGAACTATGGGGGTGGAAAGTTAAGATAAGTTTTACTCTGTCAGAGTTAGTGATCCTATGCTGGCTGGTGAGGGCCTGCTGACGAGTGATTTTCTGAACTCGATGCATAGCCCAGACAAGCACCCTCTCCGGGTATAGGCGCCTGCGAAAGAAATCAAGCATCTCGCGAGCTCTCTCAAGAAAATCATCGTCCTCGCTACAAAGGCGACGAAGGCGCAAGAGCTGCGAGAATGGCAAAGAGTCACGACAAGCCCTGGGATGGGAAGAAGTATAAAGGAGAAACTATGTGCATCAGTAGGCTTGTAATATACTGATGTAGTGATAGTGGATAGGCGTATGGAGATAGTAATGTCAAGAAAGTTGACACAAGTAGTGGAGATGTGAGAAGTAAAACGAATAGAAGGGTTGAAAACATTAATGAAGCGTGACAAATCGGCTTCAGGCATATCAGTAATGCCAAGACAGTCATCAATGTATCTGTGATAGACAGACGGAAGGGCGCCATCATATGTAGTCCATCACGGCCTTCTCTATAGAGCCTTATTTACGATGGCCGCGAGTCCATACTAGGTGTTTAAGATAACCCATGAATAGACAAGCATAACTATAATTATAGGTCCCATTTTAGTACCCATGGCAACCTCACTCATCTGCTCAAAGAATTGGTCATTAAACTGAAAGGAGTTAAGAGTGAGAACTAGTTCCTCAAGACGAAGGAGAGCAGAAGTTCACTTGCGTCAATTATACCGACGAAATTTCTGATGAAAGAAAATGCTATAGGAAACCTGGATTTTGTAATATAACGGTTTCCTTTGATGTTTGCGTCATTTCTTTGGCGAGTCTGATACATAATTTTAGTTTTTAAAGTAAGCGCACCAATGTGACATTTGATAACAAGTCTCATGCAAAGGCGTATCATCCCAACTTATACACGGGGGCCAATGTTGATATTTGCAATAGAGTCATAAAAATAAACAGGAAAGGTAGACATAATTGTATTATTGTTTTTAAATAACTTACATTACAGTTAAAGTTAGCTTCCATGACATCATGCCATCCCCTATCACATCCAGGCTTGGGACTGGCAATGGCGGAGTTATTTACTTGGAGACGTTCTTTTCAAATCGCTTTTCAAATGCCTAATCTAGTGAAAAAGCAATTACAATGGAACATCTCCATTACATGTTTCCAGAAGACAGCTGGATAAGAATTTACACAGATGGATCGGCAATGGAGGCAACCATGAATGGTGGAGCAGGAGTGTACATTAGGCACCCAGATGCTACCACTGTGTCTCTAGCGGCTCCTACTGGAAGAATATGTTCCAACTACAAAGCAGAACTCATAGCCCTTCTGATGGCAGCACAGCACATGAATAAGCTGCAAGCAGCTGCAAGCAAGATGGTATTTCTACAGACTCATTGTCAGCTATACAAGCCATGGAGGCTAAATCCACTGACAGCACAGTACAAAAACTACAAAGAGAACTTGCTCAGCTTTCAGAAAAGGCAGAAATTCACTTGCAGTGGATTCCATCTCACTGTGGCATTGCAGGCAATGAGAGTGCTGATGTCTTAGCTAAGGAGGGCAGTGCCAAAGAGCAAATTTACCAACCCTTGTCTTTTCAAGAGGTCAAAACCCTCATACAGAGAAAATCTGCAGTAGACTGGAAGACAAACACTGGATATGATTATGGAAAAGACTCCCTCAAAGACCTAAGCAGAACAGACCAGGTCATTATATTTCGACTACGCACCGGACACTGCAGACTCAACAAACACTTATACAGACTAGGAATAAGTCAAACAGCTCTCTGCCAGTGTCAGCAGGCAGAACAGACACCAGAGCATATCCTGCAAGACTGTCCTCTTCTGTGTGAGCTGAGAAGCAACATGTGGCCACACCCAGTCGACCTGAAAACTAAGCTTTGGGGAAACCTGACAGACCTGAAGCTGACTGCCCAGTTTGTGGTCCACAGTAAATTAAGCGCATGACCAGAGATCGCTGAAGAAGAAGAAGAAATCGCTACTTATTTGGTACAATGTGTGTGTGTTAACATATGTGGTAGGGAGGTATCACTACAATAAAATAGCTCTTTTTTCTGGTTCTTGTATACTGTGGTACAGATCACCCATATGTGTCTCTTTGCGGAAATGTGCGTATAGTATTAATGACACTTTTTACATCGTAACTTCAAACTCATTAGAAATTGTATATCAGTGTCTGTTTTGAGAACAATAGCTTCAATGTGACCCAATAGCTTCACACTAATTTCGATATTGAGAGCCGCTGTAGCGTAGTTGTTAGTGAACTCGCTTCGCAAGGCTGGTGGTCTGGGTTCAGCTCCCGCAATGTGCGAGGAATTTTTCCCGACCGCGACGGTTTCAGGTCGACCCAGCCTCAACTGGGTACCAGACATGCTCTGGGAAAGTAAAGGCGGCCGGCGTGATGCTGACCACATCACCCATCGTGTGCCGACGGTCAATGAAAAATACAGACCTAACACTGTATTGACCTATATACCACGAGGTATGAAAGGGTTCCTTTACTTAATTTCGATATAAGCCTTCAACTAAAAGTCCGTGTCGCACTAATGACGTCATTTGTTTACCCCGATCAACGGCGTTTTGATTTAATGCACGGAAAAATGCGAGAGTTGTTCCAAAAACCACGGATTTCGTCCTGAATGTTGCTATTTTTGTCATCAATGTGTTAAATGGATGTAAACATTAGTTTTGTTCAGCCATACCAATGGACGCGTTAAATATATAGCACAAAGAAGGAGATTTCTAGATGGTATGATTGTTTGAATGGCAAAAGATATTTTGAGGTTGAGAACATGTGAAGTTCACATGCAAGTTTTCAGTTATTTAATAAAAATGGTTACAAAGATACCAATTTTTATCTGTGGGCATGACAAGTTGAACGGACTATAGTACTTTTGGAAAGTAAGACAAACACTGTATCTCATCGCCACATAGGCCATATATTGTTTGTCATCTTACTGTACTTTCGGTTCTTTCTCTTCTCTTCTCTCCCCCAATCTCTCTCTCTCTCTCTATGTGTGTGTGTGTCTTCTAGTGCATTCTACTATTTCGAGTCTATACAGGAATGTTTCGATGTTCATAACATGTTTTCTCAATTTCAATGACCAGTTCTGTTGCTATATTCCATAACTGTGTCATTGTCTCTTACGCTACGTCTCCATCTATCTCAATCTCTCTCTCTCTCTCTCTCTCTGTGTATCTCTATTTGTCAACTAACTTTCCTTGATGTCTCGACTCGTTGCATTCCTCCTCCCATGATATTACTTCCAGAAAACGATAATTTTCTCTTCCTAGTATGATTAAAAGCACATTGATCTCATTATCTCCACGATGTTCATATTAACTGTCAATGGAATTATAAATACTCTTCTGTCGGTTGTTCGTCATTTCCACATGGACATTCATATTGAGAGATGATTAGGGATTGCGCAGCGATTTACTGTGATCACAAGTAGTATGATTATAGAAGTTATTGCTGACAACAAAGACAATGGTATGACTGAAGGCGAAGAGCAACATCCATGTTTACATTCTCAGTCCGTCCTTCCATCTTTCGTTCCATTGAAATATTGTTTATAAATTCAATGTTGATTATTGTATCACATTTACACACAAGGTTCACGCAGGTTTGCACTTTTAGTGGTTCATGCAGGTTTGCACTTTTAGTGGTTCATGCAGGTTTGCACTTTTAGTGATTCATGCAGGTTTGCACTTTTAGTGGTTCATGCAGGTTTGCACTTTTAGTGGTTCATGCAGGTTTACACTTTTAGTGGTTCATGCAGGTTTGCACTTTTAGTGGCTCATGCAGGTTTGCACTTTTAGTGGTTCATGCAGGCTTACACTTTTAGTGGTTCATGCAGGTTTGCACTTTTAGTGGTTCATGCAGGTTTGCACTTTTAGTGGCTCATGCAGGTTTGCACTTTTAGTGGTTCATGCAGGTTTGCACTTTTAGTGGTTCATGCAGGTTTGCACTTTTAGTGATTCATGCAGGTTTGCACTTTTAGTGGTTCATGCAGGTTTGCACTTTTAGTGGTCCATGCAGGTTTGCACTTTTAGTGGTTCATGCAGGTTTACACTTTTAGTGGTTCATGCAGGTTTACACTTTTAGTGGCTCATGCAGGTTTGCACTTTAGTGGGTCATAGGTTCACTTATGGCATGCGTTTGCACTTTTAGTGGTTCATGCAGGTTTGCACTTTTAGTGGTTCATGCAGGTTTGCACTTTTAGTGGTTCATGCAGGTTTGCACTTTTAGTGGTTCATGCAGGTTTACACTTTTAGTGGTTCATGCAGGTTTGCACTTTTAGTGGCTCATGCAGGTTTGCACTTTTAGTGGTTCATGCAGGTTTGCACTTTTAGTGGTTCATGCAGGTTTGCACTTTTAGTGATTCATGCAGGTTTGCACTTTTAGTGGTTCATGCAGGTTTGCACTTTTAGTGGCTCATGCAGGTTTGCACTTTTAGTGGTTCATGCAGGTTTGCACTTTTAGTGGTCCATGCAGGTTTGCACTTTTAGTGGTTCATGCAGGTTTGCATTTTAGTGGTCTCATGCAGTTTGCATTTTAGTGGTCATGCAGTTTACATTTAGTGGTTCAGCAGGCTGCACTTCAGATTCATGCAGGTTTCTAGTGGTTCATGCAGTGACTTATGGTTCAGGTCTTTAGTGTTCATGCAGTTTGCAGTTTTAGTGGCTCATGCAGATTTGCAGTTTTAGTGGCTCATGCAGATTTGCAGTTTTAGTGACTCATGCAGATTTGCAGTTTTAGTGGCTCATGAGACTGCGTTTAGTAGCTCAGTAGATCTTTCAGAGTGGCTCATGCAGATTGCAGTTGTAGTGGCTCGCGTTTCATTTGGTCTCTCAGATTGTGCAGTTTTAGGGCTCAATGAACGTTTAAATAGGATCCAAAGCGAGGAATGATCATTGTACCCCGCTTCCTCATCTGGTTCTGTCCCAGCTGGTAGTGTACCCCGCTTCCTCATCTGGTTCTGTCCCAGTGGTAGTGTACCCGCTTCCTCATCTGGTTCTGTCCCAGTTGGTAGTACCCCGCTTCCTCATCTGGTTCTGTCCCAGTTTGGGAGTGACCCGCTTCCTCATCTGGTTCTGTCCCAGTTGGTATGTACCCGCTTCCTAATCTGGTTCTGTCCCAGTTGGTAGTGCACCCCGCTTCCTCATCTGTTTCTGTCCAATTGGCATACCTCCTTATCTGTTCTGTTCCAGTTGGTACACCCGCTTCCTCACTGTTCTGTCAGTTGTTGTACACCTTCTCATCTGATTCTGTCCAGTGGTAGTTACCCGCTTTCTCATCTGGTTCTGTCCCAGTTGGTACTACACCCGCTTCCTTATCTGGTTCTGTCCCAGTCGGTAGTGTACCCCGCTTCCTTATCTGGTTCTGCCCCAGTTGGTAGTGTACTCCGCTTCCTTATCTGGTTCTGTCCCAGTTGATAGTGCACCACGCTTCCTCATCTGGTTCTGTCCCAGTTGATAGTGTACCACGCTTCCTCATCTGTTTCTGTCCCAGTTGGTAGAAATGGTATGCCATCTACCGAAAGTTTTCTTTATAAATCACGAACTCCGTAGTACTAGCGTGCTCTGGCCAGATAAATGCGTAAACAGATAGTTTGATTGATAGATAGGACCATCATCATTGCACTTTGAATGTGTTCTCCGATCTCTTTTGTAAACAGAGAGTGGAGCCTGTATTGAGCTCTGAGCTGTACATTTGGACAGTTGAACATTTGGTGATTGAACGCGAGAACCACATATCTACGTCACACACATAAAAAAACACATAATAAGTGAAAATATATTTTCTGTTTCTTCAGAACTTATATCGATGTTGAAATCTGGCCCACCAACATGCCGTAGTAAACATATCATCCATAGCAACAAATTATAAATAGAGTACGGAGGAATTGGCAACAACTTCGTAACATATGAAGCTGATTGATTGATTGAGTGATTGATTGATACGACCATCATCATTGCACTTCGGTGATTAACCATGTGTGCTCCGATTTCTTTCTTACACATCAAGATCTGAGCTGTAGTCCACAAACTATGTAGCACGGGCGAGTGTCTCTGATTTAATTTTGAAGATATTTTGTACTAGTTTTCCAATGTCTAAACAACTCAATATGCTCAATATGCACAGTCTGAATATTAAACAATGAATTTACATTTTGTCAATGAAAGTATATGAGGATGGATATGAATAATCGGCTGGTTATGACACCAATATCAGCCATGGTATGTGAAAGTTCAGGGGTTTTATTTCCTGGTACAATAAAAAATCAAACCTGTACATTGCGTGGCAACAGCAAAGGGTGATCTTTAATCCTCAGACTAGAAAACGACCCTCTTACCGGGATAAAACTATGCAAGAGTGAGTGTGGATAAGACAATACAACTGTAAGATTGTAAATGAGACTGCTAGTACAGTTATCAGAGGACTATCATCGTAACACTCCGGACATGTCCATGGGTGCTCCGATCTCCGCCTCAACAAATCCAGCAACGTCCAGCGGCCCAACATGCCAGTTCGATGTTGATTAATCAGTCTCTTTGCATATTTGGTGTGCCGTTCTTTATGGGCTGTACCAATATTGACACCCATCTCTCTAAATCTGGTCAGCGAGTGGGACTCGCAACCCTGAAACTTTTCTGTTCGAAACGACTCTCTCAGTGCGTTAAGAACATCATTTCGGTCCATGACAGCTCCCTCTGATACCGTAGTCATGCCAGCCAATCTGTCAGCTCGTTCATTACTCCTGACTCCTGTGTATCCAGTGATACAAATGAAAGTATTTTCTTTTATCCCTGTCTGTACCAGTACCTCCATCCAGTTTCGTCTCACCATTCCTGTTTCGACTTTATGAATCATACTCATGGAGTCACCGAGTAGAAAAATACGAGCGAAGTCATGAGATGCCAACCACGTCACCGCCTCTGTAACCGCCCGTACCTCCACTGACAAACTACTTGTGGTTGTCGCTTAGGCTCCACTGGCCTCTCCTATTATTATTCCCACTGAGCGTGCTGAAAAAGCCCACGCAAATTGTTGTTGGCGAATGACTGAGACATCGGTGGAAATTACTGTATCTGTTGCATGAGAACAAGGAGTTTTTGTGCAAGATCCCAATAGGAATCAATGGAAACAAAGAATATGATCAACAAATAAATAGTGTACAAGTAAGTATTAAGAGCTTCCTAAAAAACTAATTGACAAACACAGGATTCGAACCACTTACCCTTATTTCTTACGACACCCATCGCCTAGCCTAGCAATACGAGCGTCCTTACGACACCCATAGCCTAGCCTAGCAATACGAGCGTCATTACGACACCCATCGCCTAGTCTAGCAATACGAGCGTCCTTATCAACACAACCAGCGAGCCATTCTAACAAAGAAATAGCTCACTGAGGAGTGTCTTTCACAAAAACTACGTTATAACTAGACACAGAATAAGCAGGTAAGGTTCGACCGAACAGTGTTTGCACAAACACATGCTATAAGCTTATTGTGCTTGTATATATTTGAGACGAGACAATATCACACATACACATTTGTATACACATATAACAAACATGCAAACATCATTCGTTTCATTGACGTTGTCATTCAAGAGAGCCTCAACCTTTGCGTTGATTAGTGATGGATTATTTCGTATAACACCAGTTAGTCAGCACATTAGGGATAAAAGGGTTAGGTCACATGATTGCAAGAGCATAATGTCAGCTCTGTACAGAAACAAAACAGAAAAGCTGAACATATGAAGCTGTCGTTCTGTAATATTTAATAACGTTCTTTGCTGGCCAAACGTTTAACAACGAATCTTATGTTCTGTTTCCACGAAAGAAAAAGGAAGATTTCATGACGTTGTAAATTTAGCGTTGACCAGCTGACATACCGCTAAGTGTCAACAATTCAAATGATGTTACTGTGTTTATTTTATATTATAAATTGGTATTACTGGTTCTTTATAACTCATCATCAGGTGCGATGCCGACTGGTGTAGGCGATCATGGATCTCCACAAATCTCTGTCCCTGTTGCTTGCTATCATCTCAGATGTTGACGCTCTTCCGTGCCACGAAGTCAGGCTATCCAAAAATGTATCTTTCTATCTTCCTCTGTCTCGTCTCCCCTCGATTTTTTGTTCTGCTGTCACAATGTGTTCTTAACTACCGTTCTCATTACATGTCCGAAAAATGGTGATTGCGGTTTTTTTTTTATATTGATAATACTGTTTTTCCGTGTTTTGACTTCATTCAACACTTCCACACTCGTCATTTTAGCAGTCCATGGAATTTTCAGTATTCTACTGTAAAACCACATCTTTGTGATCTCCAGATATTTGTATATCGTTATAACTACGTTTATTTTTTCAATGAATGTCCATGAATCCTTTTGTCATCAGGATGTCATCACTGGGGTTTTACAATTTCTCCTTCAAACACATCTCATTTATTTATATTTAAGTTTTCATATCATTGACCAGGAAGGTATGCTTGCAGATTGTATTCGCTAGTCTGATGGACATTTTGCCATGTTCGTTAGTAAGTTTCAACAGGTTTAATTATGTTTAAATGGGATACAATCTACTTCAGGGGTGGTCAACCTTTTCAGCAAGCGGGCCAAATTTCAGAAATAATATTTCCTGCCGGGCCACGCACCTAATTTTTTTTTTTTTTAAATTATAGTAAACAAGCAAGCGTGCTACAGCTTCGACCACGTCGTCGCTTCCCAGTGGGTGAGATCATGGTCAAACGCTTGCCTGTTTTTTTTTTTTTTAAATAGAAATATGTTAATAATTTTTTTTTAAAGAAAATAAAACATAACTGGGAATCAAACATATTTATTAGTCAATTAAAAAAAAAATTAAAAGTAAGACATCTGACTTTGTTTTGCAGAACTAAGTGCATCAAAATTGATCTCGACTGATGTTGTCACTATAGTTTTACAAATGAACATCAGTAATTCGTGTTCTCACTTGTGATTTGATGTGCTTCATGCGTCTAAAAAGCTGTTCACACTCATAAGTGTTTCCAAATAGCAAAACCATCGACGGGGCTTGTTTGTAAAATGCGGATATTTATCCTACTGTGTATCACAACACATTTCACAATGTTCCATTTGTAATCTTCCTGGTAATAAATTCATGTCTACCGCGAATGGCGTTGCAAACGCACAAAAAAGCACATGATATTTTTTTTAAATCCTGATATCGGTTTTCAAATTCGAGGTTTCGCCCGAGTGGTTACCGGCGCCAAATTTAGGGTGTAAAGAATAGAACCACTGTTACCTGCCACGCATGTCGTAAGAGGCGACTAGGGGTTTGGATGAAATCGGATGCACGTATCCGCTAGGGAATGCTAACCCGAAACAAATGCTTGCAGAAAACGGATGCACCAGGCCGTAAGGCGCATAACTTGGTGCAACGACCACTCACAATGAGGAATGGGACAACGGATTCTACGGTCGCCAATCTGCCTCGGAGATTTAGCCACGCAGTAAGAATGTCAGACCTACCATCACAAGGGTGACCAAAACTTACTGCTGGAAGAGGTCGGCACAAACGGGAAGCAGAAATCATAGGAATTATATCATACAGAACCGCTCTCAGCATGCAGACTTGAGAAGAAAGAGGTAGCCCACTTACACCAGCGTCCAAGATAAACTGTATGGCGTTGCTGATAATCTGAGGCAGACGGCTACCTTTATTAGAGAATTCCAAATCCCAATCTAGTGAGAACGAAGAAGGAGAAGAAATTCGAGGTTTAAGTCAGATATCAAAGAAGCGTATTTATCCACCGCCTCCTGTGTGACGTCTGGTTGCAATGACAATGTAGGGAAGTGAGTACAGTTTTTTGTCCTCAATTGTTGTTCCCAAAGACCAAGTTTCATTTGAAATGCAGAAATATGATCCTACATCTTAGTCATTAATTGATCTTTCTCTTATAGACGAGTATTAACGTCATTTATATGGCTAGTTATATCGACCAAAAATGCCGAGTAACAAACGCACACTTTATCCTCAAACTCTGGTATACTTATTGACTTGCTTGCAAAGAATGATTGTATTTCTGGCTGCAAATCAAACACTCTTTTCAACATTTTGGTACGGGTCAGCCATCTTACTTCTGCTTAAAATGAAACGTCATTATAATCCAAAGACTTAAGAAATTGTTGGATTTGACGATGATTCAACCAATTCGACTTAATAGAGATCACTATTTTGACGATCACTTTCATGACATGATCCATTTTGAGGAACTTTGAACATAAATTGTCCTGATGAATAATGCAATGCAAATGTAGCATTGAAGTATTACCGACTTTGGAGGCCTCATTTTCAATCAATTTTATTAAACCTTCGTGTTTCCCAATCATTGCTAGAGCACCATCCGTTGTTAAGCCCGATACGTTGTTAAGTTGTAACGAAAAGCGATTCAATGTCGATGTAACTGCCTCTAACAGATCTCGTGACTTAGTAGTGTCCTTAAGTGGATACAGTGCCTCTAATTCTTCTCTTTTTAAAATTTACATCAACATCCCTGATAAAAGTTGACAGTTGGGCAGTATCTGCCATATCTGCGCTTTCATCTAGTGCTAGAGCATAAAATTTAAACTCCGATGTTCGACGTTTCAAATTATCTTCAAAATGTTTTCCAATATCGTCCACACGCCTTGTAATAGTCTGACGAGACAGACTTATTTTTGAGAAAACCTTCTTCTTTTCTGGACACAGAATGCCAACGACGGTCTCCAAACATTCCATAACCCTTTCCCCTTCAAGCCAATGAATCTTTCCAAAAATGCGAGATATTTCCAATTTCTCATAGCTATAATTAAAAAATGTATGATACAAATGACTCATGATGTAATGTTCTTTATGTGATATGTACAATAAAGTTAACATTTATGTTCATTTGACCTAACTCCATGGGCCGCATCATGACTCGGCGAGCCTCGTGTTGGCCACCCTGATCTACAGTGTCCTGAGTGGATCCTAAAGATATTGGTTCGATGGGGGGGTTTAGTTATTGCTCTCAGAGCTTGACAATAAACAACAAATAGAAAGAATTATTGAAGCTACTGAATATCAATGTTATAGAATGATGGATGCTAATATCTTAAAGAGAATATCAATGTTATAGAATGATGGATGCTAATATCTTACAAAGAATATCAATGTTATAGAATGATGTTGCTAATATCTTACAAAGAATATCAATGTTATAGAATGATGGATGCTAATATCTTACAAAGAATATCAATGTTATAGAATGATGGATGCTAATATCTTACAAAGAATATCAATGTTATAGAATGATGGATGCTAATATCTTACAAAGAATATCAATGTTATAAAATGATGTTGCTAATATCTTACAAAGAATATCAATGTTATAGAATGATGGATGCTAATATCTTACAAAGAATATCAATGTTATAGAATGATGGATGCTAATATCTTACAAAGAATATCAATGTTATAGAATGATGGATGCTAATATCTTACAAAGAATATCAATGTTATAAAATGATGTTGCTAATATCTTACAAAGAATATCAATGTTATAGAATGATGGATGCTAATATCTTACAAAGAATATCAATGTTATAGAATGATGGATGCTAATATCTTACAAAGAATATCAATGTTATAGAATGATGGATGCTAATATCTTACAAAGAATATCAATGTTATAAAATGATGTTGCTAATATCTTACAAAGAATATCAATGTTATAGAATGATGATGCTAATATCTTACAAAGAATATCAATGTTATAGAATGATGATGCTAATATCTTACAAAGAATATCAATGTTATAGAATTATGGATGATAATATCTTACAAATAATATCAATGTTATAGAATGATGGATGCTAATATCTTACAAAGAATATCAATGTTATAGAATGATGATGCTAATATCTTACAAAGAATATCAATGTTATAGAATGATGGATGCTAATATCTTACAAATAATATCAATGTTATAGAATGATGTTGCTAATATCTTACAAAGAATATCAATGTTATAGAATGATGTTGCTAATATCTTACAAAGAATATCAATGTTATAGAATGATGGATGCTAATATCTTACAAAGAATATCAATGTTATAGAATGATGGATGCTAATATCTTACAAAGAATATCAATGTTATAGAATGATGGATGCTAATATCTTACAAAGAATATCAATGTTATAAAATGATGTTGCTAATATCTTACAAAGAATATCAATGTTATAGAATGATGATGCTAATATCTTACAAAGAATATCAATGTTATAGAATGATGATGCTAATATCTTACAAAGAATATCAATGTTATAGAATTATGGATGATAATATCTTACAAATAATATCAATGTTATAGAATGATGGATGCTAATATCTTACAAAGAATATCAATGTTATAGAATGATGATGCTAATATCTTACAAAGAATATCAATGTTATAGAATGATGGATGCTAATATCTTACAAATAATATCAATGTTATAGAATGATGTTGCTAATATCTTACAAAGAATATCAATGTTATAGAATGATGTTGCTAATATCTTACAAAGAATATCAATGTTATAGAATGATGTTGCTAATATCTTACAAAGAATATCAATGTTATAGAATGATGTTGCTAATATCTTACAAAGAATATCAATGTTATAGAATGATGATGCTAATATCTTACAAAGAATATCAATGTTATAGAATGATGGATGCTAATATCTTACAAAGAATATCAATGTTATAGAATGATGATGCTAATATCTTACAAAGAATATCAATGTTATAGAATGATGGATGCTAATATCTTACAAAGAATATCAATGTTATAGAATGATGTTGCTAATATCTTACAAAGAATATCAATGTTATAGAATGATGGATGCTAATATCTTACAAAGAATATCAATGTTATAGAATGATGATGCTAATATCTTACAAAGAATATCAATGTTATAGAATGATGGATGCTAATATCTTACAAATAATATCAATGTTATAGAATGATGATGCTAATATCTTACAAAGAATATCAATGTTATAGAATGATGATGCTAATATCTTACAAATAATATCAATGTTATAGAATGATGGATGCTAATATATTACAAAGAATATCAATGTTATAGAATGATGGATGCTAATATCTTACAAAGAATATAAATGTCATAGAATGATGATGCTAATACCTTGCAAAGAATATCAATGTTATAGAATGATGATGCTAATATCTTACAAAGAATATCAATGTTATAGAATGATGGATGCTAATATCTTACAAATAATATCAATGTTATAGAATGATGATGCTAATATCTTACAAAGAATATCAATGTTATAGAATGATGATGCTAATATCTTACAAAGAATATCAATGTTATAGAATGATGGATGCTAATATCTTACAAAGAATACCAATGTTATAGAATGATGATGCTAATATCTTACAAAGAATATCAATGTTATAGAATGATGGATGCTAATATCTTACAAAGAATATCAATGTTATAGAATGATGGATGCTAATATCTTACAAAGAATATCAATGTTATAGAATGATGGATGCTAATATCTTACAAAGAATATCAATGTTATAGAATGATGATGCTAATATCTTACAAAGAATATTAATGTTATAGAATGATGATGCTAATATCTTAGAAAGAATATCAATGTTATAGAATGATGTTGCTAATATCTTACAAAGAATATCAATGTTATAGAATGATGTTGCTAATATCTTACAAAGAATATCAATGTTATAGAATGATGATGCTAATATCTTACAAAGAATATCAATGTTATAGAATGATGGATGCTAATATCTTACAAAGAATATCAATGTTATAGAATGATGTTGCTAATATCTTACAAAGAATATCAATGTTATAGAATGATGATGCTAATATCTTACAAATAATATCAATGTTATAGAATGATGATGCTAATATCTTACAAAGAATATCTATGTTGTAGAATGATGATGATAATACCTTGCAAAGAATATCAATTTTATAGAATGATGATGCTAATATCTTACAAAGAATATCAATGTTATAGAATGATGTTGCTAATATCTTACAAAGAATATTAATGTTATAGAATGATGGATGCTAATATCTTACAAAGAATATCAATGTTATAGGATGATGGATGCTAATATCTTACAAAGAATACAAAACAAAAGTGTTTGTTATGAATAAAATAACTACGGTGGAGGAACAGTAGAAAGCATTTATGGAAATGTTGATACATACATGATAAACTTGTATGTTTTAGACATGTGAACAAACAAGACTACATCTCAAACACATTTCTTGAAGAAACAGTTCAACATGTAGAAGAAGATGAAGACAATAAAAAATCAGGGGCTGATAATATCAAAGATAAGTCAGATAAGGACTTTACCACACACGCACTCCTGGACGAGAACTTTGAATGGACATGTTGATGGTTTCATGCTAGCAACCCCAACATCTCTAATGTGTTATACGTGGTATTATTATTATTAAAGTTATTGTTCAGAGTTGATAATTTTTCAATGTTTTTCTATTTTATCTGCTTAATCTGAAGGTTTAGTTTTGATTTAATAATATCCAGATCTGAGAGTGTTATATTGTGGTGTTTTTTTTAGTATTGGATTTTGATATTGTTCATATTAAAAGACAATCTAGATTCAACATCTGTTATCTAATTCCACATATATATTTCAACTTCTGTTATCTAATTCTACAGATATATTTCAACTTCTGTTATCTAATTCCACATATATATTTCAACTTCTGTTATCTAATTCTACAGATATATTTCAACTTCTGTTATCTATCTCTACAGATATATTTCAACTTCTGTTATCTAATTCTACAGATATATTTCAACTTCTGTTATCTAATTCTAAATATTCAGTATATATATATGGAACTGCAGTAAAACTATTTGATTGGCAAAACACGTAATTACAAAGTACTGTAGTTTTACAAATTACAAAAACAATGACAAAATACAGCAACGTTTCGACCAACAAGGCCTTTATCAAGCAAACGAACAAACAGGAGTGACAAATTAAAATGAAACACAAATGGACGACCAAATACAAACGTATCTAATGGGTGGCTACAGGGTCACAGAGCATTGGCGTATGTCGCGTAAGTGTTGGGCGAATCGGTCACTGAGCCTCTTGCCTGTCTCGCCGATATAAGCCTTGTTACACCGCTTACAGATAATGGCATAGATAAGATTACGGGACTCGCATGTGAACCCATCGTCAATAAGAAACGTGCCTAAAGGAAAAGATACAGTATCCATTTCAATGATACTGGCCATTTAGGTGCTCACGATGTCCAGGTCACAGCCATCCGATCATGTTCCTCGGATGATCGCAGTCGATTTGCTCTGGAGAATCGGTTGATTTCTTTGTATGGTACCTTGCGACCACGCGGCTCAACGTATTACATTCTTATGCTTCTTAGTACTTTCTCTTCCCATGCTTTGTAATCTATATGGGTATATGTTGCATGTATTCATGTTATATTCCATTCTTATGCTTCTTAGTACTTTCTCTTCCATGCTTTGTAATCTATATGGGTATATGTTGCATGTATTCAAGTTATATATTTACTGGATGTTTCATTGTTTCTTTTCCTTTCTATTTCTAGATTTTATGTGTTTTTTTGTGTTACATTTATTTCGTTATTCGTTTTTATTCCAGATTTTCCTTAGATACGTTTGTATTTGGTCGTCCATTTGTTTTTCATTTTAATTTGTCACTCCTGTTTGTTCGTTTGCTTGATAAAGGCCTTGTTGGTCGAAACGTTTCTGTATTTTTGTCATTGTTTTTGTAATTTGTAAAACTAAAGTACTTTGTAATTACGTGTTTTATCTAATTCTACAGATATATTTCAACTTCTGTTATCTAATTCTACAGATATATTTCAACTTCTGTTGTCTAATTCTACAGATATATTTCAACTTCTGTTATCTAATTCTACAGATATATTTCAACTTCTGTTATCTAATTCTACAGATATATTTCAACTTCTGTTGTCTAATTCTACAGATATATTTCAACTTCTGTTATCTAATTCTACAGATATATTTCAACTTCTGTTGTCTAATTCTACAGATATATTTCAACTTCTGTTATCTAATTCTACAGATATATTTCAACTTCTGTTATCTAATTCTACAGATATATTTCAACTTTATCTAATTCTACAGATATATTTCAACTTCTGTTATCTAATTCTACTATATATTTCAACTTCTGTTATCTAATTCTACAGATATATTTCAACTTCTGTTATCTAATTCTACAGATGTATTTCAACTTCTGTTATCTAATTCTACAGATATATTTCAACTTCTGTTATCTAATTCTACAGATATATTTCAACTTCTGTTATCTAATTCTACAGATATATTTCAACTTCTGTTATCTAATTCTACAGATATATTTCAACTTCTGTTATCTAATTCTACAGATATATTTCAACTTCTGTTATCTAATTCTACGGATATATTTCAACTTCTGTTATCTAATTCTACAGATATATTTCAACTTCTGTTGTCTAATTCTACAGATATATTTCAACTTCTGTTGTCTAATTCTACAGATATATTTCAACTTCTGTTATCTAATTCTACAGATATATTTCAACTTCTGTTATCTAATTCTACAGATATATTTCAACTTCTGTTATCTAATTCTACAGATATATTTCAACTTCTGTTATCTAATTCTACAGATATATTTCAACTTCTGTTATCTAATTCTACAGATATATTTCAACTTCTGTTGTCTAATTCTACAGATATATTTCAACTTCTGTTATCTAATTCTACAGATATATTTCAACTTCTGTTATCTAATTCTACAGATATATTTCAACTTCTGTTATCTAATTCTACAGATGTATTTCAACTTCTGTTATCTAATTCTACAGATATATTTCAACTTCTGTTATCTAATTCTACAGATATATTTCAACTTCTGTTATCTAATTCTACAGATATATTTCAACTTCTGTTATCTAATTCTACAGATATATTTCAACTTCTGTTATCTAATTCTACAGATATATTTCAACTTCTGTTATCTAATTCTACAGATATATTTCAACTTCTGTTATCTAATTCTACAGATATATTTCAACTTCTGTTATCTAATTCTACAGATATATTTCAACTTCTGTCATCTAATTCTACAGATATATTTCAACTTCTGTTGTCTAATTCTACAGATATATTTCAACTTCTGTTATCTAATTCTACAGATATATTTCAACTTCTGGTATCTAATTCTACAGATATATTTCAACTTCTGTTATTTAATTCTACAGATATATTTCAACTTCTGTTATCTAATTCTACAGATATATTTCAACTTCTGTTATCTAATTCTACAGATATATTTCAACTTCTGTTATCTAATTCTACAGATATATTTCAACTTCTGTTATCTAATTCTATAGATATATTTCAACTTCTGTTATCTAATTCTACAGATATATTTCAACTTTTGTTATCTAATTCTACAGATATATTTCAACTTCTGTTGTCTAATTCTACAGATATATTTCAACTTCTGTTATCTAATTCTACAGATATATTTCAACTTCTGTTATCTAATTCTACAGATATATTTCAACTTCTGTTATCTAATTCTACAGATATATTTCAACATCTGTTATCTAATTCTACAGATATATTTCAACTTCTGTTATCTAATTCTACAGATATATTTCAACTTCTGTTATCTAATTCTACAGATATATTTCAACTTCTGTGTTTAATTCTACAGATATATTTCAACTTCTGTTGTCTAATTCTACAGATATATTTCAACTTCTGTTGTCTAATTCTACAGATATATTTCAACTTCTGTTATCTAATTCTACAGATATATTTCAACTTCTGTTATCTAATTCTACAGATATATTTCAACTTCTGTTATCTAATTCTACAGATATATTTCAACTTCTGTTATCTAATTCTACAGATATATTTCAACTTCTGTTGTCTAATTCTACAGATATATTTCAACTTCTGTTATCTAATTCTACAGATATATTTCAACTTCTGTTATCTAATTCTACAGATATATTTCAACTTCTGTTATCTAATTCTACAGATATATTTCAACTTCTGTTGTCTAATTCTACAGATATATTTCAACTTCTGTTGTCTAATTCTACAGATATATTTCAACTTCTGTTGTCTAATTCTACAGATATATTTCAACTTCTGTTATCTAATTCTACAGATATATTTCAACTTCTGTTATCTAATTCTACAGATATATTTCAACTTCTGTTATCTAATTCTACAGATATATTTCAACTTCTGTTGTCTAATTCTACAGATATATTTCAACTTCTGTTGTCTAATTCTACTGATGTATTTCAACTTCTTTTGTCTAATTCTACAGATATATTTCAACTTCTGGTATCTAATTCTACAGATATATTTCAACTTCTGTTATCTAATTCTACAGATATATTTCAACTTCTGTTGTCTAATTCTACAGATATATTTCAACTTCTGTTATCTAATTCTACAGATATATTTCAACTTCTGTTATCTAATTCTACAGATATATTTCAACTTCTGTTATCTAATTCTACAGATATATTTCAACTTCTGTTATCTAATTCTACAGATATATTTCAACTTCTGTTGTCTAATTCTACAGATATATTTCAACTTCTGTTGTCTAATTCTACAGATATATTTAAACTATATTCATTGTATAATTCTACAGATATATTTCAACTTCTGATTATCTAACTTTCTACAGATATATTTCAACTTCTGTTATCTAATTCTACAGATATATTTCAACTTCTGTTATCTAATTCTACAGATATATTTCAACTTCTGTTATCTAATTCTACAGATATATTTCAACTTCTGTTATCTAATTCTACAGATATATTTCAACTTCTGTTATCTAATTCTACAGATATATTTCAACTTCTGTTGTCTAATTCTACAGATATATTTCAACTTCTGTTATCTAATTCTACAGATATATTTCAACTTTATCTAATTCTACAGATATATTTCAACTTCTGTTATCTAATTCTACAGATATATTTCAACTTCTGTTATCTAATTCTACAGATATATTTCAACTTCTGTTATCTAATTCTACAGATATATTTCAACTTCTGTTATCTAATTCTACAGATATATTTCAACTTCTGTTGTCTAATTCTACAGATATATTTCAACTTCTGTTATCTAATTCTACAGATATATTTCAACTTCTGTTATCTAATTCTACAGATATATTTCAACTTCTGTTGTCTAATTCTACAGATATATTTCAACTTCTGTTGTCTAATTCTACAGATATATTTCAACTTCTGTTGTCTAATTCTACTGATATATTTCAACTTCTGTTGTCTAATTCTACAGATATATTTCAACTTCTGTTGATCTAATTCTTCAACAGATATATTTCAACTTCTGTTATCTAATTCTACAGATATATTTCAACTTCTGTTATCTAATTCTACAGATATATTTCAACTTCTGTTGTCTAATTCTACAGATATATTTCAACTTCTGTTGTCTAATTCTACAGATATATTTCAACTTCTGTTATCTAATTCTACAGATATATTTCAACTTCTGTTATCTAATTCTACAGATATATTTCAACTTCTGTTATCTAATTCTACAGATATATTTCAACTTCTGTTGTCTAATTCTACAGATATATTTCAACTTCTGTTATCTAATTCTACAGATATATTTCAACTTCTGTTATCTAATTCTACAGATATATTTCAACTTCTGTTATCTAATTCTACAGATATATTTCAACTTCTGTTATCTAATTCTACAGATATATTTCAACTTCTGTTGTCTAATTCTACAGATATATTTCAACTTCTGTTATCTAATTCTACAGATATATTTCAACTTCTGTTATCTAATTCTACAGATATATTTCAACTTCTGTTATCTAATTCTACAGATATATTTCAACTTCTGTTATCTAATTCTACAGATATATTTCAACTTCTGTTATCTAATTCTACAGATATATTTCAACTTCTGTTATCTAATTCTACAGATATATTTCAACTTCTGTTATCTAATTCTACAGATATATTTCAACTTCTGTTATCTAATTCTACAGATATATTTCAACTTCTGTTATCTAATTCTACAGATATATTTCAACTTCTGTTATCTAATTCTACAGATATATTTCAACTTCTGTTATCTAATTCTACAGATATATTTCAACTTCTGTTATCTAATTCTACAGATATATTTCAACTTCTGTTATCTAATTCTACAGATATATTTCAACTTCTGTTATCTAATTCTACAGATATATTTCAACTTCTGTTATCTAATTCTACAGATATATTTCAACTTCTGTTATCTAATTCTACAGATATATTTCAACTTCTGTTATCTAATTCTACAGATGTATTTCAACTTCTGTTATCTAATTCTACAGATATATTTCAACTTCTGTTATCTAATTCTACAGATATATTTCAACTTCTGTTATCTAATTCTACAGATATATTTCAACTTCTGTTATCAATTCTACGATATATTTCAACTTCTGTTTCTAATTCTACAGATATATTTCAACTTCTGTTATCTAATTCTACAGATATATTTCAACTTCTGTTATCTAATTCTACAGATATATTTCAACTTCTGTTTTCTAATTCTACAGATATATTTCAACTTCTGTTATCTAATTCTACAGATATATTTCAACTTCTGTTGTCTAATTCTACAGATATATTTCAACTTCTGTTATCTAATTCTACAGATATATTTCAACTTCTGTTATCTAATTCTACAGATATATTTCAACTTCTGTTATCTAATTCTACAGATATATTTCAACTTCTGTTGTCTAATTCTACAGATATATTTCAACTTCTGTTGTCTAATTCTACTGATATATTTCAACTTCTGTTGTCTAATTCTACAGATATATTTCAACTTCTGTTGTCTAATTCTACAGATGTATATCGAGCCTGCAGTAAAAACCATAAGTTTTCATTTGAAATACCAGACAATGACTGCACCCTGCACAATGACAATATATATTGCTTCTGTAGTAGCAACCTGTGCAACAACCTGGACATGTCTATGAGACAACAGCTTTATCTTAACTATAAACGTAACATGATTTGTACATAATAAGTTAACATTTATATAACGTCTCTTTGTTGTATCTATGTGTCATGTTGTACCTATGTTTGATGTTGTATCTATGTGTGATGTTGTATCTATGTGTGATTTGTATCTATGTGTCATGTTGTATCTATGTGTGATGTTGTATCTATGTTTGATGTTGTATCTATGTGTGATGTTGTATCTATGTGTGATGTTGTATCTATGTGTGATGTTGTATATATGTGTGATTTTGTATCTATGTGTGATGTTGTATATATGTGTGATGTTGTATCTATGTGTGATGTTGTATATATGTGTGATGTTGTATCTATGTTTGATGCTGTATCTATGTTTGATGTTGTATCTATGTTTGATGTTGTATCTATGTTTGATGTTGTATCTATGTGTGATGTTGTATATATGTGTGATGGTGTATCTATGTGTGATGTTGTATATATGTGTGATGTTGTATCTATGTGTGATGTTGTATATATGTGTGATGTTGTATCTATGTTTGATGTTGTATCTATGTGTGATGTTGTATCTATGTGTGATGTTGTATCTATGTGTGATGTTGTATATATGTGTGATGTTGTATCTATGTTTGATGTTGTATCTATGTTTGATGTTGTATCTATGTTTGATGTTGTATCTATGTTTGATGTTGTATCTATGTTTGATGTTGTATCTATGTTTGATGTTGTATCTATGTGTCATGTTGTATCTATGTTTGATGTTGTATCTATGTGTGATGTTGTATCTATGTGTGATGTTGTATCTATGTATGATGTTGTATCTATGTGTGGTGTTGTATCTATGTGTGATGTTGTATCTATGTATGATGTTGTATCTATGTGTGATGTTGTATCTATGTGTGATGTTGTATCTATGTGTGATTTTGTATCTATGTGTGATGTTGTATCTATGTGTGATGTTGTATCTATGTTTGATGTTGTATCTATGTGTGATGTTGTATCTATGTGTGATGTTGTATCTATGTGTGATGTTGTATCTATGTGTGGTGTTGTATCTATGTGTGATGTTGTATCTATGTGTGATGTTGTATCTATGTGTGATGTTGTATCTATGTGTGATGTTGTATCTATGTTTGATGTTGTATCTATGTGTGATGTTGTATCTATGTGTGGTGTTGTATCTATGTGTGATGATGTATCTATGTTTGATGTTGTATCTATGTTTGATGTTGTATCTATGTATGATGTTGTATCTATGTTTGATGTTGTATCTATGTATGATGTTGTATCTATGTTTGATGTTGTATCTATGTTTGATGTTGTATCTATGTATGGTGTTGTATCTATGTGTGATGTTGTATCTATGTGTGATGTTGTATCTATGTGTGATGTTGTATCTATGTATGGTGTTGTATCTATGTTTGATGTTGTATCTATGTGTGATGTTGTATCTATGTATGATGTTGTGTCTATGTATGATGGTGTATCTATGTGTGATGTTGTATCTATGTGTGATTTTGTATCTATGTGTGATGTTGTATCTATGTGTGATGTTGTATCTATGTGTGATTTGTGTCTATGTGTGATGTTGTATCTATGTATGATGTTGTATCTATGTGTGATGTTGTATATATGTGTGATGTTGTATCTATGTGTGGTGTTGTATCTATGTGTGATTTGTGTCTATGTGTGATGTTGTGTCTATGTATGATGTTGTATCTATGTTTGATGTTGTATCTATGTATGATGTTGTATCTATGTGTGATGTTGTATCTATGTGTGTGTTGTATCTATGTGTGATGTTGTATCTATGTGTGGTGTTGTATCTATGTGTGATGTTGTATCTATGTGTGTGATGTTGTATCTATGTGTGGTGTTGTATCTATGTGTGATGTTGTATCTATGTGTATGATTTTGTATCTATGTGTGATGTTGTATCTATGTGTGATGTTGCTATATATATGTGATGTTGTATCTATGTGTGATGTTGTATCTATGTGTGATTTGTATCTATGTGTGATGTTGTATCTATGTGTGATGTTGTATCTATGTGTGATGTTGTATCTATGTGTGGTGTTGTATCTATGTGTGGTGTTGTATCTATGTGTGATGTTATATCTATGTGTGATGTTGTATCTATTGTGTGTTGTATCAATGTGTGATGTTGTATCTATGTGTGGTGTTGTATCTATGTGTGATGTTGTATCTATGTGTGTGATGTTGTATCTATGTGTGGTGTTGTATCTATGTGTGATGTTGTATCTATGTGTGATGTTGTATCTATGTGTGAGTGTTGTATCTATGTTTGATGTTGTATCTATGTGTGATGTTGTATCTATGTGTGATGTTGTATCTATGTGTGTGTTGTATCTATGTGTGATGTTGTATCTATGTGTGATGTTGTATCTATGTGGTGTTGTATCTATGTTTGATGTTGTATCTATGTTGATGTTGTATCTATGTTTGATGTTGTATCTATGTGTGATGTTGTATCTATGTGTGATGTTGTATCTATGTGTAGTGTTGTATCTATGTGTGATGTTGTATCTGTGTAGAATGTGTATTATGTGGTGAATGTATCTATGTGATGTTGTATCTATGTTTGATATTGTATCTATGATGATGTTGTATCTATGTGTGATGTTGTATCATGGATGTTGTATCTAGTGAGTAAATTGATCATGAGTGTTTATCTAATGGTAATGTATTAAATTGATGTTTTGCTCAAGACACGATTAGAATTATACATGAAGGCTAAATATATCAACATGGACAGAAGTGTAAATCATGGATACAAAGGAGGTAAATATTGGATCTCACCAGAAGAGTGATAAATACATGGATCGCATGCAGAGTGATAAATACATGGATCCCACAGAAGAGTGGTAAATCATGGATCGTCACAGAAGAGTGGTAAATACATGGATCACCACAGAAGAGTGGTAAATTCATGGATCACCACAGCAGAGTGGTAAATACATGGATCACCACAGAAGAGTGGTAAATACATGGATCGTCACAGAAGAGTGGTAAATACATGGATCGCCACACAAGAGTGGTAAATACATGGATCGTCACAGAAGAGTGGTAAATACATGGATCACCACAGAAGAGTGGTAAATTCATGGATCACCACAGCAGAGTGGTAAATACATGGATCACCACAGAAGAGTGGTAAATACATGGATCACCACAGAAGAGTGGTAAATACATGGATCACCACAGAAGAGTGGTAAATACATGGATCGCCACAGAAGAGTGGTAAATACATGGATCGTCACAGAAGAGTGGTAAATGCATGGATCATTAAAGAAGAGTGATAAATACATGGATCGCCACAGAAGAGTGGTAAATACATGGATCGTCACAGAAGAGTGGTAAATGCATGGATCGCCACAGAAGAGTGGTAAATGCATGGATCATTAAAGAAGAGTGATAAATGCATGGATCACCACAGAAGAGTGGTAAATGCATGGATCGCCACAGAAGAGTGGTAAATGCATGGATCGCCACAGAAGAGTGGTAAATGCATGGATCATTAAAGAAGAGTGATAAATGCATGGATCACCACAGAAGAGTGATAAATGCATGGATCACCACAGAAGAGTGGTAAATGCATGGATCGTCACACAAGAGTGGTAAATGCATGGATCATTGAAGAAGAGTGATAAATACATGGATCGCCACAGAAGAGTGGTAAATACATATCAAAAGGCACAACCTGCAACCATAGTCTCGCTAGAACATATATTGACCTTATCCTTAGTTATGGACGAGACCTTATCCTTAGTTATGGACGAGACCTTATCCTTAGTTATGGACGAGACCTTATCCTTAGTTATAGACGAGAAAATGGTACGTTTCAAGAGTTGTGCTAATCAAACAATGGCAACTAAGTGTTATGAGTTGATTACTCGAATGTACTAGAACGTACTCCAGAAATGTGATAGTGAAAATGTGTAAGAACGGTACAGCACACAGACATAGCATACCAGAATTCCAGATTTGGTGTTGCAGGAAAACCGAAGACGATAAAGTAATGGCGTTACTTGAACATTATATTGTACAGACTAATCAGAATTATAGAGATACAAGACTTCATATATTTTTCTGGCCCGATAACACAGAGCTTCGCGAGAAGCTGTACGGAGGAACGGAGTCACTAAAAGCAACAGTAAAATTCATGATAAAATTTGGGTCATCAGTCTAGGCGGGGATCGAGAGAGAGATATATATATTTTTCTTGTTGTCTGAGCAATGTGAGGTCTTGGAGTGGAACTATATGTTCAGTTATGAGTAAGAAAAACGAAACACCGCACTAGGTGGCGGCTGTGTCCAATACTGTGACTTAAACAAGATTGACCTATCGGACGCTGACATGAATGAGCTTAGTAAAAAAAATTAATTACCAGCTTAAAAAATGGTGAGATCAGGAATGACTTCACAACTACTTTTGTTTGTTTCGTTCGTTCTTCTCAGCCATTTTGATCATTCTTATTGTGATATATAAACAGCCTTTGTCAAAAACGGTTAGAACGTTGCGCCCCCATTAAGCCCGTACAGTTGTAGGACAATCACATCCGGTGCGTTTCCGACATACTACTTATTATCACTATTAAAACATAGCCAAAATTCAAGAATATATAAGCAGTTATAGAATAATTACAATGCAGAACAGAGTGGACAACTTTTCATGATTATGGAAATATAAGATGAAAAATGGATTATCTAAATAAATAATTTTAAAACTGATACTTCTTTTTAATTTTCAAACAGCTCCGGCTAAAAAGAACAGTACAAGCCATACATGTTTTGATTGTGATAGCGGTTCACCCACATTGTGGTCTAACAAAAATTGTTTGGCAAATGGAACCATCAAAAAATATAATCACAAACCTGTGTTATGTGCCGGTCCTTGTGTATCTATTATTACCAAGTTTCCATTAGCAAGTAAGTATTACTGTCAAGTCTGTGTGTATTTACTATGGAAATCTGTTTGACCAATGTATTTAATTTAGTTATTTCTCTTAACGTAATTTAAAATGTATATTTCTGCTCTTTGATTGATTGATAGAATCATCACCATTGTACTTCATAATCATCATCATATAGCTTGTCCTGAGCATAACTTTGCCACACCAACAGTCCTCCGGAATTTCTCTCCCCGTTGGCCAGTTGTCCTGCCTCTGCAGTCGTCATTTTCAAACCATCAGTTACATCCTGAATCCATCTTCTCGGTGATCTTCCTCTTCTTCTCATTGTACTTCAGTATGCTCAAATCACATCCTTGCATATTTGCATATGAAGATCTCAGAGATATCGCACAACCTCCATAGCAATGGCGAAGGTCCTCGATGTTATTTCAGACTAGTGAAAATGTTGTAGAAATTTTGTCTTTTATGAATTTTGCCAGGGCAGAAGCTTTGCAGATTATTCTGATACAATTTTAAACTGCCAAAAAGTCTTCCACGTTGTCAACTTCAACACATGACCTTTGTTTTATCGTTCGTCTTGGATAGTACTAGGAATTTTGTTCCATGTACATTGAACTTAGGGATCACAGAAGCCAAATAGACTAATCGCTTTACACGAGAATCAACAGCGAGTAATTTTAGAAGGAAATGTAAGCACAGTTTCTCCATGCCATAGATACCATCTGTTCTTTGTTGTTTTTATAAACTTGTATTTCCTGTTCTCTCTCTCTCTCTCTCTCTCTCTCTCTCTCTCTCTCTCTCTCTCTCTCTCTCTCTCTCTCTCTCTCTACTGTCGTTTCCTTTGTATGTATGTGAGAGCTGGACAATACATAAAGATATGGACAGAAGAATTGAGACATTTTGTATGAAAATGAAAATCGTGGCATATCCTTGACAGGACGTCACCATCAAGCACAGTAAACGAGTTGTTGATTTTCTTGTAGTTATAAGTCGGTACTGAAACGTGGTAAGCTTGCATCATTTGGATATGTCAGCAGACATGATTCTCACTCAAAAACATTTCTCCAGGAAACGGTTCAGGCTGTAGAAGAAGATTAAGACAATAAAAAACATGGGCTGATAATATTAAGGGTTGGCCAGGAAAGAATTTTACCACGCGCGCCCATCTTGAAGAGGAAAGAGAACTTTGAAGGGACTTGTATGTTGATGATTTCATCCTAGCAACCCCTACATCTCTGATGTGTTAAGCGTTTTATTATTATGATTATGTTTATGGTTCAGAGTTGATAGATTTCAATGTTTCATTTTCTCTGTTTAATCTCGCCCGTGTGTTGCCTAGGCTCGCAAGGGGAGCAAAGAATAGTAACGCAGCGGCCTACAAGCTATGTCGTAAGAGGCGACTGAAGGATGCGCCTAGGAAGCTACCTAGTAAATAAAAAGCGTAGAAGAAATCGGATATGCTGGCCCACCAGTGTGTTGCCGGGGCTCGCAAGGGGAGCAAGGAATAGTAATACTGCGACCAACAAAGCATGTCGTAAGAGGCGACCGAGGTAGTGACCTAGGGAAGCTACCTAGTAAATAAAAAGCATCGCAGAAATCGGATGTGCTGGTCGACTTGTAGGCGCATAACTGGCATAACGTACAATCGCAGTTAAGTTCATATCACAAAGAGTTGTTTAACAGGTAGTCGATATGGAGCGTTCAAAGTAGAAGGATATGCTGGCCTACTTGTAGACGCATAACTGGCACAGCGTCCAATCCCTCTTAGGCTCAGATCACATATAAATCACAAAGAGTTGTTAACAGGTGGTCGATATGGAGCGTTCAAAGTAGAAGGATATGCTGGCCTACTTGTAGACGCATAACTGGCACAGCGTCCAATCCCTCTTTGTTCCAGATCACATATAAATTACAAAGAAGGATATGCTGGCCTACTTGTAGAAGCATAACTGGCACAGAGTACAAATCTCTCTTAGGCTCAGATCACATATAAATCACAAAGAGTTGTTAACAGGTGGTCGATATGGAGCGTTCAAAGAAGAAGAAGAAGACGAATGTTTAATCTGAAGGTTTAGTTTTGATATATTCATATCCAGATCAGGGTGGGTTATATTCAGACAATATTTCAGTCTGCTATTTTGGTTCTGTACACACTATAAGTTAATTGAAATCCAATTAATGTTATCAAATTCCTCAGATGTCTATCGGGCCTGCAGTTTAAGTCATTATTTTTCAATCACGGTACCCAACACTGGATGTCTCAAGTATAATGACAACACCTACTGCTTCTGTACTGGTAACGAATGTAACACATATAACATGTCCAAGCTACAGACTGAATATCTACGGAAATATGGCAAATAAATAAATATACTGAGACATACAATTTTCCTGTACTGTTTTCTTGTCGTCTGCTATTGGTAAAGGTCAGGGGTTTACAGATAGTTTTATCATCATCTTCGTCGCCATCACCAGCAATCTTGTTCTCCTTCAGTATTTTTCTCAGTGTAATACAATACCTACTTGTATACTTAACATACATATCTACTGGTAAACTTAACATGCGTACCCACATACGTACTTACATATACCTGAATACTTATCTACATACCTACCTGCATATCTAGCTACATATGTACCTACACACCTACCTACCTGCGTACTTACCTACATAACTACCATCTAATTACCTACCTGCATACTTACATACCCATCTACATGTATCCCTACATACCTACCTACACACTTACCTACCTGCCTAGCTAGGTACACACTTACCTACTTGCACACCTACCTACACACTTACCTACCTGCCTAGCTATGTACACACTTACCTATCTGCCTCACAAGCAATGATGACAACATCATCAGACGTGTGCTACTGCACCTCTGGTGTGTGCGGAGGTGACTGTAGAGTCCAATCCTAGAACACAATCCCTACCACAGGTGGGGCATACATGATCAAAGTTAGATATGTGGGTGTTGTGTGTTCTGTTGTTCGCACGGCATATTGTCTCTATACCTCAACGGCACGACAATGTTTACTATGCTATGTGAGTCAGGTGCTGTGCTAGCATCTCTTGTGTTGTTACAGCTCCACATTTGGCGATCTTGCGCCAGGGATTCCCAGCATGTGGTGTTTATATCGAAGCATTTCAGACACTGTAAGAGTGTCTTCAAAGCGTTTTTTCTGTCCACCAGCTGAACATCTGCCCTCTTCAAGTTTGCCATATATCAACTGTTTTGGGATGCGTTTATCAAGCATCCGAGCAACGTGACCCGTCTATCCCACTTGGGTCTTCAGTAACAGAGTGTTGACGTTTGGAAGCTTTGCTCTTATGAGGACTTCGTTATCTGGAATTTTGTCCTGCAAGTTTATTTTTAGTAGTCTGCGTAGAAAGCTTGTGGGGTCAAAGGCGCAAGGAAACAACGGCGCGCCAGATTAGTGAGTTGGCACTAATCCCCTGCCCTCACCTCCACCTGGTGACCCTGGTAACAGACGGTAGTTCCGGTCTGGCTAAGAGGGCAGGTGCCGTGGGAGAGCTACTCTGGGGCAGGTAGAGATACAAAGGTAGTCACACTAGATGGGATCCTCTCGCAATAGAGACGAGCGAACTCCCAGAGTGACTATTAATGCTCGCCACTCCCGGCCGATGGGAAAAGCTGGAAGGATAAACGTGGAACCGCGTGGGGCTAAACTCGGAGTCCGCGCATGCTCTCTCTTGAGCCCTCTCTCTTGAGCCGAAGAGTATGCTGGGAGTCGAGTAGAACTGCACGTGGAACCACATAGGCCGAAACTCGGGCCCCTATCTCAGGGATGGGGGCACGAATTAAAGCCATCGAAGAGATGTTGACCCACGCGGGGCGAAATTGGAAGTCCGTGCATGCTCTCTCTTGAGCCCGTTCTCTTGAGTCGGTGAGAATTGTGGGAGTCGAGTTGAACTGCACGTGGGCCTACATAGGGCGGAACTCGGGTCCCTATCACAGGGATGGGGGCACGATTATAAGCCCAGAATCGTACAATCCTCAGGCAAACGTGAGCACGGCGAAAACTGGTGACCACGCACCATCTCAAAGCGAGCACGCCCGCTGGCGATGCAAGAGTGAGCCCGCCGATGGGCAGGCAAGCATGGCACGGCATGCACAGTAGGCACGGAAAATGTGAGCACGGCGAAAACTGATGGTGACCAGGCACCAGGGCAGAGCTAGCGTGCACGCTGGCGATGCCATAGAGGGCCCCACCGAAGGGCAGGCAAATATGGCACGGCAGGCATAAGGGCGTGTGTCCCACCCGAATGTGCAGAACAACTGGAAAGCCCAGCAGAGGTAAAGCCAGTGCGCGTTTCCGCAATCAAAGGCTAGCGGAGCAAACCGTACACAAAACTGGACGGTCGGTAAACCAAGGTGTCCATAAAACAACCGGTTTCGCTGGGCAGATGACGCTCGTAAACCCGGGAGGGCAGACCGTCCAGGGTTGCTGCCCAAAAAAATAGCAACCTGCTGCCTTGTGGGTTTTGGCTGGGGACATCAAAAGGCTAAAGGAGAGCGAACCCAGTAAACGCTGGTTGAAATCGAACACACCACCGAAGGATAAGCACCTGAGCTCTAATTGGTACTGAAGGCTGTGCACGTACATCCGTTCTTGATGTTCGGCTGCTTATATATCACAATAGAATTATAAAAGCGGCCCAAGAACGATCATGAGAGAGAGAGAAAGAGAGAGAGACAGCTTGTGTGGAAGTGGTTTAGTTTTCTTGCGTGTCTGCTATGCGCTGTCCATGTCTCGCTCGCGTACAGCAGCGTGGTTAGCACTATGGCCCGGTAAATTTTCAGCTTTATGGTTAGGCTTATCCCCATCCGCTCCCAAACAGACACCCGCAGCCTTCCGGACGCAGCACTGGCGTTGGATATCCTATTGCCAACCTCAGAGTATATGTTTACCGATCTGGATAGGATGCTGCCAAGATAGGCAAAGTTGTCCGCTGACAGGAGACACAGGTGTTTAATATTAATGACTGGATCATAGTACTGCTCTCTAGGGACAGGTTGAAAATGACCTCTGTTTTCTTGGTGTTAATGATAAAGCCAAACATATCACAGGCCATGGAGAACTTGTCCATGTAGGTTTGCATTTCTTCCTCAGAGTTGGTAGCGAGGGTGCAGTATTCAGCAAACAACAAGTTTGAGATGGTTGATTCTTTTACCTTGGTGGAGGAATTTAACCTTCGAAGATTGAATAGGTTACCGTCTGTCCTATATCTAATCTTTACCCCATGTTCATCGCCTTCCCAAAAGACAGCCATGAACATTGAAGCAAACATCATGGTGAAGAGTGTTGGGGCAAGTAGTCAGCCCTGGTTGATGCCGTTGGTGACATAGAAGGCATCCGACAGCTCCTTCATGCCCTTGTGAAACTGTTGGACAAATATAAGCTTTCACTTCCTATAACCTCCTCTGATTAGTTTTCCATCTTTCTATCTGCCTCTACCTACTACTTTCTATTTCTATCAGCCTGTTTATATATCTTACTAGACCCTATGCTCGAATGTAGCCTGGTCTGCTCAATATACTCTGTATTCACCAAGCACTTAAAGTTCAACATTGTGAACATACGGACAGTATATATATATATATATATATATATATATATATATATATATATATATATATATATATATATATATATATATATATATATAAGAGAGAGAGAGAGAGAGAGAGAGAGAGAGAGAGAGAGAGACTATTTCAATCGAACAAAAGAATAGAAAATCTTAACAATAATAGTTACATATTTTCATTATTACAACTGTGCTCAATTTAGTAGCCACTAAAGTATAGTTAAAGAAAGAACTCTGATGTCATGAAAGAACTAAATGTTAAAGAGAATTGGCGGATAAACAACATACTATACAGAAAAATTAGATACTTACACATTAAGCGTCATGATGGCCTGGAGAAAACAATATTAGAGGGTCGGGTCCAAGGACGCAGAGGCAGACCAAGAAGAAGATGACTACAAGATATTAAAGAAACCATGAATATGACCATCGACGAAGTGGATGAACTGGCTAGGGACAGAGTGAATTTCAGATGCACTGCAAAGAGAGCAACGTCATATAAAGGATCAGTTATCAGTTATATCAGGACCATCATCATAGCACTCCGGACATGTCCATAGGTGATCCGATATCCGCCTCAGCAAATCTAGCAGCGTCCAGAGGCCCAACACGCCAGTTCGATGTTCATTAATCCATCTCCTTGCATATTTAGTATGTCGTTCTTTTCGGGCTTCACCAATATTGACAGCCATCTCTCTCAATCTGGTCAGCGAGTGGGATTCACAGCCCCGAAACTCCTCTGTTCGGAAAGACTCTCAATGCGTGAAGAATGTCATTTCGATCCATGGCAGTTCCCTCTGATATTGTAGCCAAGCCAGCTAATCTATCAGGTCGTTCATTACCCCTAGCTCCTGCATGCCCAGGGACAAAAATAAAGGTGATATCTCTGATCATTGTCTGTGCCAGTACCTCCACCCAGTTGCGTCTCACCATTCCTGATTCGACCCTACGAATCATGCTCATGGAGTCACTGAGTATGAAAACACGAGAGTAGTTGTGAGATGCCAACCATTTCACCGTCTCCGTAACCGCCCGAACCTCCATTGTCAAACTACCTGTGGTTGTTGCGTAGGCCCCACTAGCCTCTCTTATTATTTTTCCTCCTGAGCGTGCTGAAAAAGCCCACGCACAGCGTTGTTGGCGAATGACTGAACCATCGGTGTAAATAACCACATCTGTATCATTGATGATGTCATTCAAGAGGCCCTCCACCTCCACGTTAATCAGTGATATATTATTTTGTTCGCAGTGTCTCTTAATAGATGTAATAAAGATGAAAGCAGTCTGAAATTGAAGTGGCACAGCAATCCATTCCTCTCCTGTTTCAATTCCGGAAGGATCATATATTTTCCTAAGAGTATCTTCCGCCTGACTCAGCCATGATCTGCCTCTCTTGAGTCTACACCCTTTCTCCTTAATGAGCTCTTCATGGGGAGACTGTTCCTTATTGGTGTTGATTCTTAGATATGATCGAGCCCTCCAAGTTTCAATTCTGTTAGCAATAGTGGGGAGGTCAAGAAGGAAGGAATCCCATTGACACTCCTGGTGTATCTTTGGTGCATCCCAGAATGATGCACATAGCCGCATTCTGAATTATTTCCAGTCTCACTGTTTGTGTAGGACTAATTGTTAGGAGAGCGCATGCATATTCTATACATGACAGAACAATACCTTGGTACAGGAGCACAAGAAGGCGTTGTTCATTGTTAGCAGCCGTCATGATTCTCAGTGCGGATAGTACGTTGCGAGAGATGGCAATAACTTGGTCGATATGGTCCCTAAAGCATAGACTGCGATCAAATGTTACACCCAAATAACTCATAGATGCTGTTCGGGTGAGTGTATGTCCATCTAAAGTAACATGTGGTGTGTCAGACTTCACAATGTGATTATTTAGGAGAACCATGATAGCACAGCTTTGGTATGGTTTATCCATGCACCAGAAACATCACACCAGGCCATTATGCGGTTCAGTTCTTCCTGGAGTTTATTAGCAATTTCATCCCTGTTTCTTCCCTGTCTGTACACCATGATGTCGTCTGCAAATGACAGTGTTCGTCCCCTGCCAGATAATTGCTGCTTCGTAATCATTATGGTGAATTCATTGAATAGTACTGGAGATAGTGGGGACCCTGGGGTAGGCCCGGTGAAATTTTTGTCGGCACAGAGTACCAATTACCACACTTGAGTGCCATTATAAAGGATATGCACCTTGATGATGAAAGTATAGTTCCCCCTGCGTGGTTTCAGGTTTAGCCTAGACAAAACATGTTTCCTCTTGCATGTCGTAAAATGTGATTTGGAGTGTAAGTTGTGGGGCATGTGACAGAAACATCTCTCTCTCTCTCTTTAGCCTGTTATGCCCTTGGCGTTTAGGGCAGCAACAAACGTACACCATTCTTCCCTGTTCATGACCTTCCTCTGTATTGTGTTCCAGCTATGATTCATTTCCTTCAGTTCTTGCTCTATCGTTCTCTTCCAGGTCGTCTTGGGTCTTCCACGCTTCGCCTACCCTCTGGAGTCCATCTCAGTGCAGTTTTCGTGTCGGTGCCAGTCTCCATGCGCATCACATGTCCAATCCATTTCCAGTGTCATCTTCGGATGATAGTGCCCATATTCTCTTGTTGGCATCGTGCAAGCAATTCTTGGTTCGAGATAGTAGTCGCCAGTACACGCGTAAGATTTGACAGAAACATAGGCAGAGAAAATGCCAAATGTTTATCAAGAACACTATAGATTGAATTAATTGTTAATGTTCTTGTCTCTGCCTTTGTACTCTCGAGAACTAACTATGTGGAGAACTAATTATATGCCCTTGAGTATAATGAGAGCTGATTATGTGCCCTTGGGTATGACGAGAACTAATTATGTGGAGAACCAATTATGTGCCATTGGGTATGATGAGAACTAATTATGTGCCCTTGAGTATGATGAGAACTAACTGTGTAATGAACTAATTATGATGAGAACTAATTATGTGCACTTGAGTATGACAAGAACTATATGTAGAACTAATTATGTGCCCTTGGATATGATGAGATCTAACTGTGTGATGAACTAATTATGTGCCCTTAAGTATGACAAGAATTATGTGGAAAACTAATTATTTGCCCTTGGGTATGATGAGAAAAAACTATATGGATAACTAATTATGTGCCCTTGGGTATGACAAGAACTATGTGGAGAACTAATTATGTACGCTTGGGTATGATGAGAGCTAACTATGTGATGAACTAATTATGATGAGAACTAATTATGTACATTTGAGTATGACAAGAACTATATGGAGAACTAATTATGTGCCCTTAAGTATGACAAGAACTATGTGGAGAACTAATTATTTGCCCTTGGGTATGAAGAGAAAAAACTATATGGATAACTAAGTATGTACCCTTGGGTATGACACGAACTATGTGGAAAACTAATTATGTGATGAACTAATTATGATGAGAACTAATTATGTGCACTTGAGTATGACAAGAACTATATGGAGAACTAATTATGTGCCCTTGAGTATGATGAGAACTAACTATGTGATGAACTAATTATGTGCCCTTGGGTATGACAAGAACTAATTATGTGCTCTTGGGTATGACAAGAACTAATTATGTGCCCTTGAGGATGACAAGAACTATGTGGAGAACTAAATATGTGCCCTTGGGTATGATGAGAACTATGTGGAGAACTAATTATGTGCCCTTGGGTATGACAAGAGCTGAGTATGTGCCCCTGCAAACAAAAAGTAACATAAAATGGGACAAATACTGGAGACGTGATGAAATCAGAGGAATGTTTGGTCAACCAATAGTAACAACTGTTATAAGAAAGAGAATTGCAAGGTATATTAGACATAGGAGAGCACATAGGAGCACATTGCTTGGAGGCCATGTAACGTATAACAGTACAAGAAGAATATCAAATAAGATAACAATGAATGATATAGATTAACCCTTAAAGTCTCAGCTCAGCCGAAAGTGACCGCTATTGATTCAACCCCATCCTGGCAGGCATGGGTATACCTTATTTTTCCATACCTCTCCTTGCAAATGAAAATCGTGGGATATCCGTTACAGGTTGTAGTCATCAACCACAGTAAACGCGTGTTATTTTCTAGGCACCACTTATACGTTTAGTAGTTTGTCATTGCTTTCTGAACGGTGAGGTATATTTTTACCCTACATAAAAATCCACTGAAACAAATTTGCTTTCAAACTGCTCGCAGCGGACTTTGAAACATATACTCTGCTGTGAGGTAAACAGGATTGGAGAAAAGAAGATTCTTGGGTAGTGATCGAGCTTATTACCGCTAAGACACAGATGCCCACATGTGCTTTTCTTTACAAAGAGACATGCTAAATTTTGCCAATATGTCACTACCAGTAATAGTTTCCAAATATATTTTTGACCGGGAGTTTCTAACATGTTTGGTTTCATTTATGCAAATTCTTTAGCGTGACGCTCACTTTTCTGTAAAACTTGTTGCAAGATAAAACTAATTAAGATAAGGTGATGTAGAAGCATCAATATCAAACGAACTAGTGAGAAAAAAGGATTACTCAAATAACAATGCAACAGAATACTCTTCATTTGATTACACTTTCCGCTATTTTTACACAATGAATGTTTTGGAAGACAGCAAACCAGTGCATATGCTCATTTTAAATTCAGACACTGGAATGAATGTGAGAATTAGAAGTTAAGTTTGGACATGACATACAGTGTCATCTTCGGGAAGAGAGAGAAGATATACTAATCAACTTCTCATGGGTTACAATAGCAAGTAGACTTTGAGATGGCTGCTGCAGTGGAGGCCAGAGAACGCATGGGAATGTCCAATGTGCCATGACGTTGTCGATCGCATAACATTAAAATTCTAGAAAAACCAGATCCCTTATGGAAACCTGTTTCCCTTAGATTACATCCAGATCTTTCTTTATGTAAACTATATGATTGGAACTCACCAGTTACCTTACTACAGAATGTGTTGGTCTACTGATGAAATGTTGAATGTGCCAAATGTAATTTGATTGAGACTGCTTTGCAACCTTTCCCTTCTACATTTATTATCAATAAAACTGACACTTTTGAGTGAAACATACTTTCAATAGTCATTCATTTTTTATTTCTTCACTTGTATCATTTTTTACATCCAACTTACATGACATTAACAACATACATGTTCACAAATTAGTATCTCATACATTTAACTGTCAATTGAACTTTAAATAACAAAAATTGATTAAATTGTATTTGTTATTAATTTTATTTTACAAACGTTTCTCATTGTTGCAGAGTTATTTCCCTTGCACTGGGAACTCAGTAGGGACTTTCGTAAAGTACTGGAGTTTAGCTCCTTGCGGACCAAACGCCACACTACATGGCTTTTGGTTGGACGCCTTTTTACCAGGAGACACACTAAAGGGCATGTTTTATTCTAAACACAAATGGCGTGTAAAACCATGGCCTTTGCCCTTGTCCAGTAAGAGTTAAACATTTATTTTAAAATGTACTAGAAATACTAGGAGTCAACAATTTAGGACAAAAGCCATAAGAAAGGAGGTGGATAATATCTGCAGCAGTGATGAACTTCAAAGGCTAGAAAAGTTAAATAAGTTCACCCTGATATGTTTTTGTGACTTTCAGAAGTGTATCCAATGTGACGGCTGAAATCAATGTCACTAGAACACAGTTCAGGTAACTCAGGTGTGGACAGGTAAGCTGTTTGTGAACTCAGAATATTTGATTTCAGTTCTGGTGTGTTGAAGAGAGATCTAGCAGGTTTGCTCCTTCCTTTCTCAGACTGGCTGACATAACAGCCGGTTTGCTTAATTCCCGACAAGAGAATGGTAGATGCTTCTACAGTCTGAAATTGAGAAGATGCCAAATCTGGTACCTCACAGTTCTTTCTGGTTTTCCTAGAAGAAAATCTGGTTAACTGACCACCTGGAGTGACAAGTTTTGGAGTGTCTGGAGTTGTGGAAGCAGCAACATAGCCCTTGCATGTTTCAAATTTTCTAGAATGATTGTCAAATGTAACCAACCCAGTCAAAAGCGATGGTGTTTCTGGAGTTTCCGGTATAACAGTAACTCTGTTCTTCGATGATAACGGCAACTCAGAGTAGAGGGAGGAAGTGTTGCTTTTGTTAGATATGTACTCACAACTAGCAGGTACAATCTTGAGTGACTCTGATGTCCCACATCCATTAGTATCAATCTGTGATGTTTCACGTTTAATATTATGACCATTCAAAGTTAAAATGCCAGACAGAAGCCGTGGAGGTTCTGGAGTCCTTTGACGAGCTTGATCATTCTTGTGCAATAACATTGAATGATTAGTGGAAGTGATGGAACTAAAGACATTTTCTTTTATTGCTGTAGCTTCTTTTGGTGCATTCTCATCTTGAGATGTACTTTTTACTCCCTGCTTAATGAGTAGGATTGTCTCCTCTGAAAGATGTTTGAAAACATCTTCTAGTTTGGGAGTTAGTAATATGGTTGAATTTGTTTGCTTGTCAGATCTAGCCTGAGAGGGTGTTGTTTCACAGCTACCATTTTCATCATTGTTAATCAACTCACCATTGATACTCAAATCATTATTCTCTAATTCATTATCATCGTCGGCACTATAGCTATCTTTACTTTCAATAACATCATCCTTGATCTTTCCTGCAGTTGCTGCTACTGGACGTTTATAGCCGTATTTCTCCATGTAGGTTTCAGCTTTATCCAAGCGATCAGAATGAACTGTCAACAGTCTGTTTATTAGCTCTTGCACTCTAGAAATTCTTGTATTCTCTTTAGAAAACTCAGCATATTTGGTTGTTGCCTCATCTCTCAATTGCATCATGTCCTTCTTTGTATGCAGAAGAAAATTGATAGCAAGCGTGTGTTTGGTATCACTTTCATTTTTAGCCTTTGGAATCCAGTTCTTGTTGCAAGTTTTCTATGCCATTCTCCACATCTACAGCAAGATGTCGAAGTTGTGAGAACACATTCCCAGAGGAAGAAGATTTACAGTTGGTCTCTGAAGATATCTTGGATCTGGGCAGCTGCGACATTATGGTACCTGAAATATTGACAAATATTAAGGAATCAAATAAGAGCAACCGTAACAAGTAGGTAGAAAGTAAATAAAGAAACCCTTTTAATAGTATTTGGTATATTGAGGAATATAGTATTAGGCTTGTGTTTTTCATTAACCATCGGTACAAAATGGGTCTCAATGGAGAAGTGGTTACGTCGCTAGCCTGTAGTACTGAAGGTTGTGGGTTTCAATCAGGACCGAGACACATGTGCAATTTTTGCAAGAGATCAAGAGCTATGGAGTTCGATGTGTTGTGCAATGCTCTCTGCAGATGGTCACAACCAGACTACAGATGGCCACAACCAGACTACAAATAGCATGAGTACAAGTCAGTTTTATCATCAGCGACAACCTACATCCAAGAACCACAGCTCAAAGTCCTCAAGACTCTCCCAAGTCAAGATAAAACACCAGATCAGCAAAGTGACAAGATGCCGGTCAGTCAGCACATAGTCCACCCTCTGCCAGGATAACAATCAATCAAGTCATCAGGAAACAAGCCATCAAATCCACCTTACACCAAGATGACCATCAGCATGCACATCCTCAAAATGCCAGACATCTAACATAAAATTCCATTTTCATCAAAGATCAGTAACGATAACCCACAACCTAAAATTTCATACACACCAGATCAGCAAACTCCTTCTTAGGACTACACCCAGATCAATACAAAGCCCTGCTCAGGGCTAAACCTTAGACCAGAACACAATAAGTACAATATACAGCAAACAGTCCATTTAACTTTCCATACGCAGTTATTTCCTCCGTTGTACACAGTTAATTCAAGGGAGGCATAAAATTTTTTTTTTTTTTTTTAAATCATAACTACTCGTCAATAAATTAACATATATATATATATATATGTCTTATTATATACTAATTTGATGAAAACTAGATAACCTATTATAATAACAAGTTTAAAAAGCAGTAAAAGTAAAAACTAGAAACACTTGTATAAACTAAACAACTTGAATGGCGCAGTGCAAGGCGAATGACATTCTACACAATATGTTGTGGCACAGTGTGCAGTGATTGGCGTGGAAAGAGTTAATGACTAGTTCCAGGTCACATAAAGAATGTCTTCTTCTTCATGTTCATTCTTTACGACCAATTTTAATCCCTCTTTGTGATAGGTTTGGTCTTTGCCGAGAACGTGTATTCGTTGCACATTGGTTTGGTAGGCCCCTAAATGCATAGAATTCTACACGTTTAGGACACATGCATCCGATTTCAGCCAAACCTTAGTCGCCTCTTACGACATGCGTGGCAGGTAACAGTGATTCCATTCTTTACACCCCAAATTTGGGCCCGGTAACCACTCGGGCGCTAAAGAATGTCAATATGCTCTGATATAATCAAGAAAAGATGCATGCCTTATGTTGAACAGAGCATGCCTCAGCCTAATAGAGGTGTAATCCACTTAAACAAAGCAATCACTGTCCTCTCACTGGATATAGAGCTACACAAAAGGATCAGAACTACCAAAATTACTGTATAACAATAAAGATTACAGAGCCTGCTGTGTTGAACACTAATATATGCGAGTGCATCATGGTTCCTGCATATATCACAGTAGAAAAAGATAAACTGAAAGCATTCCACAAGTATTGCCTGAGATGTAAACCTGGGATCTCATAGCGTGATTTTAGGGATAGGTAACAAACGTGTTGGCAACTAACACTACTAACAGGGGTTTCTAGCATAGCCACTCTTATCCTCAAAGAATGGCTGGGTAACTGACTTAGAAGTTAGACTAACTGTTCAGGGTGAATCGATGTTGGATCCTCAATCCAATGATACCCTGTATCAAGTGTATCACTATCATATTATCACTATATGACTATATTACGAAGAGCTCAGTGGAGAAAAACACTCAACTGTGCATGGTGTGACCCTTTCTGACTTTCTCCGCTGCAAAGACTTCACCAAGTGTGTAACTTCAAGAATCAGTGTAATTTATTACTTAACTGAGACTTGAAGACTGTTTGACATAAAATAAATACTACTTTTTATACGCAGTGATAGAAAATTAAGAAAGAAAACTGAAAACTGCTCTGAGAATCGGCGAAAACAAACTCGCTGACATAAAATGTGCACTAAGAAAGCACAAACAATAAAATGCTAAATTTTGCGTTACAAAAACACCCGCCTACTGACAGCTCATTCACTAATTCAGTCATCCTGACGGTCAAACAATAACTAAATGAACTTTAACAAACACTAGAGTCACTAGCTGCCAAGTGTCAACAGGGTACAATCGTCGCTAAAATTAAGAACCCTGACTCAAAGAACAACGAAGTGGTTATTCACAGTCGACTGTGAATAACGCCAAACGTTATTCAGTCGGATATAAATAAAGCTGATTCGATTGGCTGATGGTTAAGAGCAGTCGATTGGCTTCAACTGCTCATATTTTTATGATACTTAGTTTGTTTTCTTCTTATACAGATGTTGTCCATATCTTGCCAGTTAGTTCAATAACTGCTGTATGTTTAAATAGTCTCATTAAAAATATTATTATAGGTTTGGAGCAAATTGGTTTCAAAATCATTCGCGTAGTTTCTGATAATAATGCCATAAATAAGAAAGCCCTCTTTATGTCCCTCTTTTTAAATCCTCCCAAACTAAATATTCTGTGATACTTTTAACACTTTGCTGACCAATGACAGATCCTATAAGTGGTACCTGCTATTATATCATTTCATAGCTGAAACTGATCAGTTCAATTGACACATAAGCAACAACACTGCAAACTCCACAACAACTATCACAGCAAAGAAGTTTAGGCAGGATGTCAGTATTGCTTTTCTTGAACCTGCTATTCTTCAACGAATTATGACGCCTTCATGAATACAAGATCATGATTTAGTGAGTGCTATTTCATTGAAAAATATGTAAACCTGTGGTACAAACTAGACTGTAAATTGTATATGGCTGCAGGGAAAAGAAGCCTGACTTGCATATGCTGCCCAAATTTCAGTGTTTACCTCTATGCTTGACAACAACCTGTTTCAAGTTATACTACACAGTTGAGGATTATCAACGTTCACTGCAAAGACTCCTTATTTGGGTTTTTATTTTCTGATTTACTCTGACAATATCATGATCTGAGAGTCCAGAGATTATGTCATCATTATCACATCTACATATTTTTGTTGACTGTATTGCCTGATTAAATATTCATACTTTTATTGACTTAACAAAAGTACAAACACAGATTGCCCAATTATCTTGATACAAAAAGTTTTAATAAACAATTAGAACTCAAGAGTAATTTATTTGTTCTTCTTGTACCGTAACTGTAAACTATCGGTTTTGTTGTTGTCTGTAGTTATAGTTATTTTTGTCCTTGGGCACGCAGTAGTCAGGGGTAATGAATGAGCTGACAGATTGGCTGGCATGGCCACGGTATCATTTCCAGTTACCTTCCACCAAAAGAAAATGAAGATTAAATCAATCAGAAATCCCCAAATAGTGAATACCAACACAAGACGATTACTATAATATGAGCAGATTGGAACAAGTTGTCATTCTGCATCTTAGAAAAGGATACAATCGACTCTGCAGCCACATGTATACAAATTTCAAGATTGGCAATTCAGCTTTGTGTAATGTGGACGGGCACACCAGACTGCTGAGCAAATACCTCAAGAATGCCCCGAATATGATATACTGAGGCAAATTCACTAACCTAACGAAAAACACTTGACAGAAAACTACACTCACTTCTGTGTGAGCTACAAAAGACAGTGAAGTTCATTCAAGAGAGAACATTGAATATATAGACAATATTTCAAGCGAACGAAAGGAAGGAAGATGCTGTTACAGGGCAAGCTTATGTGCCCCCAAAAAGATTGAGAAATGTTCCTATTCCGGAACATAGTCAGAAAGGCTGCACAGCTCTTTGGCGTAGATCATAAAGGCCCAGATATACGGCAAAAAGATGATCGTAAAGGTGCAGATCCAAGCCAAAATATACGACACAACAGATCGTTCTAGGGCAAGCTACCCTATAATATATTATATATAATATATATATAGTAAATACAATGCGAGCTGAAATCGGATGTGCGGACCAAGTCACCATGGGCGCATAATTGCACAACGTAAAAGAAACGTTCTCGTCAAAGCTCAATTTATCATTATGTTGTTTTTAATGCTGTAGGCTACAGTGTAGCACTATTTAAATTTTGAAAAATTTATCAAAGTAATTATATATCACATTAAGGAATGATAAAAATGGCCGCGAAGAACGAACGCAAACAACAACATATCTTATAGGCAGGCCTACTTATGTAAGCCTAGGTCTATATAATCTAATATATTTTACAACGAATTCGTGTAATAATGTCATTAGTATGTTAGATCGGATAAATTATTAATTAGGCTTCCGCTTATTAAGTTTGTCGAAGATTATTAAACTATTCGTATCTGTGTAAAACGCTCTATATTGGCTATATTATGCGGAGATCTCTTTTGATTATATTTTATAGGCATATGGCATAGACATCTGTGTATAACACGGAGATATCTTTTTGTATTGACATCAGTCAATAATAATCATGCTCTGTTACAGTTTTAAACTATAGTTATTCGCAGCCGACTGTGAATAACGCCTCCCAAGAACAATTTAAATATAAAGCTCAATAAAAAGGCACGTCGCCTATATACAATTACCTTGATGGTTCCAAAATGTTGTGATCTATTTCAAATCATGTCTTTACTGATGTGGAAAGTCAACAATTACGAAATTTGATTCAAACTTCAAATTAGACGCCTTCAAACGTATTACGCAATTATTGTAAAACGTAGAATGTTTTCTTCACACATATAACATTCCGGTATTTTACGGTAAACTGTATACTAAACTACTTTGTATCTCCTGTATAAAAGAGCAATGTAAACAGAAGTCCTACATGATCAGCTAAGATATGGCCGAACAAAAACTATGGAGAAAAATTCTTTACGAAAAGCAAGATTTTGCTGATAATTATGTGGATGCGTCATTTTTGAATGAGCTCAGAAAGAATTGTTAGTATTGTACACATTAATAATGTAACACATCATCATTAAATAGCTTGTCCTGAGCAGAACTTTGCCACCCTAAGTCCTCCGGAATTTCTCTCTCTCATAAGCTAGGTACTTTTCTAAACCAATAGCCGATCTTTCTTTGACCGACGGAACTCGTACACATGCGCAGTACAGGTCCGTCACCAGCATGGCGGATTTTTAACCAAATATTTGCTATTTATTTGAATTTGTTAAAAGATTTCGAAATTAACTGGCATATATTTTGGGTTTTCTGAAACGTCATTCAGTCCTGAGCAATCTAAGTATTGGTTCACTCCAGACAAACATCAACTGTTAGAATTATATGACCATTTACACGCTGAGGTGAGTTTGAATAGCATTTATCGTTGTTGATTGCTTTACTTTAGTAATATAATTATAATATTTGAATTCAGCATCCAATTATACTTGTGTGAGTGAAATTTGAAAGTCGAGTGAGCTTGATTAGTATACTAAAATAAATTTCATTCAAGCTGTACCCAGTTACGGCCGATCTTACTTTCGCCATTTTTATTCATTTTTTCAACTGGCACCTTGCCGTGTTTACAGTAGTCTACACTAGATTCGCTATCAATTACTTTTACTTGAATAAATATATTATAGTAAATTTGTATTTTAAAATTGTCTTAATATTTTTATTATTTATGAATTAAATTAATACATTTTTTGCTTGAAATATCATAAAATTCCTATGAAACCCATTATTATAATTATACTGGAATTAATGGAATTTTGTTTGCTCTTTTCTTGAATGGCAGAAATGGTAAAGAAGGTATTATTGACTTGTGCTTGCAACAGAAACTGGTAAGTATGGTAATAAAATGTGCTTTATATCTTGATTCTCACGCTTTAACAAACTGATAAGATATACAAACAGAACTTTAACTGATTAGCTACTGAATTGAAATACAGGTTGCGGCTGAATTAAATTTAGGTCCCATTTTAAGGTGTATGTACAAATTCAACTGCAGTTTTCTTAATTATTAACATACTTTTTTGGATAATATACCATTTTGTAGGTAAATGAATATACTTTAAGATAGATCTAAAACAATTGTTTGTTAAAAGGAAATTTGTACATGTAAAATTATTTGCAACAGAAAATAAGTGTAAAAATACAAAAAAAAATATTCCAACTTACCTTCAAGTTTAGAATTTCCAACACATTTATTTAATACCTATCACTTGGTGGTTACCACACATATATATAATATATATATGTACACAGTATAGTCAATAATATGAACAAGTCCCAAAACACAGAAATTGAACAATATTTAGTAAATAATTAACACTACTTTTACGACCTTATCGCTTGTTGCCATGGTAAACAATTTTATACAGTTTGATAACTGGCTTGATAACACAATAAATATGACAAAATACTGTACCAAGAGCCCATTGTAATCCCATTTAAATTTATTGTAATGGATAATTCTCTGTCTGGTCTTGAATTTCAGCATGCCTGGGATGTAGATGGGAAAGACGTTCTCTACATGAAGAAAGTTGTGTCGTTCAAGACCAAGACAACAGCGGACAAGAGGATTTTTTGCTATGTACCCCTAACTTGGAGGACAAGAGATGTTGAATGTCCATCACAAGAAGATTGCCACATGACCATGTCAAAATTGTTATTTGATTATGTTCTTGGGGATGCCACATATTTGTCATTCAGTATTGTTTCATATTTGATAACACATCAAAGTATTTTTTGTCTCATTTATAGCCAGTAGTAAAATATTATTAAAGATAGCTTAATGATATTCAGCTATTATTACTAATCTCGTTGAGGCGATGAAAATGATGTGTTACAATCATGAGCTCACAATTTTCTGCAAAAACTAGTTTTTAATATTATGTAATATGAGATAATCAGATATTAATTGCTAATTACTGCTCTAATTAGTATTACATAACATCTACTACATAAGCTCTACATTCTGTGCCTGATACTTGCTAATTTAACTTCATTCGGTCTGCATCGCTGTTGTAGTTTGATGTGAAAATCACAAACGCCAGTATAGAAATTATTTGAAATATGCAAATTAGTCGGCCATTTTGAATATTAATTAGTTCTGTGTGTATCGAAACATAAGAACAATGTAATCAAAGTATGTAATTTATCTTCCCACACAAAAAAATGTATGGTTTATAAGGTGTTTGATTATAAATAAGGAAGATATCTCAAAATATTTAGTAACAGTGCTACATCTCGGTGACAGTTTTCAAGATTCCATGTTTTTATATTACCTATATGTTTATTGTTAAGTATTTTTGGTACCAAATTAATCACTAAAACATTAATAACTTTTTTCAGAATTGACGTACAGACTTGGGTGAGGTGTCATTGAATTGCAATTTGGAAGAGCTATTTAACTGGGGTATTTTTAATGCTGTAGCACTATGTTGAAAAATTTATCAAAGTACCTACATAAGCCAGATTTTCATTGAGATGTCCCGCCTCTGCAGCTGTCATGTTCAAACCATCAGTAACATCCTGATCCATCTTCTCCGTGGTCTTGCTCTTCTTCTTTTTGCTGGTATGCCTCCTTCTATGATGGTCTTCTCCAGCCCTTCATGTCTTTTATATGTCCAAATATTCAATTTTCTCTTTCTTATTTGTAGCATCAGCCAGTTTTCTTTGATTTTGAAAATTTGAGTTCTCTCTGATAGATCTATTTGTTCTCTTCTCAGTCCAAGATATACGAAGGAGAAGAGAACAAATAGATCTATCCAGAAAGAACTTAAAATCAAAGAAAACTGGCTGATGCTAAAAATAAGAAAGAGAAAATTGAGATATTTTAGACATATAAAAAGACATGCAGGGCTGAGAAGGCCATCATGGAAGGAGGTAACACAATCTATAACATGTCATGTATACATCATGTAACACATAGTCTATATATAAGTAGTGTCTAAGCCTTTTCATTTTCTGATTTATTATCCTGAAACTTGTACTTGTCTGTCACTCCAGGCACTTGACTACATATGATATTGTCACTTGTGTAAGATTTTCCAGCAAAATATATTTTTGACAAATAGAAAACCCCACTTTAAAGTACCTCACAGTGAGAGGAGTTATAATGTAGCATGGTATCAGATCTTATTGATTATATGGGGACTGTCAAAGATTTTTTTTTTCGCTTTCACTTTATTTGAATTAATGAATTCAGGCGTAGTCATGGCTGTGGCACCTATGACTGATTTTTGCGGGAAGACTTGCTTTCCATATTACCAGTGTCGTGTACCTCGCAAGACCATCAGAGCTGACTCATGCTACTACTAAGATGTGTTAAACTACTTAAATCTACAAATATCTAAATATGTATTACATGTGTGACATGTATTTATGAAAAATAGGGAAAGGAATATATTAAAAGATCTTAGGACAATAGTCATAGTATTGTAGTGAATCAAGAAGAAACAGCGCAGATATAATCATTCAATTCTTCAAAGCGAACCATATGAATTACTTGTATACATGCTAATATTTCAGCAAGAGTTAAGACATCTATACACATGGACAAAAAAGAGCATAATTAACACAATCTTATTCCTAAAATTATTCTATCAGTGCCAAACCTGGACATTGGCATCAAATGATAAAAGAAAACTAGTCCCAACAGAGATGAAGTGTCTAAGCAGATGAAGTGTCTATGCTGGAAGTAACAAGAAGAGACCAGTTTAGAAATGAAAACTTCAGGAAAAAAAGTGGGTGCAACATCAGTACTGAACTTCATCAAGAAACAACAAATTAAATGGTTCGGCCACATAAGCAGATTACCAACAGACAGTGCACCTCAAAAAGCAATGTTACTCCGATACAGTGGATACAAAACAAAATTCCGGCCACGCAAAAGGTAGACCTCAGAGATAACAGAGGTGACAAAAAACACTGTTTATGAAGCACACACTAAAGTCAGTTCTAGAAATCGCTTCTAATCCTGACGCTGTGAGACAAAACAGGATTGGAGAAAAGAAAGAAAGAAGATACACATGGAAAAGGCAAAGGCTTAGCCACAGATAACCCTCATATATATATATTTACCTATAAGAATAAGGATTAAAGAACAAATTAGAAGCTTTTGAAACAAGGTGTTAGAGAAAAGTTCTTAGAACATCCTGGACAGAGTAGAGAAAAGTTCTTAGAACATCCTGGACAGAGTAGAGAAAAGTTCTTAGAACATCCTGGACAGAGTAGAGAAAAAACAAAGACATCCTACAAGACCTGCATATTGAGGAGCATTGGTTCATAAAAACATAATGTCCCGGAAGATGAAATATTTTGGCCATGTTAAACATCACAGTGGTTTGGAGAGAATGGTAATGGAAGGAATGGTTCCTGGAGTCAGGCAGGGGATGACCAAGATGAAGGTGGCAGCAAGACATCAAAGAAACCTTGAACATGGCGCTGGAAGATTCAGGAGAACTTGCTAGAAACAGAGTTTTTCAGGCAGGCTGTAATGAAAGGGACATGCTACTACATGATAAGAATAATGGCTACTGATAAAACAAGCATGACAAAGTATATTATTATTAACAAAGATAAAATAGAAAATGGGAACAGTTTTAAATATCTTTATTCAATGCTAACAAGAGATAGAAATGGAATGAAAAAAATTTAAAGAAGAACAAACATGACCTCACAAAAAGTGTAACAACTTAAAACAGTATGGAATCGAACTGATATGAAAACAAAGATCAGAATATTTAGAGCATGCATATTCCCAGTGGCAACGTATGGGTGTGAAGCATGAGCATTTAACAAGGCAGTCTTCTTCTTGCCCTAGGGAAGTATAGGTCCCAACCAAGGCCTTCCAAGCCCGCCTATCCAAGGCCATCTATTCCAGATCTCGCCACTCTCCCCGTTTTTTTGCGTTCCATCTCTAACTCCCGTCTCCAGGTGTTTCTGGGTCTTCTCTTACTTCTATTGCCCTTCGGGTTCCATCGGAGAGCCTGTCTCGCGATGCTGTCAGGGGTTTCCTCAGTGTGTGTCCTATCCATCGCCACCTTCTGCTCATTATCTCCTGTTCCACCTGCCGTTGTCCTGCCCTATCCCACAGTTCTCTGTTTGTGGTCTTGTCATACCATCTCAAATGGAGTATCCTGCTTAGGCATCTATTGATGAATATCTGCAGCTTTTTGGTGTTCACCTTAGTCGTTCTCCATGTCTCCGCTCCATACAGGACAGACTTGACATTTGAATTAAATATCATTATCTTAGTTTTATTCCTGATTATTCTTGATTTAACAGGGCAGTAGGAAAACATATTTGAGAAATTCCGAAGGACTTAGGGTGGTAAAGTTCTGCTCAGGACAAGCTATTTGATGATGAATGTCTCTAACATATTCTATTCTTGTACTTTGTGAAACTACCTAACTGTTTAACATTTTGTCTATCATTCTACATAATTTATCACAATATTGATGAGACTGCAATTTACATAATTTATGCATATTTCTTCCACAGTATTTGTCCGATCATACGATTATCAAACGCTTGTCATTGAATCAACATGCATAACTCATCAACTTAGCAGGTATCTTCATTCTCTGAGTTTATATTCTCTTTATTTCTCACTTACTTATATATATACTCATGTATCTCCTCTCTCACTCTATCTCTGTCATTATGCCAACTGTATATATACATGCCAACTAGAATACTGTCGGGGTCTCTGTGGCTAAGTGGTTAAGTCCTTTGCCTTGTGAGTCGAAGATTGTGGGTTCGAATCCGGACCGTTCTGTTCACAAGTGCAGTTTTTTCAGAGACCCTAGGATTGTTGCTGGAGCTATGGAGTTCGTGCTCTATGTAATACTCTCGGCAGGTGGCATGCCGTTTCTGCGGGAGGACAGAGCCATATGGGTTAAAACACGGTGCAATGAAGTCAATCTTTCGGCTTTTAACACTTTTGCTGCCACCGACGACAAAAGTCGGCGAAGTACCAACTCCTGTCTAAGCTAACCAACTAATTACTAGCTAGCTAACCAACTAATTACTAGCTAGCTAACCAACTAATTACTAGCTAGATAACCAACTAATTACTAGCTAGCTAACCAACTAATTACTAGCTAGATAACCAACTAATTACTAGCTAGATAACCAACTAATTACTAGCTAGATAACCAACTAATTACTAGCTAGCTAACCAACTAATTACTAGCTAGCTAACCAACTAATTACTAGCTAGATAACCAACTAATTACTAGCTAACTAACCAACTAATTACTAGCTAGCTAACCAACTAATTACTAGCTAACTAACGAACTAATTACTAGCTAGCTAACCAACTAATTACTAGCTAGATAACCAACTAATTACTAGCTAACTAACCAACTAATTACTAGCTAGCTAACCAACTAATTACTAGCTAACTAACGAACTAATTACTAGCTAACTAACCAACTAATTACTAGCTAGTTAACCAACTACTAGCTAGATAACCAACTACTAGCTAGCTAACCAACTAATTACTAGCTAGCTAACCAATTACTACCTAGCTAACCAAGTAATTACTAGCTAGCTAACCAATTAATTACTAGCTAGATAACCAATTACTACCTAGCTAACAAAGTAATTACTAGCTAGATAACCAACTAATTACTAGCTAGCTAACCAACTAATTACTAGCTAGCTAACCAATTACTACCTAGCTAACCAAGTAATTACTAGCTAGCTAACCAATTAATTACTAGCTAGATAACCAATTACTACCTAGCTAACAAAGTAATTACTAGCTAGATAACCAACTAATTACTAGCTAGCTAACCAACTAATTACTAGCTAGCTAACCAACTACTAGCTAGCTAACCAACTAATTGCTAGCTAGCTTACCAACTAATTACTAGCTAGCTAACCAAGTAATTACTAGCTAGCTAACCAAGTAATTACTAGCTAGCTAACCAACTAATTACTAGCTAGCTAACCAACTACTAGCTAGCTAACCAACTAATTACTAGCTAGCTAACCAATTAATTACTAGCTAGATAACCAACTACTAGCTAGATAACCAACTACTAGCTAGCTAACCAACTACTAGCTAGATAACCAACTACTAGCTAGCTAACCAACTAATTACTAGCTAGCTAACCAATTAATTACTAGCTAGATAACCAATTACTACCTAGCTAACCAAGTAATTACTAGCTAGATAACCAACTAATTACTAGCTAGCTAACCAACTAATTACTAGCTAGCTAACCAACTAATTACTAGCTAGATAACCAACTAATTACTAGCTAGATAACCAATTACTAGCTAGCTAACCAACTTATTACTAGCTAACTAACCAACTAATTACTAGCTAACTAACCAACTAATTACTAGCTAACTAACCAACTAATTACTAGCTAACTAACCAACTAATTACTAGCTAGCTAACCAACTAACTATTTTACTAGCTAACCAGCTAATTACTAGTTAGCTAATCAACTAATTACTAGCTAACCAACTAACTAATTAACTAGCTAACTAACCAACTAATTACTAGCTAGCTAACCAACTAACTAATTAACTCGCTAGATATCTAATGAACTAACTAGTTAACTAGCTATCCAACCAACTAATTAACATAGAATCTAACTTGTGATATATTTTCTTATTCAGCATCTCCCTGTTCATCGCCATGTTCTTCTATATGGATGACCAATCTGTCTCACCGCAGGCATTGTGGGTACTGATGTCCATTCTGGCACTATTTGGCTACCTGAACAACATTATCATATTGAAATGTCAAGGATCATTGATGACCTTTGAACTGTGTATGTATTAAAATTGCTGAGATATGAAATCTTTACCAGATGTAAAGTTCTTTGAGGTGAATTGGTTGGGCTGTTAACTTTGCTCTTTGGTGGTCGTAGGTTTGAATCCAGATCATGTCATTTGGTTTGCGAACGCATTTCTTCCAGAGATCGCTAGGAGTTTTGCAATTTGTGCCCGGCAGGTGGCGTACCATTTCTGTGAAGAAGAGGGACCATGCCATATGGACTAATTAAACCTGGTGCAATGAAGTCAATCCTTCTCCTTTTCAGATTAACTAGATGATGTATTGATATCACGTCAGATGAGATGTTTCATCTGCTACCATATGTCAGTAGATGGTAGAATCTACAAATGATAAACTTGTTAAGGGTGGCTAGAGAGAACTAAAAGATAGGAAAATAAACCCTGATAGAAAATTCCTACTGGCTTGTGGGTCAGCACTGTTATGCAGATGACTAGAGGAGTATACCTTGTCCATAAATCCAGAGGGAGGAACCTTAAGGCAGTTGATGGTTATGAGTGTATTCCATTCCATCTTCTGGCATCCCCTGCAAAATCTACTTGACTCCAAACATATGGACTTTGTCTCTCCTTTGGATGAAACAGGGTAGAGAGGAGGTTTGTGAAAAACGGACAAGGCACATTCCCCATATCAGCTGACCAGGCTAGACATAATTGGAGATAACACTTCATCCTTGCTTTTGGCTCGGACACAACAACTCGGAAAGCAAGTAATATTTTTTAACTGACCGTCTGCAAAGACGAAAAAGGCCATATAGATATGTGCTGAAAGAGAAACAGATAAGGATATTACTGCCAGCATTACGAAAGCTAGACAAGCCGAATGCAGTGTGGAAACCTACTGCCATCTCCACTAAAACAAATCTCAAGATATTCAGCTCAAATGTGAAATCTGTATTCACTCAGAAATGTGGCAAGTCACCAAGTCTTTTCATCAATCCCCGGGAAGGCGTAGTCCGCAACCAAGGCCTTCCAATCCCTCCTATCCAAGGCCATCTTTTTCAGATCACTCCACTCTCTCCTCATTTTCTTGCATTTCGTTTCCAAATCCGCCTCCAGGTGTTCCTGGGTATTCCCTTACCTCTATTACCCTGGGGGTTCTATCGATGGGCCAGTCTCATAATGCTGTCAGGAGGCCTCCTCAGTGTGTGCTCTATCCTTGTGACCTATTCCTTGTAGTAATATATCTTTTTTCCAGGGTAGTCTCAAATGTATCGAAAAAGGGGGAAACTGCAGTAAAACTTGGTAAATAGCGAAACACGTACAAACACTATACTATAGTTTTACAAAACACAGAAACAGTGACGATAAACAGGAATGTTTCGACCAAAAGGCCTTTATCAAGCAAACGACACAACAGGAGTGACGAATTTCAAAGAACACTTACAAATGGACGATAACAGAAACATGCAAATGTATCTAATGAAAATCTGGGAATAAAAACGAATAACGAAATGAGTGCAACACAAAACTAGAAGTGGAAAAGAAGAGAAACAATATACAATCAAGTGAAAATATAAATTGTATATATGAAGCAAATACACATATAGATTACAAGGCATGAGATGAGAAAGTACTAAGAAGCATAGGAATGTAATGCGTTGAGTCCAAGAGGCTGCAAGGTACCATATAACGAAATAAAACGGTTCTCCAGAGCAAATCGACTACAATCATCAGAGGAACATGATCGGATAAGGTGCTTGCATCTGCTATGCGGCGCATTCAGCAAATTTCTCACCAGGAGGCTCTCTCTACCCAGCATAGAACTTCCAATTCTGACAGGGTGAAACTTATCTTAACTTTCCACCCTCATAGTTCCCTTGTGAAGAAAGTCTTATTCCGTCATCTCTCCATTCTTCAGTCTGATCCTGAGACACGATCAATCTTCCAACACTATCCTTTGGTGGCTTACAGATGGGACAGAAGTCTTAAGGATATGTTGGTTCACAGTCGCCTCAAGCCTAATATACAGAGTCATTTTGGCACCATCCAGTGTGGCCGTCGGCGCTGCAACACGTGTGCTTATGTAATACAGACCTGCACTGTGTCGTTTCCAAAGCCACGTTCGTTGTGAAGACAGTTTCACATGCGAGTCCGGAATATTATCTATGCCATTATCTGCAAGCGGTGCAACAAGGCCTATATTGGGAAACCGGCAGGAGACTCAGTGACCGATTCGCCCAACACTTGCACGATATACGCCAATGCTCTGTGACCCTGTAGCTACCCATTTCAATGATACTGGCCATTCAGGAGCTTGTGATGTCCAGGTCACAGCCATCCGATCATGCTCCTCTGATGATCGTAGTCGATTTGCTCTGGAGAACTGTTTTATTTCATTATATGGTACCTTGCGGCCTCTTGGACTCAACGCATTACATTCCTATGCTTCTTAGTACTTTCTCATCTAGTGCCTTGTGGTGTATTTGCTTCATATATATAATTTATATTTTCACTTGATTGTATATTGTTTCTCTTCTTTCCACTTCTAGTTTTGTGTTGCACTCATTTCGTTATTTGTTTTTATTCCCAGATTTTCATTAGATACATTTGCATGTTTCCGTTATCGTCCATTTGTAAGTGTTCTCTGAAATTCGTCACTCCTGTTGTGTCGTTGCTTGATAAAGACCTATTGGTCAACGTTGCTGTTTATCGTCACTGTTTCTGTATTTTGTAAAACTATAGTATAGTGTTTGTACGTGTTTCGCTAAGTCTCAAATGTACTAGTCCAGGCTTCTTTAACCTTATGCCAGTGATTGTCGAGGCTTCCTTCATCTACTTATTTTAGGGCTTTGAATTTGTTGAAAATCAATGGAAGAAATTTGTTGAAGACCTGTGCTCTGTTGGGAGTTGAAAAGGGAAGAAGAATAAATAAAATGTATTTTATTTACCATTTTTAATAGACCAACCAAGGCTAGTGAGGTAAAGAGTGGGTTATGGGAGACTTTCATAACACAAGTCTGTGGTGACAAGTCTCTATATCAATTCTGGCAGTTTCATCGCAAAATGAACAGGAGGAATACCAGCCAGTCTTTTCCTACTTTACGTGACTCGTCAGGATCCGTCTTGACAACAGATGCAGAAAAGGGGCAGGGATTCCTTCATCGTTTCGTGGAACAGACAGAAAAAGGTGATAAAACTGACCGCCATAATATCATAAGTGCTCTTCGTGATATTCATAGCTCTGGAGAACCTTATATTGATTTAATAACAAAGGAGGATGTTGTTAATGCACTCAAGGCAAGCCACAGCACCGCTCCAGGGCCTGATGGTGTCCAATATCATCACATCAAACAGCTGGACGAGACTGTTATTAATGCAGTTGTGATGGATTTTAATAAAAGTATACAGAATGCTGTGGTACCCGAGGATTGGCTTCATAGTTATTTACGACCGCTCCACAAACATGGGAAGGATCCTAAACTGCTCAGCAGCTACCGCATACTCACCTTGCAAAATGTATATGGCAAATTACTAGAGAAGATAGTGGCCAGAAAGGTAATGTGTCACTTGGAGAATGACCACATTCTCCTTGACACTTTGGGTAGCTACCGGCCAATGAAAGGGACATGGGACAATGCTGGCACGTTTGCATATGATGTTTATGAAGGCTTCAATACAAGCAAGAGACTGTTGCTGTGGCCATCGACTTGGAGGATGCTTATAACAAGGTGAATTTTTCAATAATGGTGCGCTCTTTGATTAAATGTAAGTTAATCCTTCGCTGGTGAACTGGATAGCTGCTTCTTTAATGGAGAGAACCGTTGCACTACGTTTAGGAACATGGACGTCAGATCCTGCACGTATATGCCCGGGATTACTCCAGGGTTCTCTATCACCCTTGTTGTTTAATATTTACACAGCAAATGTAGCTAAAATTCAGCCAACCGGATTGGATCGGACATTGACATTTGCAGATGATTTCTTAATATATAGGACTGGGTCAGATAGACTAGAGATGGTTGATGACATTCAGAAAACATTGCGTACCATCTCGGGTTGGTGTAGAAAGTCTCGCTCTCAGGTCAATCCTGAAAAAGCGTGTATGTTGTGGTGCTCGTTGAATAATCACATCGTCAAGGTTGACCTACCCTGTGTAATCTATGATGAACATACCATCGAGCGCAGAGACAGGCTGCTGCGCTATCTTGGAATAACCTTTGATCGTAGTCTATCTTTCAAACACCATATTGAACAGACGATACAACGGTGCAAGCGTGGTCTTGCGGCTCTCAAAGTTATGGTGGCCTCACACCTTGAGCAGAGACTACTTGCCATTTTGTTCGATCGACTGGTAATGTCAGTGGTAGATTACGGACTCGGAATTCTTACGATATCAAGATCACAATGTGAGCGACTCGAACGGGTTCAGAATGAAGATATGCGTATAGTTCTGGGCTGCACTAGAGATACCCCCATTGTGAAGATGAGATATATGCTTGGCCTTCTGTCACTACGCTCCCGTCATGCAATCGCCCAAACCAAGGCATATATGCGGGTTACTTCGGATAAGAGACATCCACTTCACAAGAACACTAATGATGTTAAGGGCACGAGAATCAAGCGTGGCATGTCGTGGATGGCCCAGGCTGAGAGAACAATTGGCCAGGTGACTACGGTTGCGACTCTACCAAAAGGGGAAGAATGGATCCCAACAGATGGTAGCATGATGAACTATCTCAACGTTATCATTACTCTTGGAAGAGAATGTCGAGATTGGGGCAACATGAAGGCTGATCTCGCAGTTAAGCAGCTGATAGAAGATAATGCAAGGGATGATGATGTTGTTGTATATACCCATGGGTCTGTTCAACGTGGTGAGAAATCCGGCTGGGGTTTCTTGGCTAATGCGCATGGTAGGGTTGTTGCAGAGCGAAGTGGGGCATACAGGACAACTACTTCTAGTATGAGGATGGAGGTTGAGGCCGTTACTGCTGCCCTCCATTGGATTTATGGGACTTCATTTACTGGGGCAGTTGTTGTATCTGACTCTCAGTCGATGCTTCACAAGATCCAGAAGGGCAGGTTTCGGTATGAGTGGATGTCGTCTATAGAAGTTTCTAACCTCCAGCGGCTTACGTGGATATACTGTCCTGGGCATGCGGGTGTTTACGGTAATGAGAGGCGGACAGGCTTGCATCAACAGCATCGATTGTTGGGAGTTGAAGATGGATAAGGGGATATTCTTTGGTCTCTTCGAGACTCTCTGTTGGATGAAGACACTAAAATCGATGTTGAATCGATCAAGCGATTTAAGCAGTTTGGAGTTACCCGTTGTTCAAGTCGAACTGGATGCCTGAGAGGCAGAGTGAGAGGTGTGTTTAATCAGCGAGCCACAGGAACCATCAGTATGCATACTCTTCGATATCTGTTGGGGAGACTGAGCACCTATGGGTCTGCCAGGAGTGCAATGAGCGTCAGTTTAATAACCAATAACCAACCAAGACATGTATCTGATTGTTGTATTTTTTATTGTTGTTTATTTTCTAATGTTTTCTTGTTTGATTTGTTGCAGTTTTCCGACACATGAAAACTTGTTTGTTGTTCCAAGGTGCTAGTGCTGCCCTCTCGTCAGTCTTAGTCTCCCTCACAGAGACCATCAGTACAGATACCATTTATGCCATGACCACGGTTATGCTGCTAGCCAATCTGCTGTTTTATAACTACCAATCCAACGAGGACAGGTCAGTTCTTAACTAGGTCAACATATGATCTTAAGTGTATTTCTCATAGACATCCCCAATACATACCTCATCAAGTATACCCCATCAAGTAGAAAATTTTAACTACACAATACAACCAAACATGAACAAATCAAATACAAGAAATATAATAACCGTACCAACCAAGAGGGCAAAGATTAATGATATACAGGAGAAGCTATAGTTTGTTCCAAAATTTGTGAACATCTTTACCAACTGATATAGAATCATCCACTTGACAGAAATTATTGATTTTTACATAGGTGATAGTGGCGACCTTCCTAAAGTATTTTTGACCACCCAAACCTTTAGTGCTGTAAGATTTTCATTATGTGTTATTACTAAAATAACAGCGATGTTGATTTGGTATACATGTAGAAGTTTAGCAGTACAAGTCAAGTTTTTCTATAATTTCGCATTTGCGTGCTCCACATGCAATTCAGCGCAAGTCAGAATCGAGAATCCCGTGGAATTAATCAGTGCACAATGTATTCTATTGGCTGTCATTGGCTTATGTACACAACATTTATTTTCATTGATAGAAGTGAAAGGTTTTATTTCTTCACTATGTCACCTTTCTTTTTATATGTAATAGAGACAGCGCCGGATTAGCCTAGTAGCAGAAGTAGCAAATGCTACGGGCCCGCGCTTCTAGGGGGCCCCGCGCCTATGTGACAGATGAAAATGAAAAAATAACCAGATGTTATATCAAAAACACGCAAGCTGTCTGAATTTTTAGATGTCGTTTGTGATGGTGCTGAATCCAACGAAATCGAAGCAGAAAATACAGAAGCCGTGTCCCACTGTGTAGTAGATGAAAGCAGTGCCTTAGAAGAATCATCATTACCAATACTACCATTAAGATCAGCAACTCTTCACGATTTAGCCACATTTTTCACACGACAAACTGAAATCGAATGTACAGCAAGTCCTTCCAATTTAGCCATTTCATCTTCAAGCCAAAGAGAGGCAGAAAGCACAGCACATGCTTCTAATGTAGCAACATCATCTACAAGCCAAAAACACAACGAAAGTAAAATGTACTCCAACGATATTGGTGAATGGCCAAACAACTTCAAACAATCCACGATTTTGTCGAAAGTCGTTTTCACATACACACACATTCACATACACCAACAAACAAAACTCACGTGAAAGATTGGTTGTGTTATACTTAAATTAAAGGACAGCTGTTCTGTTTTGTTTGCAAAGTTATTGATTTAGGCTGTACCATAGAGTGACTGGTGTATTTGAAATACTCCGACAGTTAAAATCTATTACAGAGGAAGAGATCTTGAAAAGAACTCCAAATATTGTCAGCTCTTACCAAGAGGATTTGGAAGAAAGCCTAGGCGACTAACTTATGCAGTTCATTGAACTTCTTAAAACTAATGTATATGGCCTTTTTATCTTTACAGACGGTCAATTGGCAAGTGTTTTACTGTGACAACTTCTGAGTTTTCGCTTTCTCTCTTGTCGTTCAGCTCGTACATAAGTCTCTTCTCAAAAGACTCTCGGCCCTTTCGTAATTTGGCTTTCCACACAACTCTGTCATCAGCTAGTCCCTCCCATGTGCTGGGACCTATAGAAAAGTTTTCATTGAGGCTTTGCAGACATCTTTATATCTGAGCAGTGGTCTGCCCTGGTGCCTCTTCCTCTCTCCAAAAGTTCACAGAACAACATTTGTTTTGGTATGCGGCAAGTTTCCATTCTTCTCACATGTCCCGACCATCTTAGTCGTCTACTGCTGTAAAACTAATGTAGCTGCTGCTATTAGCAACAAAAAGCATGAGGCTCTTGAACTGCAATTTAATAAACTTGTAATGGAAAATTCATTAGAGTCGTGTTTCCCAAATGTAGAAATAGTCTTACGAATTTACTTGTCTTTAATGATTACTAACTGCAGCAAGAACGTTCTTTTCGACATTAAAGCGTATAAAAGTGAGTTAAGAAACACGATGGGACAAGATCGTCTAAATAACCTCACCTTAATGAACATTGAATGTAATTTACTTAGAGAAATTGATTTGTCTAGTGCTATCTCTAAATTTACTCACATTAAATTGAGACAAGTTTGTTTGTAAAAGTTGTGTTTTATTTTATTATCATATAAAACCTAGGGCCCCGCGCTAAAATTTGCTACGGGCCCCGCTAGCCTAATCCGGCACTGAATAGAGATACACCTTTGCAAACATTCGCCACCATTTTGTGTATTACTGTAAATTCTAAACTTTGGTTATCATTTTTTGGTGCTTATGCACAATTATATAACAAAAACGTTTTTGCACCAATTAACCCTCTCATTCCTGGAGCGCCAAATCGCCGTTATCAGTATAATCCTATAGGGCCGTATCCGGCCGACGGAAATATACCTTTTTAATCGTTTTTCTATATCTTTCCTTGCGAATAGACACGCTAAATTTAGCCCTGATGTCATTGCCGATAATATCTGCCGTCATTTTAGAAGCTCGCATGTTTCTAGCATTATTGGTTTTGTATCTGCGAATTTTTGAAAAAGTCCTTATATTTTCTGGAAAACTTGTGATTTATGATTCAGTTGATGGAAAATTTGCCGACGAGATCATGGATAAATCGGATTGATGTATAATTAGTTCAAGATCTGCGTATGAAAATATACTACACTAGTTCCAGCTTTTACGACAGTTTACATAACTATTAGTTACGATGAATTACGATTATCGATGGATGCGAACACTGCCGCTTCCCTCCATCCACCCAGGTTGTAAAGTTGAGAGAGAATAGTCACAACAGCTGAGCACTATCAATATCGAACAATTTAGTGAAGAAACAGGTTCTGCAAATGACATTGATTCAGATTCAGAATATTCTCTATTTGTGACTACCATCATTACGCTGTTACGGTAAGCTCGATTTTTACGTCAGGTATTTTTTTAGAACTGGACAGAGCTAACCAACGCATTTGCTCTATGAAAATTCAAGAAAATACAGATCCTTCATGGGCCCCTGTTTCTTTTGATTACATCAAGATCTTTCTTTATGTAAACTATATGTGTCGAACTCACCAGTTACCTTACTACAGATCTTTCTTTATGTAAACTATATGTGTCGAACTCACCAGTTACCTTACTACAGATCTTTCTTTATGTAAACTATATGTGTCGAACTCACCAGTTACCTTACTGCAGAATGTTTTGGTTTACGAATAAACTGTTGAATGTGCCTGCTTTGTCAAATATAGTGTCAAGAAATAGATTTGAAAGTATCAGCAAATATTTGTACCTCAATGTTAATTCCAAATTCGTTCCGTGAGGACAATATGGACATGTCATGCCCATACAAACATGCAGGCTAGGCAAGACAACACCCAGATACTACAGGATTGATAAACTCCATTCATGCCAACCATCAACCGACTCAACTCAACTTTTTGGCAGAATGCAGACCCGCAGTTAATGTTTCTAAATGAAGATTAGGACTGCATCACGAAGGTGTGTGGAAACAAGTGATAGGTGCCCTACACGTAAAATCAACCTCTGTAAGGGAGATTACTTTTCAACCTTTCAATTTACATTTATCGTCAATAAAACTGACATTTTGAGTGAAACATACTTTCAATATTGTCATTCATTTTTATTTCTTCACTTGTATAATTTTTTACATCCAACTTGCATGGTATTGACAACATAGTTAGTTAGTTTGTTCCTTTCGTGCCAAAGGCGCCACATAGGGCAGAGGTTTTAGATCTCCATGTGATGCGGTTCGTTGCTAGCAGTTGGAGATCTTGTATGGTTTTACATCCCAATAGTTTACTTTCTTGTTGGATGGTTCTTCAAAGAGTGGTCTTTGGTCTTCCACATTTTCTTTTTCCAACTGGTGACCACATAAGGACTTGTCGATTTAGTCTCTTCGTCTGATCTAAGAACATGACCTAAATATTTCCACCTTCAAACATAATCCTCACATTCCAATAGCCGAATTTCGAACACTGCTTACTATTTAATAAACTAGAACGGGTAGCCATTTCACATTAGGTATTTCACATTAATAGAACGTGACACATTTAGATAAATACTCTGTTTCCAAAATACTGGGGTTTTTACGATTGAGGATTATTAGACCTCAGATCAACCGACCATAGCAAGTACGAAGAAAACAACACCTTCCATCTTGAAACCGAACCTGAAAACTTCCAACATACATGTTTACAAACTAGTACCTCATCCGTTTAATTGTAAATTGAACTTTAAATCACAAATATTGATTAGAAATTGTATTTGTTATGAATTTTATTTCACAAACACTTCTCATTGTTGCTGGGCTATTTCCCTTGCCCTGGGAATTCGAGGAACTTTTCTGAAGGGCTAGGAATGAGAGTGTTAGGCTACCTTTCAATTAGTTAAACATGAATTTGTAAGGTCGTGAGGTATATAAGACTACCTGCAAAAAATTACCATTATCCATCCGGTAGATTTCATACAAATTAAACCCTAGCGTGTTCACGAATTTTGGAACAAACTATAGAAAGAGCTTCTAAAGATAGAAAGACTTGGTTGAGGGCATATGCCCTAATCGGTTAAAAGACACAAGAGAGAGATCTGTAATCTTTCATATTTTCTTTTCTTTTTTAAAAATTATTTTATTTGTTTTCCTTCCACACAACCTTTTTTTTTCTAGTGTGCCAGGTGCTCTATCCCTAAATGCTGCCATTTTTGCATCAGTGTGTTTGGCTTCCAGATTGCACACTCCCTGGCATGCTTTTACTACAGTTACAACTTCCTTTGAGCTGTTTGCCCTCTGGCCTTTGTTCAGGAAAAATGTAAAGGTAAGTTTACGACCATTTATTTAGATTAGATTATTTGCCAGTACTGAGATTGTCACCATGAACACGAAAAAGTGCAATGTTCAACACAATTTTTCTCCCCACATTATGCTACCAGTGCCAGTCCTGGACGCTGACAACAATTGATAGAAGAAAACTAGTCACGACCAGAGATGAAGTGTCTACGCAGAATGCTTGGGGTAACAAGAAGAGACCAGTTGAAATGAAGACATCAAGAAAAAAGTAGGTACAACATCAGTACTAAACTTCATCAAGAAACAACAAATTAAATGGTTCGGCCACATAAGCAGATTAGCAACAGACAGTGCACCTCAAAGAGCAATGCTGCTCTGATGCAATGAGTACAAAGCAAAAGAGCAGGCCACGCAAAAGATGGACCTCAGAGATAACAGGCAACGAAAGACACTATCTGCGAGGCGCACACTAGGGCATGTCTTAGAAATCTCTTCTTAACCTGACGCTGGGAGACAAAACAGGATCGGAGAAAAGAAAGAACTGAGATAGCATTTTAGAATGGAAATTATTTTGCTGTAAGTACTATATGTTATCATTAATCCTCGTTGATCTGAAGAGCACATAAGTTTATAAATTGACTTGAAGTCACACAATCTCATTGTATTTCCTATCTTTCATGCATAGACCTGGAGTCAGACAGCTCACATTTCCTTGAATCTCCTGATGAGTCTGGTCTGTGTTGTGTGTCTGATCTACAAAACAGTTGTCGGAGCTGTGTTGTACACACTTGTTGTTGTGTTTATCACCTTTGTGTGCCCAGCTTGGTTGTATAAACTACAACCTCACAAAAAGTAAGTTTCTAGAACTCTCTTATCATTTTTGTTTTGCTCATGCATGTCTTGCAAAAACTAAATTTATATCTCAGTGCTACAAGAACAAAATCTATATCTCAATGTGGCTAAAACAAATCTATATCTCAATGTGGCTAAAACAAAATCTGTATCTCAGTGTGGCTAAAACAAAATCTATATCTCAATGTGGCTAAAACAAAATCTATATCTCAATGTGGCAAAAACAAAATCTATATCTCAATGTGGCTAAAACAAAATCTATATCTCAATGTGGCAAAAACAAAATCTATATCTCAATGTGGCAAAAACAAAATCTATATCTCAATGTGGCAAAAACAAAATCTATATCTCAATGTGGCTAAAACAAAATCTATATCTCAATGTGGCAAAACAAAATCTATATCTCAATGTGGCTAAAACAAAATCTATATCTCAATGTGGCAAAAACAAAATCTATATCTCAATGTGGCAAAAACAAAATCTATATCTCAATGTGGCTAAAACAAAATCTATATCTCAATGTGGCTAAAACAAAATCTATATCTCAATGTGGCTAAACAAAATCTATATCTCAATGTGGCTAAAACAAAATCTATATCTCAATGTGGCAAAAACAAAATCTATATCTCAATGTGGCTAAAACAAAATCTATATCTCAATGTGGCTAAAACAAAATCTATATCTCAATGTGGCTAAAACAAAATCTATATCTCAATGTGGCTAAAACAAAATCTATATCTCAATGTGGCTAAAACAAAATCTATATCTCAATGTGGCTAAAACAAAATCTATATCTCAATGTGGCAAAAACAAAATCTATATCTCAATGTGGCTAAAACAAAATCTATATCTCATTGTGGCAAAAACAAAATCTATATCTCAATGTGGCTAAAACAAAATCTATATCTCAATGTGGCTAAAACAAAATCTATATCTCAATGTGGCTAAAACAAAATCTATATCTCAATGTGGCTAAAACAAAATCTATATCTCAATGTGGCTAAAACAAAATCTATATCTCAATGTGGCTAAAACAAAATCTATATCTCAATGTGGCTAAAACAAAATCTATATCTCAATGTGGCTAAAACAAAATCTATATCTCAATGTGGCAAAAACAAAATCTATATCTCAATGTGGCTAAACAAAATCTATATCTCAATGTGGCAAAACAAAATCTATATCTCAATGTGGCTAAAACAAAATCTATATCTCAATGTGGCTAAAACAAAATCTATATCTCAATGTGGCTAAAACAAAATCTATATCTCAATGTGGCTAAAACAAAATCTATATCTCAATGTGGCAAAAACAAAATCTATATCTCAATGTGGCTAAACCAAATCTATATCTCAATGTGGCAAAAACAAAATCTATATCTCAATGTGGCAAAAACAAAATCTATATCTCAATGTGGCTAAAACAAAATCTATATCTCAATGTGGCAAAAACAAAATCTATATCTCAATGTGGCTAAACCAAATCTATATCTCAATGTGGCAAAAACAAAATCTATATCTCAATGTGGCTAAAACAAAATCAATATCTCAATGTGGCAAAAACAAAATCTATATCTCAATGTGGCTAAAACAAAATCTATATCTCAATGTGGCTAAAACAAAATCTATATCTCAATGTGGCTAAAACAAAATCTATATCTCAATGTGGCTAAAACAAAATCTATATCTCAATGTGGCTAAAACAAAATCTATATCTCAATGTGGCTAAAACAAAATCTATATCTCAATGTGGCTAAAACAAAATCTATATCTCAATGTGGCAAAAACAAAATCTATATCTCAATGTGGCTAAAACAAAATCTATATCTCAATGTGGCTAAAACAAAATCTATATCTCAATGTGGCTAAAACAAAATCTATATCTCAATGTGGCTAAAACAAAATCTATATCTCAATGTGGCAAAAACAAAATCTATATCTCAATGTGGCTAAAACAAAATCTATATCTCAATGTGGCTAAAACAAAATCTATATCTCAATGTGGCTAAAACAAAATCTATATCTCAATGTGGCTAAAACAAAATATAATCACAACGGATAAAACTGTCATTACAAAGGATATTTTTATAACAAGGAGAGAAAATAGAAAATATGAATGGTTTTGAATATCGCAATTCACTGCTAACAATGTCACCATGAACACTAAACATTCACAATCATTACTGTGCATACACATTAGTATCTGCTGAGATTCTTGCTCACACCTGTCATTCATCTGGTGTTCACTTCATCTCACCCGTTATTTATCTCATATTTATTATAGGACATTTTGTCCTTAGGTATTGTATAATGCAGAATGGTTGTTGTTGGTGAACAACTTTGATTAGCATTTATTGTCAGTATGACTGTTTTGAGTTGAAGTTGTTGAATTGATTGCTAATATTGTACCATGATAGAACAATTCAAGATGATCAATACGTAAATAATACAAACTACCTTTGACAGTTCTGATGTTTATTAGTCATTACACACATTGATCTAAACTTCTACTGTTCTATTATTCTAACCTGACTGTCTACACATCCGTCTTGGTTCAGTCTTGTTTATCTACCTCTCACGTCACTAATCCCCTAGCAATCTTGTCAAGCTCCCTTTTACTTCCGTTTTTCTAGCACTAACTATCCTACAATGATGCGCAACAAGTCTTTGATGTGCATTACCTCTTATGTACTATCTCACTATTTCGTCGCTGTAATCATCAACTGGTTTTCCAGCTAATATTCCGTTGCTGGCTGTATCCTTCTACATATTCACTTTATCTCACCTGTTATTTGTCTCTTGTTCACCTGATCTCACCTTCTCCTGTGTTATTTTATTAACTTGTTATCTCCACAGTAATATTTATGGACCTTGGGATGAAGCGATACCAACTTAATATGTACAAGTCCAGAATGTACCAGAAACATACCTTGATGTACACTCATGTATGGTCATCAGGCAGGTATGGTCATCCATCAGGTATGGTCATCAGATAACCATAAGGTACAATAGTTACAAATTGCAGACCGTCAGTAAACAGATAATGACGACAGGGTACAGTAAATAGACATGATCAAATGACTCTATGTACCCATGCAGCAACTCAGTGATTATAATCATGGAATCCTCATACCCGTGTTAAGTAGCTCAACATATCAAGGATTCTCATCTTGAAGTCCTTATATCCATATAACAACTTCGCAAGCACTCTGTAATTGTCAACTGATATCTTTCACATTAACGTTTTTGTAACTGATATATGTTGTTATATTTATGGATACAGATGTGGATAATAGTTGCCACAGTGTTGAAAGTTTCACCATCCCAGTGTACTGCAGTGAAACATAGACAGTTTATAGCAGTCATTAATGAAAGTTAAATCACTTTGACACAAGTTGGCTTGGTAGATTGCTAAAAATAAAATGACAGAACAAAATTCTAAATACCAAAGTCTTCCAGAGAGTCAAGATTTCAAGCATCCACTGATTGGGCTTGTCCTGTTTCACTGATGTCTGATCAAAACATCCCAAAACAGATGATGTATAGCGAGTTAGCTGGGGGCAGATGACCGGTTTGTAGACAGAAAAAACACTTAAATGGCACATGTAAAGTGTCTGTAAAATTTTTCGATATAAACACTTCTTACTGGAAATATTTCATGCAAGATTACAAAATGTAACGTTGAAACAGTCCAGGAGGAGCAAACAGCTGAGACTTGTTGTACTGCTGTAGCATGGAGAAAATAAACTGCATGAAAAGACACAAGACATCCGACCTTGATCATGTATGTTCCAGCTGTGATAGGGGATTGCGCTCCAAGATCAGACTCTAGTCACTTCCACACACACCAGAGAGGTGCAACAACACGTCTGAGGTTGTTGTCATCATCGCTAGTGATGGATGGCTATTATTATTATTATACCATTACACTTGAGTGGTTTATTGTTGAGCTTGATACAGAAGATCAAGAGCGGTTATGTATGAAGGAAGTGAATGCAATTAATACAAAATGCGACAATCCAGACACTTACCTTCCACTTTGTCCCAGGTCGTTCTGGGGTGAAGAGCAATGAGAGAGCAGATGCACTGGTGAGCAATGCTGTGATCGAAAATGGGCCTTCTATGGATAAAAGCGACATCATCAATGCTCTAAGAGAAAACATATGCTTTGAAGATAAAGGGTATTCACCATCTCGATTGCACAAATTATGCATACCGATAGGTGCTGCACGACGGCAAAACCACAAGAGAAACCTCAGTAGATACATCAACCAGCACAGAACGAGAGTTGTTAGTCTAAACCAGCATTTTTCAAAGTGGGCGGTATCGCCACCCAGTGGCGCTGAGCGTTCTAGGGAGGGGTAGTGGGTTCAGAAAAATGTGCGGGTGTTCAGGCGATTATGGGTTGATGGCTCCTTAAAGAAGAAATTAATGATAAATATTTTTTAATAAATTATTTTCGTGATTTTGCGATTAAATAATCATTTAAAATTTGAATTCTGCATTTGAATTCATCTTGTACCATCCTACACAGTCCATTTTTTCATCCATTTTCTATTTCATGCATATAATCATTTGAAAATTGACCATATATGACAGAAATATATATCAATTTTCTATGTCAAAGAGAAATTAGAGCATGTATATATGTGGGGAGAAGGGAGGGGCGTTGGCAAACTGTTATAATGTGGAGAGGGTGTTACAAAGTTTATGTTGTGCAAAGTGGGCGGTGGGCGAAAAAGTTTGGGAATCTATGGTCTAAACCCACTGAAATATATGCTTGGGAGATCATAGGTCAAATAAACAAATGTTGACGTGTCAAAATATATTTGTTGTTCTCGTCTTTAGATATATACTGACAAAACAGTCACTGGCAGACACATACTGTCACAACAGTCACGGCTTGTGGGTCAGCAACCAGATCTCTCCACCATGCTAATTCTGTAACCTTCCTTTTCATGGAGTCCAATGACTGATTTATACTGTGCAACTCCTCCTTTCCTGTTCTCCCTCATGTTAAAGTCTTCAATCTGCCCTTACTTTGTGTTACCTCCAGTCCCCCACTGTATGATAGTTCTTATGCTGGTCTCTGTATCATTAATAATAATAATTCCTCTCGTACCGTTATACGTTACATAGGGCCTGCAAGTAATTTCTCCATACCGCTTTATCCTGGGCAACTCGCTCAATCTCCTCCATGGAATTGAGACTGATATTTCCTGCCTCTCTCAGCAAAGTTCGTTTCAGGGTCTCTCTAGGTCGACCTCTCTTTCTTGAACCCTTTGCATCCCACTTCAATACCTGCTTTGATATTCGTTGATCATTTCTCCTCAAGGTGTGCCCAACATATCTCCATCTTCTCTTTCTTATAACAGTTGTCACTAGTGGTTGACCAGACATGTCTCTGATTTCATCACTTCTGAATTCGTTCCACTGTTATCATTACTGAGTAAATATCCTATCCAGATTCAGCATCTACCTTTTATCACTGTGTATTTTCTCCTGATTGTATCATAAGTTGCTGGTTTTGTAAAATCAAAATATACTGAGAATTTTTTTCAGGCAACATGTATACAATGTTGACTAAGTGTTTCCTTTTTTTTTTCTCCAGTATTTAAATTCATACAAAAGTAGGCAGCTCTCATATCTCCTTTATTAATTTGTTTGATTATATATTCCACTACCACTATGTTGCTCTATGTCCTTTTTGTGTCCCATTTGACACATGCAGCTTCCACAAGAGATTTTCATTGTTTCCGTTCTGCTGCCTTTTTACCAATTGTTTGCCACTTCAGGCCACAATCTTTCAATTCTTTTTCCACAATTCTTCTCAATCTAAAGGGGTCTAAAGCTGAAGGTTTTACCTCATATGGCTCAGCCCCTCTCCACAGAAATGGCACATCATCTGCCGAGAGTATTGCACGAACTCTGTAGCCCCTGCAACAATTCTAGTTGTCTTGGGAAAAAATGCACTCTAGAACGGCGTGGATTCGAACCCATGACTTTCACCAGGCAAGGGCTTAATTACTTAGCCACAGAGACCTCCAATTCTTCTCAATGTTTCCCTTAACTTTCCAGGGCTGCTCTTCCCCTCCGCTGTCTATCAAAGAGATGTCCTAGCCAATGTCCCTACTGGCATACATGCCCAATCCATTTTCATATGATTGTCTCAATGACGCAGTGTATCCTGTTTAATAGCTCTTTATTTGCTATGATATTTGGCTAGTAAATTTGCAGAATGTCTCCTCCAACTTGTGTATGATGTTGTTGGTCATTTAGTTGCTTTAAACTCAGAATTTCTTGCAGTCACAATTGAAATATGCTAGTATTTTTAACATAGCCTCTCACCAAAAGCATAGGTTTTCTGGGTCACCTATATCAGTTGGATTACGCCCTAGGAATACCCTGAAATGAGCATTGCTGACAGAGACAAGAAATATCAGACTCAATTCCATGGAAGAGATTTGCGAGTTGCCCAGGACAGAGTGGTATGGAGAAATTACTTGCAGGCACTATGTAATGTATAACGGTAGGATGTGTAATGTCAGCCCTACTATTCAATACACAAGAGGAATATATATATATTATTACATCAGTTGGAGAAAGTGAGATTTGTAAAGATATTCATATATGGAGAGTTAGTTATTGACTAGAGAGTTGTAGGATGACTCTTTATTTGCTACAAGGACGTCTGCATGTGATACAGATGTTTGACATGAGTAGGTCAAACTGAGAAGTTTGCCGGGGACAGATTCAACTGAAAGCAAGTCCAGACTTGGGCATCTCTCTGATATAAAAGATAGATTCAACTGAAAGCAAGTTACAAACACTAGTGAAGTCAGACTTAGGCATCTCTCTGATATAAAGCACGGCAGGAGAAAGCATCAACTTTTACTAACCCCCTCCCCCCCCTCTCAGTCTATTCAGGCTAACACAATCCTATCATCATACTTCAGAAATCAGTTTTTTAAATTCCTGTTTTCTTGACAGCGAAGAAAACAAATGATGAGGTTTTAAAACAGGTCTGCACACAAAGCATTGTTATCATAAGAATCAGACAATCAAGGTTCTTCGGGCATATAATGTGAAGAGGAGATTTAGAACATTTGGTGACAACAAGTAAAATTCAGGGAAAGAGAGATTGTGGAAGACAGGGAGATGTTGAATGGTCTGACATCGTGGTTCAACAAAAGATTGACATCAGCACTGATTAACTGCACCAAGGGGAGAGAAAGTTACAGAGAGACATAATCGCCTATGCCGGCAAGCATGGCACTTGATTTGATTTCTTTAAGTTGTACTTTATTCAGCTGTTGAATTTTCACTTGTGTATGTTGTCATTGGCTGTTGTGACTTCCATTTCCTGTGCTTTTTTTTATAGCATTTGATCATTGAATTTTTAAAAAATATATTATTATAGTTGAGTGTTTGCTTGTGTAATATCTTGTTCTTTTTGAGTTGTTGAATTTTATCAGTTCTCATGATTAAATATGTTGATATACTTGAGTGATCACTTGATGATTTTCTTCTTGGGTGTTGTTATAATTGGTTGTGAGTTCACTTGTTGAACTTTCTCATTTCATTATGTTTTTGTTATCAAGTGATATGTTGTTTTTTTGTTGTTGTAACAAGCTTCAGAATGTCAGCACAATATTACAAACATGTAAGACATATAGTTAGTGAATTCAAGAATGTCCAACACAATTTATTATACAAGAAAGCAAACATACTTTAATGGCATGATAGAACAAAGAAATTACAGTCAAAACCAAAAACGTGACAAAATATACATTGTCTGTCTCATCAAAAGCATTCTCTCAAGCAGTTATATTATCGGGTAACAATGATGTTCTTATTTTGTTGATAGCATGTCATGAGCAACTAAATAATCATTCATATCACAGATGTCGAAGTGCACAGTATCATTACTAGAGTCATTCATATGTCAGATATTGATGAAGTACACAGTACAGTTACTAGAGTCATTCATATGTCGATGAAGTACACGGTAAAGTTACTAGAGTCATTCATATGTCAGATATTGATGAAGTACACAGTACAGTTACTAGAGTCATTCATATGTCAGATATTGATGAAGTACACAGTACAGTTACTAGAGTCATTCATATGTCGATGAAGTACACAGTACAGTTACTAGAGTCATTCATACAGTTACTAGAGTCATTCAGATGTTGATGAAGTACACAGTACAGTTACTAGAGTCATTCAGATGATGAAGTACACAGTACAGTTACTAGAGTCATTCATATGTCAGATGTTGATGAAGTACACAGTACAGTTACTAGTCATTCATGTCAGATGTTGATGAAGTACACAGTACAGTTACTAGAGTCATTCAGATGATGAAGTACACAGTACAGTTACTAGAGTCATTCATATGTCAGATGTTGATGAAGTACACAGTACAGTTACTAGTCATTCATGTCAGATATTGATGAAGTATACAGTACAGTTACTAGAGTCATTCATATGTCGATGAAGTACATGGTACAGTTACTAGAGTCATTCATATGTCAGATGTTGATGAAGTATACGGTACAGTTACGAGAGTCGTTCATATGACATAGATGTCAATGAAATGCACAGTACAGTTACTAGAGTCATTCATACGACACAGATGTTGATGAAGTACACTGTGCAGTTACTAGAGTCGTTCATATGACATAGGTGTCAATGAAGTACATGGTACAGTTACTAGAGTTGTTCATATGACATAGGTGTCAATGAAGTACATGGTCATTTACTACAGTCATTAATATGACACAGATGTCAATGAAGTACACTGTACAGTTACTATAGTCCGTTCAACAACTCATGCCCACAGTCCAATGCAAATTGTAGCAAAACTATCAATTCTACAGTAGCAAAACTTTGCACCCAATCTTAGAATTTTACCGACGCAAATATCTGGTGGAAGAAATTGTTATTGGAAACCTGGATTTTGTAATACAACAGTTTACTTTGATGTTGGCAGCATATTTGGCGAGTCTCATACAGAATTTTAGTTTTTACAGTAAACGCACCAATATGACATTTGATATCAAGTCTCATTCAAAGGCGTATCATCCCAGCTCATACATGGGGGCCAATGTTGATACTTGCAATGGTGTCATGAAATAAACAAGAAATGTAGACACAGTTGTATTATTGTTTTAAAAAAAATAATTTACATTACAGTTAAAGTTAGCTGCCATGGCATAATGCCATCACTCTTTCCCATCCATGCTTGGGATTGGCAATGGCGGAACTACTTGGAGACGTTCTCTTTAAATTGCTACTTCTTCGGTACAATGTGCGTGTACATATGGGGTACCACTACAATAAAATAGTTCTTTACTCTGGTTCTTGTATACTTTGGAACAGATGACCCATATGTGCCTGGGGTCAAAGGCGCATTGGGACAACGCCGCGCCAGGATTAATGAGCAGACACTAATCAAGGTCATACCCCCTCTACGTGGTGACCCTGGTAACAGACATTGGTTCTTGTCTGGCTAAGCGGGTAAGGATCGAGGTAGAGCTACTCTGGCGTCCGCAGGTATGCAGACGTAGTCACGTTGGATGAGATCCGCCTGGAACACAGACGAGCGGAATATCAGAGTAACTATTAATGCAAGTCTCTCAAGGTCGATAGGAAAAGCTGAACGGATAACCAAAAGGGATTAGGGTGCATCGAGAGAAGAGACGTGGACCAGCGTGAGAAAAACTTGGGCCCGAGATGAGTTCCATATGGGTCCACATAGGGTGAAACTCGGAGCCCTGAGGTGGGGGCCCGAGTTGAGCCCAGTGTCCGGACAGCCTAGAGGCGGGTAAATGTGAGCACGGTGAGAACTGATGGAAATGTTGGGGCAGGCACCAGGACAGAGCGAGCACGCATGCAAACAATGCACGGGTGGGCCCACCGGTAGGTAGACGTGCATGGCGCTGATGGTGAGGGAGCCTGGCAAGCGTAGTGGTGAGCGGACCAACAAAAGGTGCAGAAAACTGGAAAGCCCAGCAGAGGCTTGAGTCCAGTGCGCGTTTCCACTCGCAGCAAACTACTACTGCCTTGTAGTTAGATTGGGGACAATCAAAAGCTAGCGAGCAAGCGGTACACAAAAATGGACGGAAGGAAAACCAAGTAGTCCACAAGAAGACAGGCAACCTGGGCAGATGACGTTCAACAGCCCGAGAGGGTAGGTCATCTAAGGATTGCTACCTTAAAAGAAAATAGCAGACTGCTGCCTTGCAGGTTGGCTGGGACAACAGTCAAAGGCTGACGGAGAGCGAACCGAGTAAGCTCTGGTTGAAATCGGACAAGTCGCCGAAGGACAAGCACTAGAACTCCAAATGTTACTGAAGATTGTGACGTAAAACAAGCGTTCTTGGCAAAGGCTGTTTATATATCACAATAAGAGTGATACAAATGGCCGAAAAAGAACGATCCAGAGAGAGAGAGTGAGATGTGCCTCTTTGTGGAAATGCGCGTATAGTATTAATGACACTTTTTGCATTGTAACTTCAAACTCATTAGAAATGTTATATGAATGTCTGTTTTGATAAGTCAACAAAATGACCCAATAGCCTCACACTGATTTCGGTATACGCCTTTAACTAAAAGTCTGTGTCGCGCTTATGACGTCATTTAATTACCATGGTCAATCCCAAGTAGATTTGGTGCGTGGAAAATGCAAGAATTGTTCAAAAAACCATGGATTTCGTTCTAAATGTTGCTATTTTTGTCATTAATGTATTAAATGGCTGTAAACATGAGTTTTCTTCAACCATGCCAATGAATGCGTTAAATATATAGCACAAAGAAGGAAACTTCTAGATGGTATGATTGTTTTAATGGCAAAAAATATTTTGTAGCGTCGGGAACATGTGTAGTATAAATGCAAGTTTTCAAGTTATTTCATCAAAATGGTTACAAAGATACAAATTTTTATCTGTGGGCATGACAAGTTGAACGGACTATAGAGTCGTTCATATGACACAGATGTCGATGAACTACATGGTACAATTACTAGTCGTTCATATGACACAGATGTCGATGAACTACATGGTACAGTTACTAGAGTCGTTCATATGACATAGATGTCTATAATGTACACAGTATGACTACTATAGGTAATTTATCAAACCTCGTTCATAATATACATTTACTCTTCAAAGTTCTGCAAGTGACATGCTGCTATTTGACTATAATATGATAATAATACCATACAAACATCTATATATAAATGAAAAATAAACAGAGTTATTAGTGTGGATCATCTTCACAACACTAAGGACAGGTACATAGGTGTTCCGATCTCCTCCACAATATCTCTGCCAGCGTATATTAAGAAGTTATACCTATTTTGTGCTACTTAATCAAATGTCTTGTGTCTCTAACAAAGTGTTCACCTCTGGCAGTTCCCATTTTCACTCTGATCTCCTTCACTCTGGATAGGAATGCAGATTTATAAATGTTTTCAAAGTCATCTATACAACCTAAATTCAGAACTTTGTCATGGATGTCTTTAGAGTACTCTCATCTGAGATTGTATGGCAGAGTTGCAAACTCAAACCTGTGGATAAGAACAGGACCCCATGACCCAGGTTAAGAGGAGAAAATGGTGATAGGTCAGGCATACTCTACGGAAGACAGATTCAAGTGTCAGTATATGAGCACTTGAGTGGAACCCACAAGGAAACCGGAAAAGGGAACGTCCTAAACAGACCTAGAGAGTTTTCTTGGGGAACTGAGGAGTGCTGGGAGGTCATAAAGTAAACAGTGAAAGAACAGAAAAAGTGGCAAACATCGCGCCCGAGTGATTACCGGGCCCAAATTTGGGGTGTAAAGAATAGAATCACTGTTACCTGCCACGCATGTCGTAAAGGAGGTTTGGCTGAAATCGGATGCACATGTCCTAAACGTGTAGAATTCTATGCGTTAAGGGGCCTACCAAACCAATGTGCAACGTATACACGATCTTGGCAAAAATCAAACTTATCACAAAGAGTGATTAAAATTGGTCGTAAAGAATGAACGCAAAGAAGAAGAAGAAGTGGTAAACAACTGTTGAGCCTCTCTGCTCCACGAGGATCAAAGAGGAATAAGTAAGTATAAAAGCTGCTTCTCTTATGGCATGATGATATCTGCACTATCCATTGACCACTGCTGTATCTGTCAGGTGATCTCCACGCTCATTGCATTCTACTCCCTCATGTACAACAAAGAGAAGTAATGGCAGATAACATATGATAATATAACCAAAGATACAACTAGTCTGAACCATGATCTTGACTATATTACCAATCATGTGACCTTTGATCAAAGACAAATACAAGCCTAACACTATTCTACAATATACAACTTGGTAGGAAAACAGTTTTGTCATTACTTTTATAAATATTTTTACATAACTTCTGCAACTCCTCTAACACCCAAGCTTCTGCAACTCCTCTAACACCCAAGCTTCTACAACTCCTCTGACACCCAATCTTCTACAACTCATCTGACATTATAACTTCTACAACTGCTCTGACACCATAACTTTTACAACTCCTCTGACACCATAACTTCTACAACTCCTCTGACACCCAATCTTCTACAACTCATCTGACACCATAACTTCTACAACTTCTCTGACACCCAAACTTCTACAACTCCTCTGACACCCAATCTTCTACAACTCATCTGACACCATAACTTCTACAACTCCTCTGACACCATAACTTCTGCAACTCCTCTGACACCCTTAACTTTTCTCTCACACCATAACTTCTACAACTCCTCTGACACCATAACTTCTACAACTCCTCTGACACCATAACTTCTACAGCTAATCTAACACCATAACTTCTACAATGACCTCTGAAGTCGGAGAAGGCCCGCCTGTATGGCGAGGAAACCAATAAAACGGTAAGTAGGCTTTCACGCAAAAATTAGTCAGAAGCGCCACACCATGGCTTCGCCTGAATTTATAGTTTGCGAACGCAGAAGAACTTCTGCAACTCCTCTAATACCCAAACTTCTACAACTCCTTTGACACCCAAACTCCTCTGACACCCAATCTTCTACAACTTCTCTGACAACCTAACTTCTACAACTGCTCTGACACACAAACTTCTACAACTCCTCTGACACCCAAACTTCTACAACTGCTCTGACACACAAACTTCTACAACTGCTCTGACACCCAATCTTCTGCAACTTCTCTGACACCCTAACTTCTACCAACTGCTCTGACATCCTAATTTCTGCAACTCCTCTGAAACCGTTAACTTTTCCCACACACCTCAATTTTTCCTGCAGTTAATCTACAACTATATTCTTCCCTATTTTCTTCCGACATCCTAACCTACCCTGTACTTTATAAAAACTTAATATTCTTAAAGATATAATAATTATGGTGTTACAGGTTTGATCTTTCTCTTGAGTCTGGAACTTCTTGTCACCTGTGCATTTCCTTGAATTACATTTGTCACTTTCTTCTCTTCATTAAATCCCTTAATAATGTACTTGTGTGGTGGCAGAACGTCTGTCACTAGTCCAGTCAATGTTGTGATATTGTTTTCACGAATAGTAAATCTCTGTCCGGGGGAGATAACCATAGGTAATCTCAGCAAGATTTCACACTGGAAAGCTTCCCCTGGCATTACCATAGTGATGTCTGGTGGCAGTTGCAAACAAGCTGAAATGTTCCAAGTACCGCAATACATCATTTGGATGTAATTAGTTGTGAGCGGACGCTCCCGACCACCTTCATGCTTTGTAAGTAAATATAGCTGGGCTTTGAAAGCATTGTGTTGAGACAGAGTGCCAGGAGCTCCAAGAATCATACCACGCTGCAGCATTTCATTTTTTACACCTCTCAGTAAAGCTCCAATGTTATCACCTGCAACACATTCTTTAACAGACTCATTAAACACGTGTAAGTCAGACACAAATGTCTTAATTAAGTTCCCAAATCCAATAATTTCAGCTGCACATCCTTTTTTAATTATTCCTTTCTTGACGGTTCCAATTGCAGCCGTTCCTCTACCTGGAATAGAAATTAATTTTTCTATAGGCATGTAAAATGGTACATCCAAGTTTCTCTGCGGTGTTGGAATATTCTTGTCTATGGCTTCCATCAACTCGAGAATTTTATCTCTGCCCAGTTTAGGGTTTTCACCGGTCAATGCTTGCAATGCAGAACCAGATACTACTGCACAGTTGTTTCCATCAAAACCATATTCTAATAAAACTTCTCGGATTTCCATTTCAACAAGTTCTACCATTTCACTATCCACAGCATCAGCCTTGTTAATAAATACAACTATATGTTCAATACCAATCTGTTTTGCCAACAGCAAATGTTCTCTAGTTTGTGGCATTGTTCCATCAGTTGCGGCAACAACTAAAATTGCGCCATCCATCTGTGAAGTTCCTGTTATCATATTTTTGACATAGTCAATATGGCCAGGACAATCGGTGTGTGCATAATGTCTATTCTGTGTCACGTATTTGACGTGTGCTGCGTTGATAGTAATTCCTCGCTTAATTTCATCGGGAGCTTTGTCAATTGCTTCATAAGACACATATTTGTTCTCATTACTGTACATTTCTGACAAGACTTTAGTTATTGCTGCAGTAAGGGTAGTTTTTCCGTGGTCGACGTGACCAATTGTTCCAACATTGCAGTGGGGTTTCTTCACATTATCTCCAGCGTCATCAGATGACTTCGGCTTCACTACAGAAGCAAGACCACGAAAAAGGTACACATGAGACTTTGAAATAAAACTTTCACCGCACATAAATTTCTTATTTTGACTTTTAATTAACAGGCCGCCTCGAAAAACACATCCTGACAATGAATTTGAAAACAATATTTTCTTTGCTATGAGCGCTGCCATCTTGATTGACCTTGAAAAAAACGTAAAAGAATTCCCCGGTGTCCAAAGTCTATTGTTCCTAAAATATTTTAGCACACACAAAGCAGAGATAAATAGTTAGTTAGTTTAGTTATAGTTTGTTCCTTTCGTGCCAAAGGCGGCACATAGGGCAGAGGTTTTAGATCTCCATGTGATACGGTTCTTTGCTAGCAGTTGTAGATCTTGTATGGTTTACATCCCAATAGTTTACTTTCTTGTTGGATGGTTCTTCGAAGAGTGGTCTTTGGTCTTCCACGTTTTTATTAGAGATAAATATAATTATAATAATAATAATTCCTCTCGTACCGTTATACGTTACATAGGGCCTGCAAGTAATTTCTCCATACCGCTCTATCCTGGGCAACTCGTTCAATCTCCTCCATGGAACTGAGACCGATATTTCCTGCCTCTCTCAGCAAAGTTCGTTTCAGGGTCTCTCTAGGTAGACCTCTCTTTCTTGAACCCTTTGCATCCCACTTCAATGCCTGCTTTGATATTCGTTGATCATTTCTCCTCAAGGTGTGCCCAACATATCTCAATCTTCTCTTTCTTATAACAGTTGTCACTAGTGGTTGACCAGACTTGTCTCTGATTCATCACTTCTTCTGAATTCGTTCCATTTTATATCGATTATTTTTCACGGACATCTATTTTCAAATGCATTCAACTTGCTTTCTATATCTTTAGTCATTTTCCAACTCTCGCTGGCATATGTTAGGATTGATACAACATTTGAATTGAAAATTCGTAATTTAGTTTTAATACTATATAACTTGCAGTTCCATATTTTAATTTAGACTTTTAAAAGCTGATGTTGCTTTCCCAGTTCGTATCATAATTTGTTTTTTAACATTTTCTGTGCAATCAAAATTGCTACCTAAATTGGACACCCAACCCTGGTGTCTCCAACATTCTTGATCTCTACATCAAGAATACTTTACACGATATTGGACTGCTCCACCCCAAACGCCTAGGGCATTCTAACATGTCTCCGTCCGAGTTTCGTGCTCTATCACACCTCCGTCGACGTGATGACATTGTTATCAAACCCGCCGATAAAGGCGGTGCAATAGTGGTATGGAGCAAAGAACTATACCTTCAGGAAGGCCGCAACCAATTACTTGACACCCAATTCTATAAATCTAGTTCCTCTGATGTAACACTATCTAACAATAGTAAAGTCCGTACAGTAATTAAGAACTTAATTGCCTCTAACGACCTTCCTACCGGCGCATCATCACTTTGTGTCATCGATAGCTGTTTAGGAAAACCCGCCTTTATATGCTCCCCAAAATTCATAAACTGAACAATCCGGGTAGGCCCATCGTTTTTGCTTGCTCTTGTCCTACGGAACATATCTCCGAATTTCTTGATAGTATCTTCAATCCTATAGTCACCACACTACCTTCATTCTTGAAAGATACGAACCACACCTTGTCTGTTTTTCGTCTATTGAGTTGTTGCCTGGCAGGACTTACCGTCTCTTCCTCCTTGATGTGTGCTCATTGTACACCTCCATACCTCATTCCGACGGACTTCAAGCTCTCCAGTTCTTTCTCGACAGGAGAACTAACCCACTTGTCTCCACCTCGGCTCTCCTTCGTCTTGCAGAACTAGTTCTAACTCTCAACTCCTTTCAGTTCAATGACCAGTTCTTTGAGCAGATCAGTGGGGTCGCCATGGGTACTAAAATGGGACCCAGTTATGCTTGTCTATTCATGGGTCATCTTGAGCACCTAGTATGGAATTCCTATGATGGCCCTCTTCCGTCTGTGTATCATAGATACATTGATGATTGTATTGGCATTACCCATATGCCTGAAGCCGATTTGTCACGCTTCATTAATTTCATTAATGTCTTCAATCCGGCTATTCGGTTTACATCTCACATCTCTACCTCTTGTGTCAACTTTCTTGACATCACTATCACTATCAGCCTATCCACCATCACTACATCAGTATACTACAAGCCTACTGATGCACATAGTTTTCTTCTTTATACCTCTTCCCATTCCCAGGCTTGTCGTGACTCTTTACCATTCTCTCAATTCTTGCGCCTTCGTCGCCTCTGTAGCGAGGACGACGATTTTCTCGATAGAGCTCACGAGATGCTGGATTTCTTTCGTAAGCGCTTATACCCGGATAAGGTGCTTGCTTCTGCTATGCGGCGCGTTCAGCAAATTTCTTGCCAGGAGTCTCTCTCTAACCAGCATAGAACTTCCAATTCTGACAGGGTGAAACTTGTCTTAACTTTCCACCCTCATAGTTCCCTTGTGAAGAAAGTCTTATTCCGTCATCTCTCCATTCTTCAGTCTGATCCTGAGACACGTTCAATCTCCCAACACTATCCTTTGGTGGCGTACAGACGGAACAGAAACCTTAAGGATATGTTGGTTCACAGTCGCCTCAAGCCTAATATCCAGAGTCATTTTGGCACCATCCAGTGTGGCCGTCGGCGCTGCAACACTTGTGCTTATGTAATACAGACCCGCACGGTGTCTTTTCCAAAAGCCACGTTCGTTGTTGAAGACAGTTTCACGTGCGAGTCCCGTAATATTATCTATGCCATTATCTGCAAGCGGTGCAACAAGGCCTATATTGGGAAACCGGCAGGAGACTCAGTGACCGATTCGCCCAACACTTGCGCGATATACGCCAATGCTCTGTGACCCCTGTAGCTATCCATTTCAATGATACTGGCCATTCAGGAGCTTGCGATGTCCAGGTCACAGCCATCCGATCATGTTCCTCCGATGATCGTAGTCGATTTGCTCTGGAGAATCGGTTGATTTCTTTGTATGGTACCTTGCGACCACGCGGGCTCAACGTATTACATTCTTATGCTTCTTAGTACTTTCTTTTCCCATGCTTTGTAATCTATATGGGTATATGTTGCATGTATTCAAGTTATATATTTACTACATGTTTCATTGTTTATTTTCCGTTCTATTTCTAGTTTTTATGTGTTTTTGTGTTACATTTATTTCGTTATTCGTTTTTATTCCAGATTTTCCTTAGATACGTTTGTATTTGGTCGTCCATTTGTGTTTCATTTTAATTTGTCACTCCTGTTTGTTCGTTTGCTTGATAAAGGCATTGTTGGTCGAAACGTTGCTGTTTATTGTCACTGTTTCTGTATTTTGTAAAACTATAGTACTTTGTTTGTACGTGTTTCACTATCTAAATAGGTGAACTGCTCTGTTATTTTTATCATCTTAGATTCCAGCGTGATATCTGCATTACTTGCCATAGGTGTCTTCATTATATTTGTTTTTTCATAGCTTATCTGCAATCCAACTTTTGATGCTATAGATGACAAGTTGTCTGTTTTTCTTTGCATATCTTGGTTGTTTCTACTTAACAAGGCAATATCATCTGCAAAATCCAAATCTTCTAGTTGACTATCTTCTACCCAATCGATGCCAGTTTCGCCCCTGCAACATTTTCGTATCACCCAGTCAATGGCCACTCCAAACAATAGAGGAGATAGAATACAGCCTTGATAAATATAATTGCATATTGTAAATTATTATACAAAATCTATAAATCTTCAGGGTTGAAAAATGTTATAATAAAGAACACAACATAAACAAGCGAGACAAATGTAGAGTTAGTTTAGTTTAGCCGGTCAGATCATCATCACTGCACATCGAAAACGACACCAGTTCTATTTTATATAGTTATATTCAGCCTCAGGACATGGACAGCAAAGAAAACAAATGTGGAGGTTTTAAATCAGGCCTGCACACAAAGAAACCTTATCAAAAGAATAAGAATCCGATAATCAAGGTTCTTCGGGTATATAATGCGAAGAGAAGGTTTAGAACATTTGGTGACTACAGGTAAAATTCAGGGAAGGAGAGATCGTGGAAGACAGAGGAGAAGATGTTGGATGACCTGACATCATGGTTCAACAAAATGTCGACGTCAGAATTGATTACATGCACCAAGCAAAGAGAGTTGTGGAGAGACATGATCGCCTACACCGGCAGACACGGCACTTGATTGATTGATATTCAGCTTTGGCTTCCAATGTAGAGCTAGTGTCTAGCTAAGTGTCTAGCTAAGTGTCTAGCTAAGCCCCCATGTGTGTCCATACGTGTGGCATGGGGGTGTCTCTATTTCCGCTTAGTAACATGTCAACAAAAATGTATGTGGAAATCCATGTACGCCCTGTTTCATCTTATATTCTTGTAGTCTGGTTATCATTGCAAAGTCGCTCCGAATTCCTGAATCGCTTACACGCGCTCTCTCTCTCTAATGAAATTCAGAATAATAGTCTGGTTCAATGCCCGTCCGATTTCTACAGCAGGCATACCCGGAGGCCTATCGGCACGTTCGTTCCCGTTATGATTGTATGTCCTAATACAAAAGTAAAACCGATTTTTGTCAGCCTAATCCTCTTTAGATGTTCCCAACATAGTTTTCGAGCTCAGCCCGTCTTAATCGTCTTGGGCACATTCATTAGGTCAATGAGAAAACATGAATAGAGAAACGTCTGTGACTCTATCCAGAATATAGCTTTCTGCTTTACTTACTGCCATGATTTCCATAGTCATACTAGTTGTAGTCACAACAAAACCACAACTGTCTTCCTCCGCTGTGAGGAAGCTGACAATTCTTACAGAAATAAACAAAAACTAAAACTATGTGAATTGCTGGTGACAGTGGCATATACAAAACTGCCACAGACCATCTGTTGAAAAAGTGCCTCAGTTATTATGAACATAGACAACTTAAGTGGTCGTAACCGTTTGGGTACAAGCTCTTTAGGAATGGTTAAAAGCATAACAACGTTGACGTCAGCAAATGGGTACATGAAGAAAATCTAGTACCTTCTCTTCTGTTTAGCCTATAAAATTCATTTTCACTTAGGACAGCAACAAATACAGGCCATTCCTCAATGCCCATTCTCTGTATTCTGTTCCAGGTGTAGTTCATTTCCATATCAGTTCATGCTCTTCCCCATGTAGTTTTGGGTCTTTCAAGTTGTTGTCTACACTCCAGTGTTCATCTTAGTGCAGTTTTCATGACTACATTCTGGTGTTCATCTTAGTACAGTTTTCATGACTACATTCTGGTGTTCATCTTAGTGCAGTTTTCATGACTACATTCTGGTGTTCATCTTAGTGCAGTTTTCATGACTACATTCTGGTGTTCATCTTAGTACAGTTTTCATGACTACATTCTGGTGTTCATCTTAGTGCAGTTTTCATGACTACATTCCGGTGTTCATCTTAGTGCAGTTTTCATGACTACATTCTGGTGTTCATCTTAGTGCAGTTTTCATGACTACATTTTGGTGTTCATCTTAGTGCAGTTTTCATGACTACATTCTGGTGTTCATCTTAGTGCAGTTTTCATGACTACATTCTGGTGTTCATCTTAGTGCAGTTTTCATGACTACATTCTGGTGTTCATCTTAGTGCAGTTTTCATGACTACATTCTGGTGTTCATCTTAGTACAGTTTTCATGACTACATTCTGGTGTTCATCTTAGTGCAGTTTTCATGACTACATTCTGGTGTTCATCTTAGTACAGTTTTCATGACTACATTCTGGTGTTCATCTTAGTGCAGTTTTCATGACTACATTCAGGTGTTCATCTTAGTGCAGTTTTCATGACTACATTCTGGTGTTCATCTTAGTGCAGTTTTCATGACTACATTCCGGTGTTCATCTTAGTGCAGTTTTCATGACTACATTCTGGTGTTCATCTTAGTGCAGTTTTCATGACTACATTCTGGTGTTCATCTTAGTGCAGTTTTCATGACTACATTCTGGTGTTCATCTTAGTGCAGTTTTCATGACTACATTCTGGTGTTCATCTTAGTACAGTTTTCATGACTACATTCTGGTGTTCATCTTAGTGCAGTTTTCATGACTACATTCTGGTGTTCATCTTAGTGCAGTTTTCATGACTTCTCTTCTTCTTCTTTGAACGATCTATATCAACCACTTGTTATCCGCTCAGTGTTCAGTGTTTATGTTTCTCCTTCTTACAATCATCAATAACAAATTATTTCACACAAAAACAAAACTACAAAGTTTATTTAAAATCCTAATTCAGTTTATTTAATGAAACAATATACAAAGAATCTGATCTCCTTTGTATTCTGTTGTCTGTAAACAAATGTTACTTCGCTGGCTCTGATTTATCACCAACAATGTCAGAGATCCACTTCAAGTATGGTGGGTTGCCATTGTCAATCTAAAATAAAAGTATCAACATGATCAGGTTAGATAGAACACTATTGTATAGGCATTTTATTCTTGGTTCTAGTTATCAGTTATATGAGAACAATCATCAGAGCACTCCAGACATGTCCATAGGTGCTTCTATCCCCAACTCAACAAATCCAGCAGCGTCCAAACACACCAGCTCCATGTTGGTTAATACATCTTTTGCATATTTGGTATGTTGTTCTTTTCTGTAACAATATCAACACCCATCTCTCTCAATCTGATCAGTGACTGGTATTCACAACCCAGAAACTCCTCTGTTAGGAAAGACTGTCTAAAAGCGCTAAGATGTCATTTCGGTCGATTGCAAATCTCTCTGATATCTTAGCCATGCCAGCCAATCTATGAGCTCATTCATTACCTTTAGCCCTGCATGCCAAGGAACAAAAATGAAGGTGATTTCTTTGATTTCTGTCTGTACACACTTTCATCTCACCATTCCTGTTCCGACGTTACAATTCTACCATATGACAGTTCTTGTGATGGACTCCAGATCTCTACTGAATAAGTGTCCTAGCCAGTTTCAGTGTTGGTCTTGTATCAGTTATATAAGGACTATCATCATAGCACTCTAGACATGTCCATAGGTGCTCCAATCTCCGCCTCAGCAAATTCAGCAGAGTCCAGCGGCCCAACACGCCAGTTCGATGTTGATTAATCAATCCCCTTGCATATTTAGTATGTTGTTCTTTTTGGGCTGCACCAATATGCACCAATATGGTCTTGTATCATTGTTTACAATTCCTTCTGATTAACAATTCTTGGTTGTTGGTTTTTGTCCAGTCAAAATATTCTGAGTAATGTTCTCATTCAGATTGTATAGAATACTGACAGCCCAGATTTATTTATTTATTTTTGTACTCCAGTTTTCAAGTCCGTACAAAAAATACTGAAAGAACACAGCTCTCACATCCACACAGTTTCATCTCACCATTCCTGTTTCGACTTTATCAATCACATGCATAGAGTCATTGATATCTATTATAATTAACATTGAAACAACCAACAGCATTCCTCCCAAATATGTGGCACCCTCTTACCTTGGAAGAAATAACTTCAACACAATCGATCGGATGATTTTGTCTGGGGAAAACAAAATATAACACAGCTTATATATAAATATGAAAGTACGAGAAATATAATATGATAGTAGCAGCTAATAGCGACCTATAAACTATGAATATCACAACCATTACTATGATCTTGTACTATTGTAAGATTTCTATAATGTTGTCTATCTATCTGTCTCTTGGTCTTCCTCATGTTCTAAAACCAGATCTTCTACTTATTGTCAGATTTCTGTAGTATTATCTAACGATGAAATGTATCCTTATAAGAAATGAAGAATTTAGAAGAACAGTCGGAACAACACCTGTTAAATTCATAGAAAACAGAGACTCAAATGGTTTGGTCACTTGGTGAGAATGAACCAACTACACCAGTTGCAAGAGCGCACAACCTGAAAATGGAATTATCGAAAGGAAGGGGCAGACCAAGACAAAAATGGATTGATGGAGTTACAGACATCTTAAAACTCCACAATATCACAGCATATCAAGCAACCGAAAGTGCACTATCTCAGAAACCAATCATCAGTTAAATCTGCGATGCCTAATGGCAAAAAAGCAGAGCAGGACAAAAAAAAAAGAAAGTTGAAATGTACAAGTCTCACAATAAAAAGATTGAACAGTCTTACCTGACGAATTCAGAGATGTTATCCACCTTCGATGTCAATGTTTTGATCATCTGAAATATTAAAATTAGGAATGGCATAACAAATTAATTTACCCACATTACTGCGCAACACACCTGGCACAAGATAGAAAACTAAATCTTCCACACGCTTCACTGCAAATGTGGTTAAGGTAAGATACTGTACAACAATGGATGTCCTTATTCATTAATTGCTCCAATAAGAGTAATGAGCTATCCTTGATCCGTAACATATCTATGTGAACTATAACTCTGAATTCAAACATTCTCCTTCTTCTTCTTCTCTTCCACCATTTACTTCTTTATAGAAGTGTTGGGGCGGAGTGATCTTGTGTGTGCTTGTTTTAAGGCACTTTGTAAGCTGATATTCATTTTCGTAAGGCTGTTCTTTATGCTGTCGCTCCATCTTTTGTGTGGTCTTCCTCTTGCTTTGTACTCATTATACTTTTTCTGTGTGGTTCTCTGTGGTAGGTGATACCAGGGCATTCTTGTCAGGTGTCCAAACCATTTAACCTGTTGTTCTTTTATGAAATGCATGACTGGTTTCGCATCCAGTCTTCTGATTTCTTCATTTCTAATTTTGTCTCTTGTCACACCTGCAGCTCTTCTAAGACACCTCATCTCTGTCATTATGATTTTCCGCTCATTAGCAGCTGTTATTGACCATGCTTGACACTGGTAACATAGTGTTGGCCAGAAAATCGTTCTTATGAGATTTGCTTTAGTTGTTAGCTCCTAAAGGGTCTAAATGTAAAGGATTGACTTCATTGCACCGGTTTCCCAATATGGTTTCATCTGTCTTCTTTTCTCTAATCCTGTTTAGCTCACAGCAACAGGATAAGAAGAGACTTCTAAAACAGGCTTTTGTGTGCGCTTCATAAATAGTGTTTTTCATCGACTTTGTTATTTCTGAGTCCACCTTTTGCATGGATGGCCTTTTGCTTTGTATCCACTGTATCGGAATAGCATTGTTCTTTGAGGTGCACTGTCTGTTGGTAATCTGCTTATGTGGCTGAACCATTAAATATGTTGTTTCTTGATGAAGTTCAGTACTGATAAGGTACCAACTTTTTTCCTGATGTCTTCATTTCTAAACCAATCTCTACTTGATACTCGCAGTATTCTGCGTCGACACTTCATCTCCGTCATTACTAGTTTTCTCCTATTGTTTGATGTCAATAACCAAATATGGCTCCGTCCCTGTTGATAGAAATGGTACACTATCTACCAAGAGTGTTGCACAAATCCTGAACTCTGTAGCTCCAGCAACAATCTTAAAGATCTCATGAAAAAATTGCATGTGTGACTCGGTCCTGATTTGAACCCACAATCTTCAGAATGACAGGCAAACGTTTTAACCACTTCGTCATTGAGACTCTCAACTTGATATATAAACATCAATTTATGGAAAGACTTTAAGAGTAAATTCTAAGCCAGAGATCAGAGCAGGAATCTCTTTGGCAGCTTAGTGTAGATATATCCACTATCTAGGAGTAAATTCTAAGGAAGAGATTGGAACAGGAATCTTATACAATATCAGTCCCAGTGAGCAGATGGATATGCTGCATGTCCGATATATTTGTTTCAATAAAAAGTCCAGAAGTTGAACCATACATCACAACAAACACCTATATGGACACAAATGAAGGTTGCACATCAGTGATTCCATTAGAAGTTATCCCCCTCCACATTAGCCTACCTTATCTTGGTTGTAGGGTGTGTCTGTGTCTTGATGATATTTCAGGCTATGTCGGAGGGAGTCTAACTCCTGGCTGGTCTAACCAAGTCGAACATACTGAAAGTGAAAGGCCAGACCAAAAGGTGAGGAGCAGATGGCGCCCCATAAGATGCAGAATCCACCAGCGAATGGTAAATGCTTTGGCTGCAACCAACCCATCCCCCAGACATGGGACAAATAGCAGTCACCCTCTCTCTTCCTTGAGGAGGACATCCTTTTTCTTGTCTTATCTTCTACTTCTATGACACTCCCCAAGTATATAGGGATTTAACTATAGTGTCCTGGAAGCATACCCTGCACAAAAGCCTGGGTTGGTGAGTCTGGCGACAGAAGACTGAAATCACCTAGAAAAGGACAACTCCTTACAAACCCGGGAAGGCAGATCTCGTCAACACGGAAGTACAACTGTCTAGAGAACAAACTACACAAAATTCCTCAGAAAAGGGATGTATCAGCCAATATTTGCGTCGAGGAATCGATACATATGAATGACTCAATGGCCCCATATATTATTTTTTAGTCAAGTCATCACTGAAGTATAACATGACTTAGCACAACTGAGGGTTCGACATTGGGTTTTATTCAACCACATAAACCACAGAAAGTTATATGTGTGTATATATATAAGATATATATATATATATATCTTAGTTATAAAAGTATCACTGTCAGTTAGTATTACCAAAATGAGTTCACTGTCTTCATGAATCTTTCCTTCCCATTCATATCTATAGAGAGAACAAATGAATAAATTTATCAAATAAAAGTTATTGAATGTATGATAACAAATAAAGGTTATTGAATGTATGATAATAAATAAAAGTTATTGAATGTATGATAACAAACAAAAAGATAATTAATTTCTACATCTATTATGTCTGTTCTATTCTCTAGACTGATTGATTGGACCATTATCATTACACTTTGGTGAGTAACCATGTATGCGCTCCGATCTCTTTCTTACACAGGAAGATCTCAGTGGCAGTGCATGAACTCCATATCCCGACAGGGTCCCTGTATAATTTAGATGATGGAGAAAATATTTTGTAACAATATTTTGTAATTAAAAATGTTTCTAATAAATTTTGCCAGGGTAGTGGCTTTTTAGCCTACTCTTATTGATTTTGAACTGCCAAGGATTCTTTCACATGCCCAATTTGAACAAGGCACCTACGTTTTACATGGGTGTCGTTGGCAATGAGAGAGCAGACAGGCTGGCTGGCTCTGCCGCCATATCAGAAGGCCAGCCAATGGACAGAGCTGACATCGTGAACACCCTCATAGAGCGTGGCTGCAGAGATGATCTTCATCTAAACCAATCCACGTCAACTACTAGAGCTGGATTTCAAGATGTGGTGTGGCAAGGAAAGAACAGTACAACAGGTATACGAGTAGGCTCATCAATCAAAATAGAACTGGTACGGTCAGTCGCTGGACGCTGTTAGAAATATTGCGAAGAAGATCGGAGCACCTATGGACATGTCCGGAGTGCAATGAAGATATTCCAAACTGAAACCTACGTTTTATCGACCGTCTCCAATAGGACTAAGAACTCAATTTCTCCTACAATGAGATAAGAGATCGGTTGACAAATATCCTGATGGCTCTGTGAGGGAGTGAACTGGTTAACTTTGGAACGAGAGGCGAGCGAAAAACCTCTACGCCACAGAGACACCCTGTTAAGTTAAGAGAGGCAAGTGCGTAGTGGTTAGTTCATTTGCTTTGTAGAAAAGTGGTCTCAAGATCAAATTCCAGATGGTTTGATTGTTTTCAATGATACTTCTCTCAGGTTGGTCAAGCATGACTTGGCTACCAGAGATACACTGGGACATAAAGCTGATCTGTCAGGATATTGACCATATCACTCATCATGTGTTGTTGGTCAAAGACAAATATGGGCCTAAAGCATCACTTGGCTATCAGAGATACACTGGGACATAAAGCTGATCTGTCAGGATATTGACCATATCACTCATCATGTGTTGTTGGTCAAAGACAAATATGGACCTAAAGCATGACTTGGCTATCAGAGATACACTGGGACATAAAGCTGATCTGTCAGGATATTGACTATATCACTCATCATGTGTTGTTGGTCAAAGACAAATATGGGCCTAAAGCATCACTTGGCTATCAGAGATACACTGGGACATAAAGCTGATCTGTCAGGATATTGACCATATCACTCATCATGTGTTGTTGGTCAAAGACAAATATGGACCTAACATTGTATTCCCCACTACACCACATGGTATTAAAATATATTCTTTACTGAGACTGACTTACATTGATGTTACTTGAGGGATGATGTTACTTGAGGGATGATGTTACTTGAGGGATGATGTTACTTGAGGGATGATGTTACTTATACTGAGACTGACTTACATTGATTTTACTTGAGAGATGATGTTACTTGAGAGATGATGTTACTTGAGGGATAATGTTACTTGAGGGATGATGTTACTTGAGGGATGATGTTACTTGAGGGATGATGTTACTTACACTGAGACTGACTTACATTGATGTTACTTGAGGGATGATGTTACTTGAGGGATGATGTTACTTGAGGGATAATGTTACTTGAGGGATGATGTTACTTGAGGGATGATGTTACTTACACTGAGACTGACTTACATTATGTTACTTGAGAGATGATGTTACTTGAGGGATGATGTTACTTGAGGGATGATGTTACTTGAGAGATGATGTTACTTACACTGAGACTGACTTACATTGATGTTACTTGAGGGATAATGTTACTTGAGAGATGATGTTACTTGAGAGATGATGTTACTTGAGTGATGATGTTACTTGAGGGATGATGTTACTTACACTGAGACTGAATTACATTATGTTACTTGAGGGATAATGTTACTTGAGAGATGATGTTACTTGAGTGATGATGTTACTTGAGGGATGATGTTACTTGAGAGATGGTGTTACTTGAGTGATGATGTTACTTGAGGGATGATGTTACTTGAGAGATGGTGTTGCGTACACTGAGACTGACTTGCATTATGTTACTTGAGCGATGATGTTACTTGAGAGATGATGTTAATTGAGTGATGATGTTACTTGAGGGATGATGTTACTTGAGAGATGGTGTTGCGTACACTGAGACTGACTTACATTATGTTACTTGAGCGATGATGTTACTTGAGAGATGATGTTAATTGAGTGATGATGTTACTTGAGGGTTGATGTTACTTACACTGAGACTGACTTACATTATGTTACTTGAGAGATGGTGTTGCGTACACTGAGACTGACTTACATTGATGTTACTTGAGTGATGATGTTACTTGAGAGATGATGTTACTTGATGGATGATGTTACTTACATTGACTTACATTGATGTTACTTGAGGTATGGTATTACTTGAGGGATGATATTACTTGAGAGATGATGTTACTTACACTGAGACTGACTTACATTGATGTTACATGAGGGATAATGTTGACACAGGCAGCCAGCTTGTTCTCTACAAGGCCGCTAGTAATAAACAAGATCAACTGGGATTAAAATCTTAATTAATCAAAATAAATAATCAGTTCATAAGATTATACAAAATATGTGCTAGGATAGTCCTACTCTATGGATTTGAGACTTGGAAAATGGATAAGAAAATATAAAGTATGCTCAGAAGGTTTGAAGAAAGTCTTTTTAGAAGAATAGGTATACCTGGGAGAATAAGCTTTGCAATATCTGACTTTAAGAACTAACTGGTCTGGAAGACATAAAGATATACAATAGATCGAGAGCGATAGATTAGACAAGTCATCAGAATGAGAAAAGAAAGGTGGGAAAGACATGCAATGAAGTAGACATTGCAGTGGCATAGGAGGAAAAAACAGAGATGTAGAGGAACATGGAAGAGAACATTTTTAAGCAGAGTTGAAGGACATGCATAGGACTAGGTTTGAGGTAGAAGAAAAATATAAAATTGAATGGGATATAAACTATTTTTGTTATTTAATGTTTCCTAGGGAGCATTATCTGCAACAAGTCCTTGTCAATCCCGATCAGAATGCGGGTTATTCAGTGCTACATAGAACCAATACTGACATACGGATGCGAGTCATAGACAATGAACACACATATCTAAAAACCTCTGAGGGCCACAGAAATGTGATTTTATAGAAGAATGATGATAATCCCATGGACTGCTAAAATTACTAATGTTGAGGTGCTGAATGAGATCAAGACACAGAGAAAGCTTATCATCAATATAAGAAAGAGGCAGTCATCATTTTTCGGGCATGTGATGAGGAGGGAGGTTTAGAACACATTGTGACAACCGGTAAAATCGAGGGTAGACGAGACAGGGAAGACAGAGAGAGAAAATGTTGGATAGCCTGACTTCATGGCATGGTAAAGCGTCAACATCTGAGTTGATAGCAAACACCAACAACAGAGATTTGTGGAGATCCATGATCGCCTACGCCAGCCTGCACGGCACCTGATGATGAGGGCACGAGAAGGTCTGATGTGTTAAAATGATTAAATGTCACCAAAATTGACATCGCAATATTCAGAATGAGCTCTGTGACGGTGCCGCAGGTGCAATAATGTAGGATATAAAATGGCGCCAGGGTCAGTGAGTTGGCACTGACCAAGACTCTATCTCACCTCCAAGGGGTGGCCCTGGTAACAGACTAATGTCTGGCTAAGTGGGTAGGGATCAAAGGAGATCTACTCTGGTATAAGTAAAAGGGTAGGTGCATTCATGTCTGATTCAAGATCTGATCGCAATACAGACGATGAGAATCTCAGAAAATGTGCCTACACGTCTCTTCTGTCTGATAGTCAAAGAAGACAGACTATTCAAAGTGGCACCCGTGTGGTTGCCGGGCCCAAATTCGGGTAAAAAACCACTACTACCTCCCACATGCTGTCTACAGCGAAAGTGGAGGTTTGACGTGGGATTAGATACCAACAGATATCCAAGCATGTCAACATTCTACTTGTCAAGAAATATCCAACACTTTGGACACAGAAGAGGAGAAATATAGACATCCTACAAGACCTGAACAAAAAGGAAGATTGGCTTATAAACAACATCATGTGCTGGAAACTGACATATTTTGGCTACATTAAATGTCATGGTTTATAGAGAGTAACCATTGTAAGTATGGTTCATGGAAGACAAGGTAGGGGATGATTAAGGTGACAGTAGCAACATGACATTCAAGAAGCCATGACCATGGAGGATACAGGAAACTGACTAGACATTGAGTGTCTTTCAGTTGAGCTGTGATGAGAGTGACACTCTGCAAAGGATATGCTCTACATGAAGATTGACCATGGTCATCTTCTTTACTCCTACTATATACAACGTAAGCAGTTGATAATTTGATAAATGACATACAAAATTAGACAGCCACATAACTTACTGTGCTAACTTCTTTCCAACCTCTAAGTTTGGCACAGTTACAAATGCCATAGAGGCTGTCCCAGATGTGTACATCCTAACTTGTCCTTCAGCCATGCTAGCAGCTCGTCTCAAGAATGACAATAGTACTGGCATATAATAATCAGTACCAATGACCTGAACAATGCAGACAATACACTTTGGTTATATAGTTTTACTGGTCAATCTATTATTAATTGTTTATTGGATGGGGTCTGTGAACAAGAGTTTGAGGACCACTGGTCAGGAGTTGAGGTTCTCATTTGGTTAATATAAGTAAGTCACAAACTGGTTATTGTTGCTATGATTAAGAAAACTAAAAAGGGTTCTAAAGATGAAAGATTGACTTCATCGTCAGGTTTCACCCATTAATTTAAGCTTTGTTTTTTTTAACAAAATACAGTATAACATTACAATATATGTAGTGAAATAGTTGAGAAGAGAGCTATCATATCACTTGTAATAGTTGAGAACTGTCACTACGTTATGTTTTTAACAAATCCACCTCTCACTTCTCGTAACTGTAAGAATGTTACAAAGCAAATGCTTTGACAGACGCTACATCAATTGAGAACAAAGAAAGTCTTCTTCTTCTGGTTCTCACTAGATTGGGACTTCGGATTCTCTAATAAAGGCAGCCGTCTGCCTCAGATTATCAGCCACGCCATACAGTTTGTCTTGGATGCTGGTGTAAGTGGGCCACCTCTTTCTTCTCAAGTCTGCATACTGGGGCAGTTCTGTAGGATATAAGGATATAATTCCTATGATTTCTGCTTCCCCGTTTGTGCCGACCTCTTCCCATAGTAAGTTTTGGCCACCCTTGTGATGGTAGGTCTGACATTCTTACTGCGTGGCTAAGTCTCTGAGGCAGATCGGCAACCATAGAATCCGTTATCCCACTCCTCATTGTGAGGGGTCTTTGCACCATGTTATGCGCCTTACAGCCTGGTGCATCCGTTTTCTGCAAGCATTTGTTTGGGTTAGCATTCCCTAGCGGACACATGCATCCGATTTCAGCCAAACCTCCTTAGTCGCCTCTTACGACATGCGTGGCAGGTAACAGTGGTTTTATTCTTTACACCCCAAATTTGGGCCCGGTAACCACTCGGGCAGAACAAAGAAAGTCTAAAACCGGAAGATTGACTTCACTGCTCTGGGTTGACCCCATGTGGCTTGGTTCCTCTCTGCAGAAATGGCACACCACCTGCCGAGAGTATTGCACAAAACATGAACTCCATAGCTCCGGCAACAATCCTAGGGTCACGAAAAATGCACTTGTGAACAGAACGGCATGGGCCGGATTCGAGCCCACAACCTTCAGAAAGCAAGGCAGAGATACCCTAGGATAACCAACTGGTTATTAACATTCCTTGAATTGAGATCTACCCATTCATTCACGAGAAGACTTTACTTGATAGAATGTGAGGAAGAAACCATGTTTTGATTCAATGGGTGTGGCAATAATTACCAATAATGTGCTGTGAAGCATAAGGCACACAGTAAGAGACATAAAAAGGCCTGGTAATGCTCAGCCCTTGATTTCATCTCCATCTCTCTTGACGTGTCTCTCTAAAATTAGATTCCACGGTGGATGAACTTGGTAACTTTTCCTTATTATTACTTACTAAATCAACATCACTTCTGGAAAACCAAAGGTGCTCAGTTTTCCCAAGCAGATATTGAAGGGAAAGCAAGCTGATGGTTTTCGTTGCTCGATAGTTAAACATTCTGACACTCATCATTCTGTCCCCCAGTTCTGTTTGTACATGCCATGGAAAATTATTACAAAGCTGAATAGGTTCAAATTCAGTATCCGCATCCAACAGTCAGTGGTTGAGCAACTGAAACACATCGGCTACTCTCATCTGTTAATATAACCAATAACTCAAAGTAGTTACTTTTACTTTGTAACATCCTGACAGCTACAAACAAGGAGCCAGACGTCAGATCTGGATTTGTTAAAAAATATAATTTGTCTTCACTTTTAATCAAACCACATGCATGTCACTCGTTCATCCAACCATCCAATAGAATAAATAAATGAACGTATTAAAATAAATTGATTGAAAAGAGTGGCTTATTTTCATCTGCTGTGACAGCGATGGCTGGACGAACAATAACAAAAAACTTTGACATTGGACTATCTTTTCGCAGCTACGTTTCTGTGAAGTACTCAGTCAGAGCCAACTATGACTCACTCAGTCACTGAGTCACTCAGTATTGAATTCAGTACAACTGTCAACTAGTCAGAACTACGACTACTGACTTAGACTATGGTAAAGAGTACACGTCAGTAGAGGCATGTATGTGTATAAATAATAATAATAATTCCTCTCGTACCGTTATACGTTACATAGGGCCCATAGTAATTTCTCCATACCGCTCTATCCTGGGCAACTCGCTCAATCTCCTCCATGGAACTGAGATCAATATTTCCTGCCTCTCTCAGCAAAGTTCGTTTCAGGGTCTCCTTAGGTCGACCTCTCTTTCTTGAACCCTTTGCATCCCACTTCAATGCCTGCTTTGATATTCGTTGATCATTTCTCCTCAAGGTGTGCCCAACATATCTCCATCTTCTCTTTCTTATAACAGTTGTCACTAGTGGTTGACCAGACATGTCTCTGATTTCATCATTTCTGAATTCGTTCCATTTTATATTCATTATTTTTCGCAGACATCTATTTTCAAATGCATTCAACTTGCTTTCTATATCTTTAGTCATTTTCCAACTCTCGCTGGCATATGTTAGGATTGATACAACATTTGAATTGAAAATTCGTAATTTAGTTTTAATACTTATATTATACTATACTCTAAGTCTAAGACTTAGACTATACTATAAAGTATAATAATACTAGACTATTATAATTATACTATATAACTTGCAGTTCCATATTTTATTTATGTTATGTATGTGTATACTTATACTATATTATATTTACCAGTACTATAATTAGAAACGTACAACAGTAGAGACATGCATGTGTATATAACATATTTACCAGAACTAAAATAAACACTGGAATGATAACAGCTCGTTTTATCATTTAATATTATTTTAAAACAACTTTCCATCAACAGGAATCACTCCCTTCACCCCCCGACCCTGTAAGGGAAATTACTCTAATAAAACATCGTTGAAAATGAAATACGGTGTTTTCTTTCTTAGTTTAGTCGATCGATCGATTGATTATGGCCATCATCATAGCACTTCGGTGAGTAACCATATGTGCTTAGATATCTTTCCTACATAGGAAGTCTCAGCAGCATTACACAAACTTCATAGCACATGTCGAGGGTCCCAGAGGTAATTTTGAAGATGGTGAAGATATTTTGTAGAAATTTTATTGCTAATCTTTTTTTCTATTTAATTTTACCCGGGCAGCGCCTATCCAGCCTGTTCTCTATTTTGAATTACCAATGGTTCTTTTGAGGGATCAAATTGAACACGGCACCTACGTTTTATTGTCCTCCTCCGATAGGACTAGGAATTCGATCTCACCTACACTGAGATCAGGAGCTCTGGAAAATATCGCAATGGCTCCACGAGGAAGCGAACCGAGTACCGTTGGAACGAAAGACGAGCACATAACCTCTATGCCACATCACAGAGACCCATCGTAACACTGAATAACTTTGGAACGAAAGACGAGCACATAACCTCTATGCCACATCACAGAGACCCATCGTAACACTGAATAACTTTGGAACGAAAGACGAGCACATAACCTCTATGCCACATCACAGAGACCCCTCGTAACACTGAATAACTTTGGAACGAAAGACGAGCACATAACCTCTATGCCACATCACAGAGACCCCTCGTAACACTGAATAACTTTGGAACGAAAGACGAGCACATAACCTCTATGCCACATCACAGAGACCCCTCGTAACACTGAATAACTTTGGAACGAAAGACGAGCACATAACCTCTATGCCACATCACAGAGACCCATCGTAACACTGAATAACTTTGGAACGAAAGAAGAGCACATAACCTCTATGCCACATCACAGAGACCCATCGTAACACTGAATAACTTTGGAACGAAAGACGAGGGACATAACCTCTATGCCACATCACAGAGACCCTCGTAACACTGAATATCTTTGGAACGAAAGACGAGCACATAACCTCTATGCCACATCACAGAGACCCATCGTAACACTGAATAACTTTGGAACGAAAGACGAGCACATAACCTCTATGCCACATCACAGAGACCCATCGTAACACTGAATAACTTTGGAACGAAAGACGAGCACATAACCTCTATGCCACATCACAGAGACCCCTCGTAACACTGAATAACTTTGGAACGAAAGACGAGCACATAACCTCTATGCCACATCACAGAGACCCATCGTAACACTGAATAACTTTGGAACGAAAGACGAGCACATAACCTCTATGCCACATCACAGAGACCCATCGTAACACTGAATAACTTTGGAACGAAAGACGAGCACATAACCTCTATGCCACATCACAGAGACCCATCGTAACACTGAATAACTTTGGAACGAAAGACGAGCACATAACCTCTATGCCACATCACAGAGACCCATCGTAACACTGAATAACTTTGGAACGAAAGACGAGCACATAACCTCTATGCCACATCACAGAGACCCATCGTAACACTGAATAACTTTGGAACGAAAGACGAGCACATAACCTCTATGCCACATCACAGAGACCCATCGTAACACTGAATAACTTTGGAACGAAAGACGAGCACATAACCTCTATGCCACATCACAGAGACCCATCGTAACACTGAATAACTTTGGAACGAAAGACGAGCGCATAACCTATATGCCACATCACAGAGACCCATCGTAACACTGAATAACTTTGGAACGAAAGACGAGCACATAACCTCTATGCCACATCACAGAGACCCATCGTAACACTGAATAACTTTGGAACGAAAGACGAGCACATAACCTCTATGCCACATCACAGAGACCCATCGTAACACTGAATAACTTTGGAACGAAAGACGAGCACATAACCTCTATGCCACATCACAGAGACCCATCGTAACACTGAATAACTTTGGAACGAAAGACGAGCACATAACCTCTATGCCACATCACAGAGACCCATCGTAACACTGAATAACTTTGGAACGAAAGACGAGCACATAACCTCTATGCCACATCACAGAGACCCCTCGTAACACTGAATAACTTTGGAACGAAAGACGAGCACATAACCTCTATGCCACATCACAGAGACCCATCGTAACACTGAATATCTTTGGAACGAAAGACGAGCACATAACCTCTATGCCACATCACAGAGACCCATCGTAACACTGAATAACTTTGGAACGAAAGACGAGCACATAACCTCTATGCCACATCACAGAGACCCATCGTAACACTGAATAACTTTGGAACGAAAGACGAGCACATAACCTCTATGCCACAACACAGAGACCCATCGTAACACTGAATAACTTTGGAACGAAAGACGAGCACATAACCTCTATGCCACATCACAGAGACCCATCGTAACACTGAATAACTTTGGAACGAAAGACGAGCACATAACCTCTATGCCACATCACAGAGACCCATCGTAACACTGAATAACTTTGGAACGAAAGACGAGCACATAACCTCTATGCCACATCACAGAGACCCATCGTAACACTGAATAACTTTGGAACGAAAGACGAGCACATAACCTCTATGCCACATCACAGAGACCCATCGTAACACTGAATAACTTTGGAACGAAAGACGAGCACATAACCTCTATGCCACATCACAGAGACCCATCGTAACACTGAATAACTTTGGAACGAAAGACGAGCACATAACCTCTATGCCACATCACAGAGACCCATCGTAACACTGAATAACTTTGGAACGAAAGACGAGCACATAACCTCTATGCCACATCACAGAGACCCATCGTAACACTGAATAACTTTGGAACGAAAGACGAGCACATAACCTCTATGCCACATCACAGAGACCCATCGTAACACTGAATAACTTTGAAACGAAAGACGAGCACATAACCTCTATGCCACATCACAGAGACCCATCGTAACACTGAATAACTTTGGAACGAAAGACGAGCACATAACCTCTATGCCACATCACAGAGACCCATCGTAACACTGAATAACTTTGGAACGAAAGACGAGCACATAACCTCTATGCCACATCACAGAGACCCCTCGTAACACTGAATAACTTTGAAACGAAAGACGAGCACATAACCTCTATGCCACATCACAGGACCCTCGTAACACTGAATAACTTTGGAACGAAAGACGAGCACATAACCTCTATGCCACATCACGAGACCCTCAACACTGAATAACTTTGGAACGAAAGACGAGCACATAACCTCTATGCCACATCACAGAGACCCATCGTAACACTGAATAACTTTGGAACGAAAGACGAGCACATAACCTCTATGCCACATCACAGAGACCCATCGTAACACTGAATAACTTTGGAACGAAAGACGAGCACATAACCTCTATGCCACATCACAGAGACCCATCGTAACACTGAATAACTTTGGAACGAAAGACGAGCACATAACCTCTATGCCACATCACAGAGACCCATCGTAACACTGAATAACTTTGGAACGAAAGACGAGCACATAACCTCTATGCCACATCACAGAGACCCATCGTAACACTGAATAACTTTGGAACGAAAGACGAGCACATAACCTCTATGCCACATCACAGAGACCCATCGTAACACTGAATAACTTTGGAACGAAAGACGAGCACATAACCTCTATGCCACATCACAGAGACCCATCGTAACACTGAATAACTTTGGAACGAAAGACGAGCACATAACCTCTATGCCACATCACAGACCCTCTAACACTGAATAACTTTGGAACGAAAGACGAGCACATAACCTCTATGCCACATCACAGAGACCCATCGTAACACTGAATATCTTTGGAACGAAAGACGAGCACATAACCTCTATGCCACATCACAGAGACCCATCGTAACACTGAATAACTTTGGAACGAAAGACGAGCACATAACCTCTATGCCACATCACAGAGACCCATCGTAACACTGAATAACTTTGGAACGAAAGACGAGCACATAACCTCTATGCCACATCACAGAGACCCATCGTAACACTGAATAACTTTGGAACGAAAGACGAGCACATAACCTCTATGCCACATCACAGAGACCCATCGTAACACTGAATAACTTTGGAACGAAAGACGAGCACATAACCTCTATGCCACATCACAGAGACCCATCGTAACACTGAATAACTTTGGAACGAAAGACGAGCACATAACCTCTATGCCACATCACAGAGACCCATCGTAACACTGAATAACTTTGGAACGAAAGACGAGCACATAACCTCTATGCCACATCACAGAGACCCCTCGTAACACTGAATATCTTTGGAACGAAAGACGAGCACATAACCTCTATGCCACATCACAGAGACCCATCGTAACACTGAATAACTTTGGAACGAAAGACGAGCACATAACCTCTATGCCACATCACAGAGACCCATCGTAACACTGAATAACTTTGGAACGAAAGACGAGCACATAACCTCTATGCCACATCACAGAGACCATCGTAACACTGAATAACTTTGGAACGAAAGACGAGCACATAACCTCTATGCCACATCACAGAGACCCATCGTAACACTGAATATCTTTGGAACGAAAGACGAGCACATAACCTCTATGCCACATCACAGAGACCCATCGTAACACTGAATAACTTTGGAACGAAAGACGAGCACATAACCTCTATGCCACATCACAGAGACCCATCGTAACACTGAATAACTTTGGAACGAAAGACGAGCACATAACCTCTATGCCACATCACAGAGACCCATCGTAACACTGAATAACTTTGGAACGAAAGACGAGCACATAACCTCTATGCCACATCACAGAGACCCATCGTAACACTGAATAACTTTGGAACGAAAGACGAGCACATAACCTCTATGCCACATCACAGAGACCCATCGTAACACTGAATAACTTTGAAACGAAAGACGAGCACATAACCTCTATGCCACATCACAGAGACCCCTCGTAGCACTGAATAACTTTGGAACGAAAGACGAGCACATAACCTCTATGCCACATCACAGAGACCCATCGTAACACTGAATAACTTTGGAACGAAAGACGAGCACATAACCTCTATGCCACATCACAGAGACCCATCGTAACACTGAATAACTTTGAAACGAAAGACGAGCACATAACCTCTATGCCACATCACAGAGACCCATCGTAACACTGAATAACTTTGGAACGAAAGACGAGCACATAACCTCTATGCCACATCACAGAGACCCATCGTAACACTGAATAACTTTGGAACGAAAGACGAGCACATAACCTCTATGCCACATCACAGAGACCCATCGTAACACTGAATAACTTTGGAACGAAAGACGAGCACATAACCTCTATGCCACATCACAGAGACCCATCGTAACACTGAATAACTTTGGAACGAAAGACGAGCACATAACCTCTATGCCACATCACAGAGACCCATCGTAACACTGAATAACTTTGGAACGAAAGACGAGCACATAACCTATATGCCACATCACAGAGACCCATCGTAACACTGAATAACTTTGGAACGAAAGACGAGCACATAACCTCTATGCCACATCACAGAGACCCATCGTAACACTGAATAACTTTGGAACGAAAGACGAGCACATAACCTCTATGCCACATCACAGAGACCCATCGTAACACTGAATAACTTTGAAACGAAAGACGAGCACATAACCTCTATGCCACATCACAGAGACCCATCGTAACACTGAATAACTTTGGAACGAAAGACGAGCACATAACCTCTATGCAACATCACAGAGACCCTCGTAACACTGAATAACTTTGGAACGAAAGACGAGCACATAACCTCTATGCCACATCACAGAGACCCATCGTAACACTGAATAACTTTGGAACGAAAGACGAGCACATAACCTCTATGCCACATCACAGAGACCCCTCGTAACACTGAATAACTTTGGAACGAAAGACGAGCACATAACCTCTATGCCACATCACAGAGACCCATCGTAACACTGAATATCTTTGGAACGAAAGACGAGCACATAACCTCTATGCCACATCACAGAGACCCATCGTAACACTGAATAACTTTGGAACGAAAGACGAGCACATAACCTCTATGCCACATCACAGAGACCCATCGTAACACTGAATAACTTTGGAACGAAAGACGAGCACATAACCTCTATGCCACATCACAGAGACCCATCGTAACACTGAATAACTTTGGAACGAAAGACGAGCACATAACCTCTATGCCACATCACAGAGATCCCTCGTAACACTGAATAACTTTGGAACGAAAGACGAGCACATAACCTCTATGCCACATCACAGAGACCCATCGTAACACTGAATAACTTTGGAACGAAAGACGAGCACATAACCTCTATGCCACATCACAGAGACCCCTCGTAACACTGAATAACTTTGGAACGAAAGACGAGCACATAACCTCTATGCCACATCACAGAGACCCATCGTAACACTGAATAACTTTGGAACGAAAGACGAGCACATAACCTCTATGCCACATCACAGAGACCCATCGTAACACTGAATATCTTTGGAACGAAAGACGAGCACATAACCTCTATGCCACATCACAGAGACCCATCGTAACACTGAATAACTTTGGAACGAAAGACGAGCACATAACCTCTATGCCACATCACAGAGACCCATCGTAACACTGAATATCTTTGGAACGAAAGACGAGCACATAACCTCTATGCCACATCACAGAGACCCATCTTAACACTGAATAACTTTGGAACGAAAGACGAGCACATAACCTCTATGCCACATCACAGAGACCCATCGTAACACTGAATAACTTTGGAACGAAAGACGAGTCATAACCTCTATGCCACATCACAGAGACCCCTCGTAACACTGAATAACTTTGGAACGAAAGACGAGCACATAACCTCTATGCCACATCACAGAGACCCATCGTAACACTGAATAACTTTGGAACGAAAGACGAGCACATAACCTCTATGCCACATCACAGAGACCCCTCGTAACACTGAATAACTTTGGAACGAAAGACGAGCACATAACCTCTATGCCACATCACAGAGACCCATCGTAACACTGAATAACTTTGGAACGAAAGACGAGCACATAACCTCTATGCCACATCACAGAGACCCATCGTAACACTGAATAACTTTGGAACGAAAGACGAGCACATAACCTCTATGCCACATCACAGAGACCCCTCGTAACACTGAATAACTTTGGAACGAAAGACGAGCACATAACCTCTATGCCACATCACAGAGACCCATCGTAACACTGAATAACTTTGGAACGAAAGACGAGCACATAACCTCTATGCCACATCACAGAGACCCATCGTAACACTGAATAACTTTGGAACGAAAGACGAGCACATAACCTCTATGCCACATCACAGAGACCCCTCGTAACACTGAATAACTTTCATTCGGACGTCAACTGACAGTAATTTGTTGCATATAATGCTTCTCATTTTCTGAAACGCTGTTTTGGCCTGCCATATTCTACTCTTTATTTCTGAACTTTTGTTATCTTTCTTTTTGCAATCTTTTGTTATCAGGACTCCAGAATATTTATATATTGACGTAGCGTACTTGTCTTAGCTCCGTTCCATTTACCGTGTTATTGTATTTTGTCGGAGTCTTTTTTGAGATGATCATAACTTCTGTTTTAATAATATTCAGTCTCAGTCCTTTCTTGTTACTTTATGTTGCAACCTTGTCAACAGAGAGACGGACACGGGATTCGAACCACTTACCCTCATTTCTTACAACACCCATCGCCTAGCCTAGCAATACGACCGTCCTTACGAACACAACCAGCGAGCCATTCGAAAAAATGACTTACGGGAGTGTCTTTTCAAACGCTTCGTTACAACTAGACACATAATAATCAGGTAAGGTTCGATCGACAACTGTTATAAGAAAGAGAAGATGGAGATATGTTACGCACACCTTGATGAGAAATGATCAACGAATATCAAAGCAGGCATTGAAGTGGGATGCAAAGGGTTCAAGAAAGAAAAGTCGACATAAAGAGACCCTGAAACGAACTTTGCTGAGAGAGGCAGAAAATATCGGTCTCAGTTGCATGGAAGAGATTGAGCGAGTTGCCCAGGATATATCGGTATGGAGAAATTACTTGTAGGCCCTATGTAACGTATAACGGTACGAGAGGAATTATTATTATTATTAAGGTTCGATCGAACAGTGTTTGCTCAAACATATGCTATAAGCTTATTGTGCTTGTATATATTTGAGACGAGACAATATCATACATACACATTTGTATACACATATAACAAACATGCATACATCATTCAAAGTAGCTTCAAATTTATTATAAGATGAGCACAATGAGTTTTTTGCAAGAACCCCAGAGGAAGCGACGGAAGTAACGAATATGATCAACAAATAAACAGTGTACATGTATTAAGAGATTCCGAAAAAACAAATAGATAAAAACCAGTGAGTCACTTTTTTTTAGAATAGCTCACTGGTTGTGTTCGTAAGGACGCTCGTATTGCTAGGCTAGGCGAAGGGTGTCGTAAGAAATGAGGGTAAGTGGTTCGAGTCCCGTGTTTATCTATTTGTTTTTTCGGAATCTCTTAATACTTGTAAACTGTTTATTTGTTGATCATATTCGTTACTTCCGTTACTTCCTCTGGGGTTCTTGCAAAAAAACTCCTTGTTCTCAACAAAGAGACGTAGAGATCAACAATGAACGTTACGATTTCTGAAAAACTAGATAAGGAACGACCAAGACGACGGTGCCAACATAACTTTAATGAATCATTAAACACGATGGTGGAGGAGGTGGGAGAACTATCAAGAGATCACTCGCTTTTCAGGAAGACTTTGATTATAGCTATGCTCTACATATGACATATTACGTGAAGACTTTAGTTGAGTGACGTCGCAATAACCCTCTAATATATGCAGATTTTATATGGTATGTTTGTTTGATGAACGGTCGATGTAGGGTTGCGACAATTTGTTTTCTTTCTCCAACTGTTATATTTGTTTTTATGTTTATCATGTTGACTGTTTTAGCCCTATTTTCGGTATTTACATTCTATGTTAGCGTATGGGTGTGAAACATGAACATTTATGAAGGCAGGGGAAGCATATATATGCTTTCCAATATACGTGTTACAGAAGAGTCCTCTGCATATCATAGACAGAGTAGAGAACTAATAGATATATCCAGTCAAAGAAAACTGGCTGATACTGCAAATAAAAAAGAGAAAATTGAGGTATTTTGGACATATAAAAAGACAAAAAGGGATAGAGAAGACTATCATGGAAGGAGGCATAACTGCAAAGAGAAGAAGAGGAAGACCATGGAGAAGATGGATTCAGGATGTAACTGATAGTTTGGACATGACATCTGCAGAGGCGGGACACCTGGCCTATGAGAGAGATAATTTCGAAGGACCGTAGGGGTGGCAAAGTTCTGCTGAGGACAAGCTATTTGATGATGATGATGATATATGTCTGCATTTTTGTGCACCATCGATTTAAATAGTTTTTGTGCACCATCGATTCAAATAGTTTTTGTGCACCATCGATTCAAATAGTTTTTGTGCACCATCGATTCAAATAGTTTTTCCCTTAAATTTCGCTTTGCTTTTCATTTTCACACAAATACCCCAGCCTCCACCCTCCCCCAGCATATCTTCAGTTCTTTCTAGAAAGAAACAGCCATTCATTATCTCTTCATAGACTCCATCTAAAGTACTAGAAACACCCTGCTCATTATCTCTTCATAGACTCCATCTAAAGTACTAGAAATACCCCGTTCATTATCTCTTCATAGACTCCATCTAAAGTACTAGAAATACCCCGTTCATTATCTTTTCATAGACTCCATCTAAAGTACTAGAAACACCCCGTTCATTATCTCTTCATAGACTCCATCTAAAGTACTAGAAACACCCTGCTCATTATCTCTTCATAGACTCCATCTAAAGTACTAGAAACACCCCGTTCATTATCTTTTCATAGACTCCATCTAAAGTACTAGAAATACCCCGTTCATTATCTTTTCATAGACTCCATCTAAAGTACTAGAAATACCCCGTTCATTATCTTTTCATAGACTCCATCTAAAGTACTAGAAATACCCCGTTCATTATCTTTTCATATGTAGCAGGGAATATGACACCAGGTTTTCCCCTTGCTCCTTTTCAGTTAAAGAGGGGTAACAATATACCTGGGTTGTGGAACATATAATTACAGACCAGAGATATATTAAAAAGGTAGGTTGTTCTTTAACTGGAGGTTTGAACCTTTGCCCTGTTTTCTTTCTCATGCAGCTAAGAGAGGTTAATAGTATTCTTTTTTTTGAACGTCTGGGTGATTGTCCGGTCACGATTGTCAAATTAGATGGGTTTTTTCCAGGCCAACTAAACAGATTTGACCGTGAGAATTTTACTAAAATGGACAAGGACTGATTTAGAAACAAAGAAAATTGCCAGTGGATAAATAGAATACACATTGTAGATTCGAGACACATCATCTTCGCACAGACTTGGCAGAGGGACAGTTGGTCACACATCATCTTCGCACAGACTTGGCAGAGGGACAGTTGGGGACACATCATCTTCACACACACTTGGCAGAGGGACAGTTGGCAGAAACTTTAGATAGGCGATTCGGATAGAGACAGAGGGACAGAGAGTAGGTAGTCTGAGTCTGAGACAGTTACAGACAGACAGAGTGAAGAGACAACTTTAGACAACTTCACAGAACTTTAGACACTTCATCGAAACATCTACACACGCATTCGGATAGAGACAGAGGGACAGTAAAATTGAACTGAGTTGCAGACAGAGAGAGAGTGAGAGCTCAACTAAGACGTAGATGTAGAACTCCACGGAGATTTTTGTCCAAAATCAGAGAGAGTTACTGTTCAGAATTGGTGAACCGGTTACATTAGAACCGGAGGACTAGTTGTCAGAGTTGTAAAACTAGGCGGTAGAGCTAAATTAAAGGGGTAGGGCCAGACCCGACGGAGAGGCTATAACAGTATATGAGAGAGAGAGATGTCAGCCATTTTTCAGGATGCATTATTTTAACCAGTAGCAGAGACATTTCGTGTATACTATTAGGACAGCAACTCTAGCTAGAAGCGGTATAACGTATTGTGACCGAACAAGTATTTATTTCTAAGGACATCGCAACAAGGTAAACAGTGAACATTTTTAGAGATAGGATGTCAGGGTATTAGATATCACTTAGGAAAACAATCAATATTAGTTAGTAGGTATATTTTTTCAGCTATGTGCATTGGTATGTTGTTTTGAATTGTTGATTTTCTTTTCAGGATTTTCTTTATTTTGATAATTTGATGTATGGGCTATTATTTTGAACATAGATGAGATATTTAATTAAGTAAATATAAAGAAATAAAAGTTGAGAATCGGGTTTGATTCTCACATAGATGTACGATGTACTTGACGGCCATTTCTTTTATTTGTAGTCTATGTACGTAGTTTGTGGATGGTGTTGATAGAGTTGTAAATACGTTGTAGAATAATATTAATAGCTTATCAGGAGGTTACCCTGATACATTATTAAATGTTGCCGTTGACCCAAGGATAGAACACCGGATTTCAGTAGCAAGGCCCACACGATTACACATAGACTCCATCTAAAGTACTAGAAACACCCCGTTCATTATCTCTTCATAAACTCCACCTAAAGTACTAGAAACATCCCGTTCATTATCTCTTCATAGACTCCATCTAAAGTACTAGAAACACCCCGTTCATTATCTCTTCATAGACTCCATCTAAAGTACTAGAAACACCCCGTTCATTATCTCTTCATAGACTCCATCTAAAGCACACTACTCACACGAACCAAACATTGTGCAGGGTACCATACCTCACAGTAAATATTACTAAACCAACTCAAAGACGTGACACCACAAATTACAGATGGCCATACCTGTTGATATAATATTCTGTTGTAGGATAGAGCAACAAATGTTAGATATTTGATATATCATAAAGACTGATGTATCAAACTTGGGGTTTCTGTGGTGTAAAGGTTAGGTGCTCGCCTCTAGTTCAAAAGGTACTCTGTTCGCTTACTAATGATATTTTTCCAGAGATCCCCGATCTCAGTGTAGGTGAGATCAAGTTCTTAGTCCTATCGGTAGGTGAGATCGAGTCCTATCGGAGACAGACGATAAAACGTAGGTCCCGTGGTGAGCAAGTAAAAGAACTATTGGCAGTTCAAAATCGAGAAAAGCAGACTGTAAAGCCGCTGCCCGGGTAAAATTCATTTGAAAAAAAAAAAATTTCTATAAACATTTTTCACCATCTTCTAACTTACACCGGGGACCCTCAACGGTGTTACTGGAGTTCGTGCACTGCCGCTGAGATCTTCCTGCGTAAGAAAGAGATCGGAGTGCACGTGGTTACTCACCAAAGTGTAATGATGATGGTCCTATCAATCGATAAATCATAAGAAATTAAAGTTTCTTTAATTCGATGCAGATACTTTTCAACGCAAGACTCGTTCAGCATAAGAACGGCAATTGTTTCGTTGATATAAGATTGTGTTGTCCCATACAAGTAAAATAAAAATAAGGATGAGCTTCTTGTAGATAATTTAGGTATATATGTAATTCGATTTTTCTTATTTCGTGTTCGCAACTTTCAGAACATTGATAATATTATATTCCCGCTTACAATGAGACCGCCATATTTACGTCTATCAGTCCACACCCGTTGTTGGGACACTTTAGAACCGGGTTTGTATATCCTTTAGTATCCTGAATCGCTTAGCCAGTCTGCGTTGAGGCAGCCTGCGTTAGGAGGCCTATGTGGCAAAGAGGTAAGGTACCTCACGCTTGTTCCAAATGTATTTGGTTCATTTCCTGCTTGGAATGGTGGAGAGATTTCCAATGATCTCTCATTTCCTGCTTGGAATGGTGGAGAGATTTCCAATGATCTCTCATTTCCTGCTTGGAATGGTGGAGAGATTTCCAATAATCTCTCATTTCCTGCTTGGAATGGTGGAGAGATTTCCAATGATCTCTCATTTCCTGCTTGGAATGGTGGAGAGATTTCCAATAATCTCTCATTTCCTGCTTGGAATGGTGGAGAGATTTCCAATGATCTCTCATTTCCTGCTTGGAATGGTGGAGAGATTTCCAATGATCTCTCATTTCCTGCTTGGAATGGTGGAGAGATTTCCAATGATCTCTCATTTTAATGTAGGTTAGATCGAGTTTCTAGTCCTTCCAAGAACGGATAATAAAACATCAGATTCTGTATTAAATGTCAGCGTGTAAACGAATCAGTAACATGAGAATCAACAAGAATATGCCAGACAGCCGTTGATCGAGGAAAACTAGTAAAAATATTAAATAAAATATATTGCGACATCCTCAAAATGACAAACCATTGGCAGGTTTTTAAGGTTTTTTGATATTTTTGATGTCCTGCTCTATATTTAGCAAACATACAAATTCTTTGCATTGAAAATAGGCATGTTATATATGGTTGGAAAGCTAATTGGATGGGCTATCTGGATATGTGGTTTTAAAATATGTGTGATGTAATTTATGATATCCGTGACCTACTTATGAAAAGTCTAAAAATAGATTTTTCTACAAATGACAAATAATTTTACAATCACAAAGAAGAAAAAAAAAGTATGAGAAATATAATGAAATCTTTTATTACAGTCTTTTAGAATATTCATTTATCCAGGACATATCTGAAATTGAACATGTTTGGACAATATGAAAGGCAGTAATCATAAAATTTATAAGACATGCATATTTTCATATTTTAAAGAAAAAAAGTCAATAAATATGACATACAAGAGAAATGACGCGAATTGGTCTAGTAAGCAGCCCATAAAGAACTAACACTTATAGTATGATACATAAACATTAAATAGGTATATAATTTCTAACCATAGCAAGTAAAAGATATTATTGAACAAAAATATGAGTAAACAATGATATGTGATATACAAAATAGACAGGAAAAAGTTATCAAAAAGTCCCACATGCTAAAGTCTTCACCTTTAATAAATCTACAAATAAATGAAAAGAAGTATAAAATTATCCATAAAAATTCGATACCCTTGCTGGAAAATAGATCTACATAATTTATAAACATCGTATCCCAATCCTTGAGTTGAGCGAGCTGCGTCTTTCCTGTATAAACATCAAAATTATATGTATATCCGTTATTGAATCTGCAACCACCCATAATTTCATCCCCACTTAGTTGGCTTATCCTTGATGTACTGTCTAAACCCATATCTTCCCTTATTCTTAACCATTCTCTCATCTACACTAATACACTCATGCGGCTGCCAAAACTTCATACATTTCATCCTAAGAAAATCATGCACGAACCTAACTTTTTTAGTTTGTCGTCAGCTCGCTCAGTTTCAGGATTGGAGATTTTCAAGAATGCTTGAATTATTTTATATCGGTTTATAGGCATAAAAGCCCTAGCCCACAAACCATGAAAGAGTTGCTTACTAGACCAATATAACTCTGCATTTGGAGCCTGTACTAGACTCATGTACATGAGCAGACCAACAAATTTTAAAAGTTCCTCTTCATGTAGGTCTGTCCATGTACCATATGATGGTTTTGTGTGCCCTGTTGCAGCTGCTTGTTGGTTGGTAAAATTGCACATTTGCTGCAACAATTCTGTACAAAAATACAGCTTGAAGAAGCTTACTGTAGATGAGAAAAAAAGATTTTTAAAAACATTATATTTGTGAAATTATTTTAGTTAAAATACACTTACTGGGAATTCAGATTCAAAACCTGCAATACTACTTTACAAAATGCATGGAAAAGCAGTTAACACAATGTGAATAACATGAACACACAGTTGTCAGTTTTACATACATTAAAATCAGTCATAACGCACTTATCAATCACAAAATCAGTCATAATGCACTTATCAATCACATCTTTTTCCATACTGTAAGATGAGAAAAATTGCCATGAGAAAAATTGCCATACACTCCCCTATTGTTAATAATTACTTATGAGGGGTGAGATACTGCCGATGATCGTTTCTTGTTATGACATCTGGCAGATGCAGACCAGGGAGCCTTGCAGGTCGAAAGGTGGCAATGTATCTTCTGGACCACAGTCAAGATTGTCGTAGGACTGGTCATGTCCTACAGGGCTTGACAAAAATAGAAACAAAAATAATTGTTAGCATATTGATATAGGAATAAGTAAATAATTTTAACATTCATACAAACATACATAGTGTAGGAACATTGCATCTGACCTGAAAATCACAAAAACGTGGAAATAAACAAGATCTAACAAGTACAATAGCGTAAACAAGAAGCCTGTATCTTGAATAACAAATTATAGCTTTCTCCTAGCAACCAGTTGCTAAGCATATTAAATATCAATAACTTATTTTTCTAGCATTTATAACAATATAACTCATCAACATTGCTAATTTATTTAACAAGACAACATATTATTATCACAGAATCCACCATAGTCCCCATAACAAAAAAACAATGTTAGTTTCAGTTTCACATAGGTAAGTCTAATGGCGAAAACGTAAACTCCTACCTGTTCAATGCGACAGTGTTCGAGGATAGTTTTGTTATATTTTCCATCTCCGCTTCGGATATGTCAACTTCTGATGTTAACAAATTCGAAGATTCACTGTTGTCTTCATCAGGGCAGTAATTTGGGTTGTTAGAATCCATTTAATTAAAAATATTTCGATTTTGGCTGGAGCAAGTTGAAACGACGTCAATACTTTTTTGACAAAATGGCGTAGGTTCAAATGTGCCGGTTAGAAAATACATGTTCCTCTGATGATCGTAGTCGATTTGCTCTGGAGAATCGGTTGATTTCTTTGTATGGTACTTCGACCACGCGGCTCAACGTATTACATTCTTATGCTTCTTAGTGCTTTCTCTTCCCATGCTTTGTAATCTCTATGGGTATATGTTGCATGTATTACATTCTTATGCTTCTTAGTACTTTCTCTTCCCATGCTTTATAATCTATATGGGTATATGTTGCATGTATTCAAGTTATATATTTACTAGATGTTTCATTGTTTCTTTCTATTTCTAGTTTTTATGTGTGTTTTTGTGTTACATTTATTTCGTTATTCGTTTTTATTCCAGATTTTCCTTCGATACGTTGGTATTTGGTCGTCCATTTGTGTTTCATTTTAATTTGTCACTCCTGTTTGTTCGTTTGCTTGATAAAGGCCTTGTTGGTCGAAACGTTGCTGTTTATCGTCACTGTTTATGTATTTTGTAAAACTATAGTACTTTGTTTGTACGTGTTTCACTATTTACCAAGTTTTACTGCAGTCTTCCCCTATTTCGATATTCGTCGCCATATTGCTGCAACTATTCGTTGTGACGTAATAGGTAAGATTTAATAGTTATATTTGTTGTGTATGTGCATTTCCCGTTTCTACCTCCTTTAGCGTTTAATATCTGTTCTTTTGTTTGTATTTCTATTACTATGCCTTCCCTACAGTACGTGTTGAATTTTCTTCGGTCTTATATCTCGGTTTCATTTAGCCTCCTGCCGACTGATTTGCGTCTGACTGCCATTAGTTATGCTATGGTTACCTTTAAAAAAAACTCGTTTCTGTTCTCACCGCAATTTTCTTTTTACGTGTCAGCGACTTAGGGTTATTCCCAAAGGCTTTGCTTCTAACTTTCACCCTTCGGCAGGCTTGTTATACCCCAGGGAGCAGCGAATGTTACAGAAGCTAGAAACCAAATGTGCGCTACAACGCTATGCGTTGTATTGCTTCTAACCATTCTCATCTTCTTACTGACTTGGACTCCTCCCAGTCCCTACTTCTACAGCGTCTACAACTTCTCACTTCTAACAATATGCTCCTTTACTCCCTTATTCGTTTTATTATCCATGTTCTTAACAGACAACTACATGAATTTATGTGCACCCATCACCAACAAAAACTTAACCTTCTTCGCCCTGTACCTTCTACCACTCCTTCCAATTGTCCACTACGATCTTCTCCTCCCACACAGGTGGTTTGCATCCCTCCAGACCTTCCCTTATCGGACAGCGAGAGATGTGTTTTAAGTAAGGGTCTCAAGTTTGTTCCTCTCCGACCCACCATTGACCACTACTCTACTCTTCAAGATGTGCACCGTTTTCACCGTGGCTTACGGCTGAAATTTCATTTTCGGAACCAGGTTGACACTGACCAATGTCATGACACGAGTATGTTCGCTAAATATTCTACTCGCAAACATGATTGACACCCAACCCTGGTGTCTCCAACGCTCTTGATCTCTACATCAAGAATACTTTACACGATATTGGACTGCTCCACCCCAAACGCCTAGGGCATTCTAACATGTCTCCGTCCGAGTTTCGTGCTCTATCACACCTCCGTCGACGTGATGACATTGTTATCAAACCCGCCGATAAAGGCGGTGCAATAGTGGTATGGAGCAAAGAACTATACCTTCAGGAAGGCCGCAACCAATTACTTGACACCCAATTCTATAAAACTAGTTCTTCTGATGTCACACTATCTAACAATAGTAAAGTCCGTACAGTAATTAAGAACTTAATTGCCTCTAACGACCTTCCTACCGGCGCATCATCACTTTGTGTCATCGATAGCTGTTTAGGAAAACCCGCCTTTTATATGCTCCCCAAAATTCATAAACTGAACAATCCGGGTAGGCCCATCGTTTCTGCTTGCTCTTGTCCTACGGAACATATCTCCGAATTTCTTGATAGTATCTTCAATCCTATAGTCACCACACTACCTTCATTCTTGAAAGATACGAACCACACCTGTCTGTTTTTTCGTCTATTGAGTTGTTGCCTGGCAGGACTTACCGTCTCTTCCTCCTTGATGTGTGCTCATTGTACACCTCCATACCTCATTCCGACGGACTTCAAGCTCTCCAGTTCTTTCTCGACAGGAGAACTAACCCACTTGTCTCCACCTCGGCTCTCCTTCGTCTTGCAGAACTAGTTCTAACTCTCAACTCCTTTCAGTTCAATGACCAGTTCTTTGAGCAGATCAGTGGGTCGCCATGGGTACTAAAATGGGACCCAGTTATGCTTGTCTATTCATGGGTCATCTTGAGCACCTAGTATGGAATTCCTATGATGGCCCTCTTCCGTCTGTGTATCATAGATACATTGATGATTGTATTGGCATTACCGATATGCCTGAAGCCGATTTGTCACGCTTCATTAATTTCATTAATGTCTTCAATCCGGCTATTCGGTTTACATCTCACATCTCTACCTCTTGTGTCAACTTTCTTGACATCACTATCACTATCAGCCTATCCACCATCACTACATCAGTATACTACAAACCTACTGATGCACATAGTTTTCTTCTTTATACCTCTTCCCATTCCCAGGCGTGTCGTGATTCTTTACCATTCTCTCAACTTTTGCGCCTTCGTCGCCTCTGTAGCGAGGACGACGATTTCGATAGAGCTACGAGATGCTGGATTTCTTTCGTAAGCGCTTATACCCGGATAAGGTGCTTGCTTCTGCTATGCGGCGCGTTCAGCAAATTTCTCGCCAGAGGCTCTCTCTAACCAGCATAGAACTTCCAATTCTGACAGGGTGAAACTTGTCTTAACTTTCCACCCTCATAGTTCCTTGTGAAGAAAGTCTTATTCCGTCATCTCTCCATTCTTCAGTCTGATCCTGATACACGTTCAATCTTCCAACACTATCCTTGGTGGCGTACAGACGGGACAGAAGCCTTAAGGATATGTTAGTTCACAGTCGCCTCAAGCCTAACATCCAGAGTCATTTTGGCACCATCCAGGTGGCGTCGGCGCTGTAACACTTGTGCTTATGTAATACAGACCCGCACGGTGTCTTTTCCAAAAGCCACGTTCGTTGTTGAAGACAGTTTCACGTGCGAGTCCGTAATATTATCTATGCCATTATCTGCAAGCGGTGCAACAAGGCCTATATTGGGAAACCGGCAGGAGACTCAGTGACCGATTCGCCCAACACTTGCGCGATATACGCCAATGCTCTGTGACCCTGTAGCTACCCATTTCAATGATACTGGCCATTCAGGAGCTTGCGATGTCCAGGTCACAGCCATCCGATCATGTTCCTCTGATGATCGTAGTCGATTTGCTCTGGAGAATCGGTTGATTTCTTTGTATGGTACCTTGCGACCACGCGGCTCAACGTATTACATTCTTATGCTTCTTAGTACTTTCTCTTCCCATGCTTTGTAATCTCTATGGGTATATGTTGCATGTATTACATTCTTATGCTTCTTAGTACTTTCTCTTCCCATGGTTTATAATCTATATGGGTATATGTTGCATGTATTCAACTCTCTCTCTTTAGCCTGTTACGCCCTTGGCGTTTAGGGCAGCAACAAACGTACACCATTCTTCCCTGTTCATGGCCTTCCTCTGTATTGTGTTCCAACTATGATTCATTTCTTTCAGCTCTTGCTCTATCGTTCTCCTCCAGGTCGTCTTGGGTCTTCCACGCTTCGCCTACCCTCTGGAGTCCATCTCAGTGCAGTTTCGTGTCGGAGCCAGTCTCCATGCGCATCACATGTCCAATCCATCTCCAGCGTCGTCTTCGGATGATAGTGCCCATATTCTCTTGTTGGCATCGTGCAAGCAATTCTTGATTCGAGATAGTAGTCGGCCAGTACACGCGTAAGATTTTTCGCAGACAAGTTGTATGAAAGGCGGAGAGTCTTGACATATCCTGTTCTGTCATTCTCCAGCATTCCGATCCGTACAGCAATGTTGACAGCACAAAGCTGTTATAGATACTAGTCTTGGTTCTGATGCTGTATTGGGCAGATTTCCAGGCGGTCTGAAGGGTCATGAATGAACTTCGTGCCTTACTCAGTCTGTTTTTAATGTCAGATCCTGCGCCTCCTTCATTGCTAATAACACTTCCAAGGTATGTGAAAGCGGTTGTATCTCGGAGGGTTTTACCTTCTAGTTTGACTGGTGCTGGGTTGCTATGTTCAGAGTCATTACTTCAGTTTTCTTCTGATTTATTTTCAGCCCAACCATCTCACTATATTGGTAAGGCGCAGGTCTTTTCCTGGATATCTCTATGTGTATGAGATAGGAGTGCGATGTCATCTGCAAAATCTAGGTCTTCCAGAGTGGATGAGCGTCCATCTAATACCTCTTGCCTTATCTTCCGTTGTTTTACGCATCACCCAATCTATGACAGTGTTGAATAATAGGGCTGACATACCACATCCTTGTCGCACGCCTGTTTTACTTCAAACTTTAGTTCTGAAGTTTCAACACTGCATGCAAACTTGCTGTAGCAGCTTTTATAATATTTATAAAACACAGTGGGATTCCATACCACCTTAAGATACGCCATAGACTTTCGCGGTGTATGCTATCAAAAGCTTTTTCAAAATCTAAAAAGTTGATATAGAGTTTGCTTTGCCATTCTGTGCATTGCTCTATGATATTTCTAAGAGCAAATATTTGGCCTATACAGCTCCGTCCTCTGCAGAAATCCTGCTTGTTCCTTTCTTAGTTTCTTATCCACAGCATCAGTAATACGTTGTACAATGATTTTGCTTAAGATTTTACTTGGGACAGAAAGAGTAGTTATTCCACGCCAATTATTACAATCGGCAAGGAGCCCTTTTTGGGTATCCTGATGATGACTCCTCTGTTCCATGCATCAGGTATTATTTGGGTATTCCATATAGTAGTAAACAAGGGTTGCAATATATTAGCTGCAAGTTCTGGGTCTATTTTGAATAGTTCTGCGTTTAAGTTATCATTCCTGGTGCCTTGTTATTCTTAAGAGATTTAATTGCTGTAATGATCTCATCCCGGCTGGGTGTTTCAATGCCAATTTCTAATTCCTCTGTTGGCTCTGGTATGTCTGCTACTACCGTTGGCGGTGGTCTATTTAGCAATTCTTTAAAATGCTCTGTCCATCGTATTTCTTGTTCCTTTTCCGTTGTCAATAGTATTCCATTCTTATCCTTTATGAGAGTATTTGATCTCCTGTAATGTTTCCAGCTTATTAGCTTTGTAATTTTGTACACTGTTCCCTGATCCACTTTTTGCTTCTTCTTCTGCCTGCACTGCCAGGTCTTCAACATACATTCTTTTGTCAGCTCTTACAGCCCGTTTGATTTCTTTACTTGCGCTTTTGTACTGTTCTTGGTATCTTGCTTTCAGTCTTTCGGACTTTGCTTCTAACAATTTCTTTTTAATATTCTTCGGCTGTCTATTATTTTCCATGTTGTTGGTGTTATCCATTCTTTTCTTTTCTTTGTGCGGTACCCTAGACATGTTTCACTGCTCTGGCTATATATAGATGCTATGTTGTCCCATGTTCTATCTATGTTGTCAGTTTCATCCGTAGTTTCATTACTTTCTAGGCTTGGAATCTGTTCTTTATCTGCATTATAAACTTATCCCTTACTTCCGTGTCTTTAGTCTATCCACATCGAACCTCTTTTGGAAGTTTTTCTGTTGTCCTGTTTTCTTAGTTTAAGTTTGACATAAGCTGTGACTAGGTGGTGGTCGCTACCAACATCTGCACCTCTCTTGACTACAACATCTAGCAACGAGCGTCTCCAGGGTCCATTGATCATTATATGGTCTATTTGGTTTTTATCTCTGCCATTAGGGGAATACCATGTTAATTTGTGGATATCTAAATGTTGAAATAGGGTTCCTCCTATAACGAGATTGTTCATGCTGCAGAAGTTTACTAAACGTTCCCCATTTTCGTTCATCATACCACATCCATATTTTCCCATAGTTCTATAACTATGCGTGTTGTCTTGTCCGACCTTCGCATTTAGATCTCCCATAACAATGATAACATCATGGGATGGTGACTTGTCTAATTCTGCTTGTAGGTTTTCGTAGTAAGAGTCTTTCTTTGTATCTTCGCTATCATTAGTTGGCGCATAGCATTGTAGGATTGTGATGTTTGTATGCTTCCCCTTTAGTCTGATCTTAATCAAGCGGCTACTGATAGGTTTCCATTCTAACAGACACTTTTCCACGCCTTTTCTTAGGATTACTGCTACTCCTTCATGGTGTAGGTCATCGTCTCGTCCAGAAAAAGGACTGTTTCACCTGTTGCAGTGGTACTTCTTTCATTTCCTGTCCATCTGCTCTCGCTAACCCCTAGGATATGTAGATTATATCTTCTCATTTCTGCTGTTATTTGTGACAGTTTTCCGGTTTCGTACATTGTTCTTACATTCCAGCATCCAATTCTGGTCTTGGTTTTGGCATTCAGGACTTCCGTCCTCATGAAAGTAGCTTCCTTTCGGCTTTCACCACTTCCAGTCATGTGAGTCAATGACTCTGGTAGCCCTTCATGCCTGTAGATAGGTTGTATGTTTGTTGTTGTTTCCGTAACTTTAATTTTTTTAAAGGATGGGATCGTTAGTCCCAAGCCCAACCCCCAACCTGGAGGACCAGGAGACCATGCTTCGTCTGTCCCCTCTTCAGTGACCTTTCCGGCTTAGGTAACCCTTCCGGGAACATACGTTCCCGCCGTCCTAGCTCACTGTATCATTGGAGCACGCAAGCCTCCCCACCACTACAAGGTAATGGCCTCATGGGAGGGCATGTATTCAAGTTATATATTTACTAGATGTTTCATTGTTTCTTTTCTATTTCTAGTTTTTATGTGTGTTTTTGTGTTACATTTATTTCGTTATTCGTTTTTATTCCAGATTTTCCTTAGATACGTTGGTATTTGGTCGTCCATTTGTGTTTCATTTTAATTTGTCACTCCTGTTTGTTCGTTTGCTTGATAAAGGCCTTGTTGGTCGAAACGTTGCTGTTTATCGTCACTGTTTATGTATTTTGTAAAACTATAGTACTTTGTTTGTACGTGTTTCACGGTTAGAAAATAAGCGTGCTTCAAACAACGAGATTAGACATCTTACAAATATATAATATATTTTTTTACAATTATTTATGAAATTATCATATGTTTTGCATTAGATAACATAACTTATATGAATTTAAATGTAAAATTAATACAAAATTACGGCCACTGAAATAAGCATGTCGCGTCGAGGCTAACTTTTCGAGTTTTTCATATCCAGAATGTTACGGACTTAAGGTCTACATGATTTGTTATAAGCATGACTGCATCCAGCAGATTTGGGGGCGGTTGGTCTCTCTTAGGAAAAGTGAAATACCCAAGAGTGAAAACTTGCAGCCCTGGTTAGTAGAAGAAGAGTGAAAATTAGCAGCTTGATGATGACCAGTAGAACACATAAACCAACCCCACCTCTCAGTGGTGTAGATCCGAGAACTTTGGCAGTGAGGTTCAAGGCTAATGATGCCATGGTTCGCCTAGGGGATGGACTCCTCCCACTAGAATGTTACACTACTGGCACTTAGAGAAATATCAACATCTGCTGGTACAAAAGTGAAGGTTACATTTATCATTTGGATTGTACTCAATGTGACAAATCATTCCTGCCTTATATAGCCAGTCTTGAATTTTCTTCAACATATTCATCTTCAATAGAGGTAAGGAAAGACGTAGGAACACCTGGAGACGGAATGCAAGAAAATGGCAAGTGAGTGGGGAGATCTGGAAAAGATGCTTATTGGATTGGATGATATGGAAGACCTTGGTTGTATACCTATGCCTCCCTAGTGCTGAAGGGTGAAGGAGAGATATTCATCTTCAGCATGGCCCATCCATGATTTTCTTCTCTTCAGTCTATTCTGTTTATGTCATGGAGCAGATGCAGAATGTCTACCTTTACCCAGAGGTAATCTCATCCTCTGGATAGTTTAACATTTCACAGGATGTAACTCTGGTACACCCAAGAATTACATGCATTATTTCATTTTCTATCCTCACCAGATATAGAATGTTTATTTGTGTGGTGCTAATTATCAGGATGACTAGTGCATATTTAATATTAAAGAGAACCAGCCCCTGGTATAATACCATAAGTAGAAGCTGTTCAAAGTTTAAGACAGTCACCAACATCAGCATAAGAAAGAAAGTTGGGACAGAACCTTGCTTGAATTACATTGAGAAACAAAGAATGAAGTGGTTGGCCACTTACTAAGAATGCAACCAATCTCCACTGTAAACAGTCTTCTACAACAGTCTTCTACAACAGAACATTAGGAAAGAAGGCAAGAGGAAGACTATGAAAAAAATGGTTAGATGACATTGCAGAATTCTGTCCAAAACAAAAACTATTACCCAAGCCACTAGAGTAGTTCAAGTCAACAACCCAGTAACAGTATGATGACAAAAACATAACATAACAACATTGGGCAACAACCCGGTAACAGTATGATGACAAAAACATAACATAACAACATTGGGCAACAACCCGGTAACAGTATGATGACAAAAACATAAAACAACAACATTGGGCAACAACCCGGTAACAGTATGATGACAAAAACATAAAACAACAACATGGGGCAACAACCCAGTAACAGTATGATGACAAAAACATAAAATAACAACATTGGGCAACAACCCGGTAACAGTATGATGACAAAAACATAAAACAACATGGGGCAACAACCCAGTAACAGTATGATGACAAAAACATAAAACAACAACATTGGGCAACAACCCGGTAACAGTATGATGACAAAAGAAGAAAGGAAGAAGAAGATTCAAAGTTTGTAGCTGCCATGACCTTTATTGCTGATAAACCTTTCCTAGGTTAGATAATACTGTAATCTATGTGCTCTTTGAGTGATATACTACAGTCAAATTTCACACTTCAGTATTTCATGGAACTGGTTCTGTCAATATCTATCCCGACACAAAGTTTCACTGCTAGCATTATTGTGTTGACAACATGATTATTTAGTTAAAACTAAGTTAATGTTGCTTTTGGATGGGTTGTCTGCTGTCCCAGAGCTATTGCACCAGAAGTATATTCAATCCAATTCTTTTTGTAACTCCCAACCAACACTGGTTCTACCTATCACCGTCTGTAGATCCGATCATCTACAATCTTATTTGTTCTCTTGTGATTCTGCTTGTGCAGACATGAACGACTCTATTATTAAATAACAACAGTGGAGATTGCACAAAAGAAATTGGAAGACTAGCCATAGCACTCCAGAGGGTAGCCAGTATGAAGAAACTGGACAAAACTTACTTTCAAATCTTCATATGGTGTCTTGAAAATATACATGTCAGGTTAATGGAGCAAGCAGATAAATAATCTCAGTCATGGTACCACTATGAAAATGCAAATCATGGCATATCATTTACAGGACTTAGCCATCAAGCATAGTAAATGAGTCATCGATTTTCTAGGCACCACTTATACCTTCAGTAGTTTGCCATTTCTTTCTGAACGGTGAGATCTATTTTTACAGTTAAAAATAACCATAGACACAAATTTGCTTCCAAACTGCCCGCCGCAGATTTTGAACAAGGTGTGCTTGGGTTATGATCGAACTCACTACTGCTTAATCTACAGACGCACAACTCAAGGTATCACCTTACATATAGAAAATAAGGACTTTCAGCATTTCATCATCTGCTCATAGAAACTGTGCGCCTATAGGTCTGCCTTGAGGTTAGTAAAGTCAGTGTTGTTATCCAATAAACAATAGCAACTAAGAAACATGACAAACACAATTCAATATAGTTCACTTTTATTTCACAAACAAAGCAGAGGTTGAGGAGGGACCCAAGAAATGTGAATAAACAATGAGAATTAGACTCAGCAAAAGAAAGCAACACAAATGTCAAGTTATTCAACTCAGCAAAGGGAAGCAACACACACATATATATATATATATATATGAAGGAGATATTGCAAATATGTAATGGCAAATAAGAGAATAAATATTTGTACACAAACTTGAACCCTTTGAGCCCTGATCACCTGTACCTTAAAAACTCATTTTCTTAACAAATACAGCACATATCAAAGTGATATTAAAAACACGATAATTTAGAACATATAAGTGCTCTTTAATTTGTTACTGACTTATCCCATCAGCTCTGATATTCCTGCTTATTATATATTTGCAGGAGACCAAATTATTAATTTTACTTAGTAACATTACGTATTACCCCGCCCACTACACTCCCAGCTACCGTAGCTTGTTCTTCAGGTTGAAAATATATGGCATGAATATCAATCGAATCAAGCAATTCTTCATTGACTGTCTGACTGACTTTCGATATCCTTATTAGAATAATCACAGTCTGTCTTAATTAATCTTCAGAATCATTTATAACAAGTTCAAAAGCTTGCTTTATTGTTGTCCTTTTTGAGTAGCAATTTCCTGAATTTTCATCTCATCTTTTCAATATAAATAAAATGTTAAAATCATCTGATTTATCAACAAAGTATCAGAAATATGTCGTCATCTTGTTAAACCAACTAGTAAACATGTGGGTTGTGTTTGACATCACATTTGATATTTGGTTGATGACAAATAATGGTGTGGTCTTGGCAGACCAATTTTTCGGGATGTGAGGTGTTTAGATTCTAAAGCTAGATTTCAGTATCAGAGCTAGAGTTCTAAGGGTTAAATGACTATTGCTAATAGTTCACTTCATTCTATATCATCTAGAATTATACTGGATTAATTCTGATTTTTTATGTTTGTTGGTCTAAACGATCTGACATAACTTTGAAAAAGGCTTGTTTTTAGGTTGAAAGGGTGTGGTTCGGCTTAAATAGGCTTTAGTTTACTACACAACAAAGAAACAAATTATCTACATGTGCAACACTGGCATCCTATAGGTGATCATATACCTCCATAGAAAATATGTAATAATTAATCGCTCCCAAATGAAATAGGACAGCTTAACAACAATATAGTGCAGATTTGAACTGACCCCTATTTTGGTCATGGGAGGGTGATACACATATCCTTGATGAAGACTGATGATGCAACCATGGTCTTTAGAAGCTTAGTATAATAAGATATTTGTATAAATATGATACTCTAAGGCACACACATATATACACACACACACGTATGTTTCTCTATATTTGACTGTTAGCAAACACCCACATACAGCATTGCTATCCAATGTTTTTGTTGGTAGATTCCCAAAGGACATTCTATATGGTCAACTCACAGCTGGTACTAGACAGCATGGGTGCCCGTTACTACACTTCCTTGACACCTGCAAGCGTAATATAACTTCATGCAGCATAGACAAAGAACATTTGGAGCGGTTAGCCAAAGACCGACAAAGACTAGCGACAGTGAGGAGTGGCTAAAAAAGAAAAGACGAAAAAACATCATCACATATGGAGGCAAATGAGAGCGCAGAGCACAGAGAGATCATCCTATGTATCAGTTGCAGTCTCCAGTTTCACCGGTAGCAGGGATTCCACTCCAGGATAGGCCATTACAGCCACAACAGATATGATTCAGTGCAGAATAAACTACATGACACAAAACCTATTGTCTCCTGAGACAAAGAGGCCAATGATGATGATCAAACATTTTTATATATTAGGACACATCTGACTTGATGTTTGTTTAGACACGGATGCCAAGTAATGATTGCAATACTATTACTAATAGTAACAAAAGTAATGTTACAATAGTTGAGATGCCAACACCTTCCTCAGTGAAAAAAAAGCAAAGTGTGAGATTAGGGGACAGTAGAACAGTAACAAAATAAAACAAGATTGCTAAAGCAAGACAATCATGATCATGGAAGTGCTATAAACAAAATGAAAAATTGTTTGTCTTCTTGAAATGTGATTAATGTTAAAGTCGGCAGAGTAAAATAGGGCGCCACGTAACAACACTGAGAATAAATAAAGATAACAGTTAAGTACAAGTACAACATTAATATATGGTATATATGGTGGACAAGGAAAATAAACTATATATTATTGACAAACAACAATATAGAAATATATAGGAGTTATACTAGTGAATTTTTATATCTTCTGATGTATCTTCATTGCAAGATAAGGGTGTTTATGAATTTTGTTAGATGCAGATATTATGACCCTGATTGTATACTGTAAGCAAACACAGAACAAATACCCTTCTCAAGGAAAACAAAGAAGAAGAAGAAAAAGAAGACAAGCTATTATGTAGAACATGAATGACAACATAATAATCTATGTATAGATATCGAAACTAGACAGTATAACACAGTAAGAATATATCTTGAACATAACGAAACTAGACAGTGTCACACAGTAAGAATATATCTTGAACATAATGAAACTAGACAGTGTCACACAGTAAGAATATATCTTGAACATAACGAAACTAGACAGTGTAACACAGTAAGAATATATCTTGAACATAACGAAACTAGACAGTGTCACACAGTAAGAATATATCTTGAACATAATGAAACTAGACAGTGTCAAACAGTAAGAATATATCTTGAACATAAAGAAACTAGACAGTGTAACACAGTAAGAATATATCTTGAACATAACGAAACTAGACAGTGTCACACAGTAAGAATATATCTTGAACATAACGAAACTAGACAGTGTCACACAGTAAGAATATATCTTGAACATAATGAAACTAGACAGTGTCACACAGTAAGAATATATCTTGAACATAAAGAAACTAGACAGTGTAACACAGTAAGAATATATCTTGAACATAACAAAACTAGACAGTGTCACACAGTAAGAATATATCTTGAACATAACAAAACTAGACAGTGTCACACAGTAAGAATATATCTTGAACATAACGAAACTAGACAGTGTCACACAGTAAGAATATATCTTGAACATAACGAAACTAGACAGTGTCACACAGTAAGAATATATCTTGAACATAACAAAACTAGACAGTGTAACACAGTAAGAATATATCTTGAACATAATGAAACTAGACAGTGTAACACAGTAAGAATATATCTTGAACATAATGAAACTAGACAGTGTAACACAGTAAGAATATATCTTGAACATAACAAAACTAGACAGTGTAACACAGTAAGAATATATCTTGAACATAACAAAACTAGACAGTGTAACACAGTAAGAATATATCTTGAACATAACAAAACTAGACAGTGTAACACAGTAAGAATATATCTTGAACATAACAAAACTAGACAGTGTCACACAGTAAGAATATATCATGAACATAACGAAACTAGACATTGTCACACAGTAAGAATATATCATGAACATAACGTGTCACACAGTAAGAATATATCATGAACATAACGAAACTAGACAGTGTAACAAAGTAAGAATATATCTTGAACATAACGAAACTAGACAGTGTCACACAGTAAGAATATATCTTGAACATAACAAAACTAGACAGTGTCACACAGTAAGAATATATCATGAACATAACGTGTCACACAGTACGAATATATCATGAACATAACAAAACTAGACAGTGTCACACAGTAAGAATATATCATGAACATAACAAAACTAGACAGTGTCACACAGTAAGAATATATCATGAACATAACGTGTCACACAGTAAGAATATATCATGAACATAACGTGTCACACAGTAAGAATATATCATGAACATAACGAAACTAGACAGTGTAACAAAGTAAGAATATATCTTGAACATAACAAAACTAGACAGTGTCACACAGTAAGAATATATCTTGAACATAACGAAACTAGATGGTGTCACACAGTAAGAACATCTTTGAACATAATGAAACTAGACAGTGTCACACAGTAAAAACATATCTTGAACATAACAAAACTAGACAGTGTCACACAGAAAGAACATCTTTGAACATAACAAAACTAGACAGTGTCACACAGTAAGAACATATCTTGAACATAACGAAACCAGACGGTGTCACACAGTAAGAACATCTTTGAACATAACGAAACTAGACAGTGTCACATAGAAAGAACATATCTTGAACAAAACCAAAGTCCCACAACTAATAATGATTTGCACAAAATTTCGAAATAAATCATTACTAAGGAGACAAGAGTTAGATTAAAATATCAAATATCTATTGGTTGAACACCCCTTTGTCTAGCCTAGCAGAAAATTGGTACCTTACTTTGATTGACATTTTGCAATACAAGTTCAAGTTTATATTTATATAAGTGTTCTGAGGTTAGAACTTTAAGAAAGCTGAGGTGTACGCACCTATGTGGGTCACCTGAATACATTTTCTAACCAGTTTTAAATTCACATGTTAATGATTCCTTTGCATTCAGAAATTGAAATAAGAGTAGGCTGCATGTTGCTGCTCGAGCACAATTAGTGATTTTTCAAAGTGAAGTTTCATTCCAAACAAATCTATGACAACATTGTGAGTATGATCTCCAAACAAATAAGGTGCATGAACAAAACAAATTTACAAGTTTGAACAGTTGTAGATATGACAAACTTGTTGTTGTAAACATAGTACAATCTAGTTTACTATGAAATTACAACAAACAAAAAAAACCCCAAAAATGGTTCATTCTTTTCTTCATTCACTTGCAGAAGTCAACTTGAATATATTTACAGAAAACAGTAGTTTCAGTCACATTGTGACAGATCTCTAATGAGCTTGTCATGTCATGGTACTGGTGTCAGTTATGAAAATCATGGCATATCCATAACAGGATGTCACCATCAACCATAGCAAACGAGTGGTTGATTTTCTAGGCACCAATTATACATTGAGTAGTTTGACATTGCTTTCTGAACGGTGATGACAGCCATTTCATTCTTAAATAGTAGAGTCATCATCATGAGGTGCCGTGCCGGCTGGCGTAGGCAATCATGGATCTCCACAAATCTCTGTCGTTGGTGTTTGCTATCAACTCGGATGTTGACGCTCTATCATGCCATGAAGTCAGGCTATCCAAAATTGTCTTCCTCTGTCTCATCTACCCTTGATTTTACCCGTTGTCACAATGTGTTCTAAACCTCCCCTACTCATCACATGACTGAAAAATGATGACTGCCTCTTTCGTATATTGATGATAAGCTTTCTCTGTGTCTTGATCTCATTCAACACCTCAACATTAGTCATTTTAGCAGTCCATGGGATATGTAAATAGTAGTGTATAAATTGGTTATACTAGAACCAACAGAGAAGTAGATAACCAGTTTGACAGATTTGGTTTACTTTATATCAACCACTTGTTTGTTATAGCTGTCACCAGTATCAGCATCAGTACTAGTATCAGTATAAGCATCAGTGCCTAAAAAAGTACCAGCACTAGCAAATGTACCATACCAGTACTATACCAGTACCATACCATACCAGTATCAGTACCATACCATACCAGTACCATTACCAATACAGATTAAGCTCTTTGTATAAAGATCTTAACAATATAATATGGACTATTGATTTCTGTGAACATATTCCAAGTTGATGTATGAGAGTGATGAAAGAAGAAGATAAACATTAAAATATATATCACCAACAGATGATATGACAATACGAACGTCAAACACATATTATGTATGCACATAGAAATATGACTAAATCTCATAATAAAATTAAATAATCTCTCTCCGAGTAAAACAGAGAGAAATGTGTACGCAGTGTGTCATTTGTATGCAGTGTGTTCTCAGTTGACAAATAGTTGATTAGTGAAATCCACATAATCATACGAGTCAGGTACAACTCTTCCAGTCTTGTCCACATATGGTCTCATTCTGCCAATACAATAATTTGCTTGTTCTTTTGTCAGATTCTGTAGACAACAATTATAAGGTATGATTTCAATGTTTAATAGCATTTTTCAACATCATCTTCTCTTAACATGCAGTTAAATATTTCAGTCCAACTGTTTCATCGTTGCTAGTTTACCTTATTTGTACACAAGTTGTCTATGCAGACTACTCAAAATAAACTGGCAGGACAAAATTCCAGATACCAAAGTCCACATAAGAGGCAAGATCCCAAACGTCAACACTCCGTTGCAGAAGGCCCAGATAGGATGGGAAGCCTGATAAATGCATCCCAAAACAGTTGATGTATGGCGAGCTTGAAGGAGGCAGCCGATCGGTTGGTGGTCAGAAAAAACACTTTAAGGACACTCTTAACCCTTTGAACCCTAGCCAACTATACCTTAAAAAACCCTCGCCCTGGGCTCCTGAGCAAAAACAGCACATATCAGAATTGTTTGAAAAACAAGATAGATTGGCAGAATTAAGTGTCCTATAATTTTTATCGACTTACCCCATCATCTACAGTATTCCTGCTTACTATGCCAGTCTTCCCAACATGTAGATCCTTCCTTTAGACACAGGAAATTTTGACAAAATGTGTACCAAAATTGTGTCTTCACTTTCTTGACTGGTCTGTCTTTGTAATCCATGTTTGGAAAGTCACTGACATGTTTGAACATCAGTCGGTTCAAATAATTCTTCTAAATGATCATCCGACTCACTTTCGATTTCGTTATCAGAATAATCATATTCTAAGTCTAATTCATCTTCAGAATCGTTTAAAAGAAGTTCAACAGCTTGCTCTGTTGTCATCCTTTTCGAGTGACCATTTCCGAAATTTTCAGCGTGTCGTTTCATCTTTTTAAAAATAATAAACAATTATCAAATCACTAAGTATCAAAACACGATGCAATTCACCATTTAGATAAACCTTTAAGGAAGCATTTCCTGTGTTTGACGTCACACTAGTACACAAGTTATCGCTAAACACCGACAAATAACGAGGAGGGGTTCTCATCCCGATATGTAGGCACCCGGGTATACGTGTACTAATGCTAATACCGTAATATCGGGAGGGCGGGTTTAAAGGGTTAAGGTGTCTTTAACATGCTTTGATATTGACACAATGTGCTGGGAATCTTTTGAGCAAGATCACCAAATGCGATGCTGTAACATCACAAGAGGAGCTAGCATAGCTTAGAATCATCATACTGTTGAAGTGCAGAGAAAGCAAGTTGCGCAAAAAGATAAAACACACAACACCTACATGTCTAACCACGATCATGTATGCCCCACCTGTGGTAGGGGATTGTATTCGAGGATTGGACTTTACAGTCACCTCTGCACACACCAGAGAGGTGCAGCAACACATGCCTGAAACTGTTGTCATCATCGCTATGCATGGACGGCTATTATTACTATTATTATTACCTTATTTGTATCTTGTATTGTTTTGTTTGTAAAATTACTTGTGGTAAAATCATGTTTATGTGTTGTGAATTGCAAAAATAACTTTGGTTTTATTCTCTATCTTTTCCATCAACAATAATCAACATTTGATCATCGACAGACAGAGACTATGTACCTATAGTTTTGTCTGAAGTCTAGTAAAGTTAATTCTATTAAACAATATATAATCTGAATCTAATTATACTTGGTATTGGCATCTATAGATTAGCGGTAGTGAGCTCGATCACAAGCCAAGAGTACCTGGTGCAAATTCTGTGGCAGGCAGTTTGGAAACAAATTCGTACCCATGGATTTTTATAAATGGTAAAATATACCTCACTGTTCAGCAGACAATGGCAAACTACTGAACTTATAAGTGGTGCCTAGAAAATTGACGACTGGTTTACTGTGGTTGATGGTGACGGCCTATAAAGGATATGCCATGATTTTCATTTCAAGCATACTTGGTAATGATTTCTCTAGTCATGTAGATTTTCATTTCAAGCATACTTGGTAATGATTTCTGTAGTCATGTAGATTTTCATTTCAAGCATACTTGGTAATGATTTCTGTAGTCATGTAGATTTTCATTTCAAGCATACTTGGTAATGATTTCTCTAGTCATGTAGATTTTCATTTCAAGCATACTTGGTAATGATTTCTCTAGTCATGTAGATTTTCATTTCAAGCATACTTGGTAATGATTTCTCTAGTCATGTAGATTTTCATTTCAAGCATACTTGGTAATGATTTCTCTAGTCATGTAGATTTTCATTTCAAGCATACTTGGTAATGATTTCTCTAGTCATGTAGATTTTCATTTCAAGCATACTTGGTAATGATTTCTCTAGTCATGTAGATTTTCATTTCAAGCATACTTGGTAATGATTTCTCTAGTCATGTAGATTTTCATTTCAAGCATACTTGGTAATGATTTCTCTAGTCATGTAGATTTTCATTTCAAGCATACTTGGTAATGATTTCTCTAGTCATGTAGATTTTCATTTCAAGCATACTTGGTAATGATTTCTCTAGTCATGTAGATTTTCATTTCAAGCATACTTGGTAATGATTTCTCTAGTCATGTAGATTTTCATTTCAAGCATACTTGGTAATGTTTTATCTAGTCATGTAGATTTTCATTTCAAGCATACTTGGTAATGATTTCTCTAGTCATGTAGATTTTCATTTCAAGCATACTTGGTAATGATTTCTCTAGTCATGTAGATTTTCATTTCAAGCATACTTGGTAATGTTTTCTCTAGTCATGTAGATTTTCATTTCAAGCATACTTGGTAATGTTTTCTCTAGTCATGTAGATTTTCATTTCAAGCATACTTGGTAATGATTTCTCTAGTCATGTAGATTTTCATTTCAAGCATACTTGGTAATGATTTCTCTAGTCATGTAGATTTTCATTTCAAGCATACTTGGTAATGATTTCTCTAGTCATGTAGATTTTCATTTCAAGCATACTTGGTAATGTTTTCTCTAGTCATGTAGATTTTCATTTCAAGCATACTTGGTAATGATTTCTCTAGTCATGTAGATTTTCATTTCAAGCATACTTGGTAATGATTTCTCTAGTCATGTAGATTTTCATTTCAAGCATACTTGGTAATGATTTCTCTAGTCATGTAGATTTTCATTTCAAGCATACTTGGTAATGATTTCTCTAGTCATGTAGATTTTCATTTCAAGCATACTTGGTAATGATTTCTCTAGTCATGTAGATTTTCATTTCAAGCATACTTGGTAATGATTTCTCTAGTCATGTAGATTTTCATTTCAAGCATACTTGGTAATGATTTCTCTAGTCATGTAGATTGTTCTTTCATCACAGTTTGCCTGAAAGACTCTCACTCTCTTGAAAGTTCTCACACATTATCAAGTTCAAGGTTTCTTTAGTATGTTGTTCCTACCATAATGTTGTTTTCTAGCAACCATGCACTCCATTACTACTCTCTGATTGTTGCCAGAGATACAAAGCTTGTGCTTAACAAGAAAGATTGCTTTCCTTATCATTAGTGTCCCTCGCCATTCAGGCAAGCATTACACAGATCTCCAAGTAAAAGATCAGGGTCTCCATAGTTTAGTCATGTACTGTGTGCACACCAAACTGACCTCGAACACCAAAGATTCCCACAGCATGTGGTCACTAGCAAAGACTGATATTAGCTTCGCTATCTGCAACTTCTTAGAATGCTTCTGCTATTGTCCATGATTGATGTCTATATTGAAACAAACTAACAGAAAACAAATGAGAGAATGTAAATATACAAACAGAATACAAGTGACTACAAACTTACCGCATACAGCTCCTGGGCTGTAATGTAAGGCTTCTCTCCTGATGTCAGAGCTCGGAAAGCTTGCTCCACCTCGGAGACAGACTGCACATTCTCAGTTTCTCTGCTAATCATGAAAGCCATATACTCTTGTAGTGATACATAGCCGTCTCTGGAGAAAATGATATAACATTATATATATAGTTCAGCCCTTGACAGTACAGCAGGTTTGATATCATTGAGAACAGTAAAATACAGATTCTCTAATTGAATTTATCTGCCCAATCGCCCGTGTCAATGAATGAAGTGGTTTGGCCACTTAATAAGAATGCATCCAAACTCCACAGTATACAGAGTCTTCTACAACAGAACATCGGAAGATAAGGCAAGAGGAAGACCACGGAAAAGATGGTTAGATGGCGTAGCAGCATCCTGTGAAAGAGCAAAGATAACAATCACACAAGCCACCAGAACAGCGCAAGACAAAAACAGAAAACCACGACACTGGGCAACAACCCGGTAGCAGTGTGACGACAAAAGAAGAAGAAGAAGAAGAATCGCCCGTGTGTTGCCGGGGCTTGCAAGGGGAGCAAAGAATAGTAACACTGCAACCTATAAGGCATGTCGTAAGAGGTGAGTAAAGTATGGGCGTAGAGAAGCTACCTTAGTAAATAAAAAGCGTTGCAGATATTGGATGTGCTGGCCTACTTATACGTGCATGGCAGGCACAACGTAGAATCACTCTTAGACTCAAATCACAGTCAAATCACAGAGAGTGGTTTAACAAGTGGTAGATATGGAGCATTCAAAGATGAAGATACCAAGAGAGAGAGAGAGAGAAAGATATATGAGCATTCATAAACAAAAGTGAGGTGTGACAGTTGTTGAACAAGATAACTATTGAAAGACAGTTTACCTGTTTGGATCCACAACATCGAGTATAGCTTGAAACTCTGGATCTATCTGGCCCTCTTCCACCATTTGTAGATCATATCCAAGAGCTCTCAGGCATGACTTGAATTCCTGATGATCTAGTCTGCCACTCTTGTCTTTATCGAAATGTCTAAGATATGGTCATGAGATTAATTTCAACATTATTAAACATATGAGATAAGTTAAATAGTTTCACATTTACTAGATGGTAAGATTCTTCTTCTTCATTCTCTACAACAGTGTGTCTGCATTAGTTGGCCAATAGTTTTAACTAATTAGCTACTGAATTGAAATAAAGGGATGTGGCTGAATTAAATTTATGTTATATTTTTTCCATTGCAGGTGAATATACAAATTCAGCTGCAGTTTTCTTAATTATTAACATATTTTTATGAGTAATATATCATTTTGTGGGTAAATAAATTTTTCTTTAAGATTGTTCTATAACAAATAAATAGTGGCGTTCCAATCAGCTTATAGGAGCCATTCAGTTATGGTACCTTATGTTGCTGTCCAGGTCCTCAATTGTGTTATACAGTTTTGTCTCAGTTGGAATAGTGCTGGGCCAATGCTTATCTCTTAACACATTACCTACTGAGTGTCATAGCCTGTGCATATTTACTTGTCTAATTTGGCCAAGTGCCATAGCCTGTGCATATTTACCTGTCTAATTTGGCCAAGTACTGTAGTGATCTGCCTCTTGTGTAGAGAGGACACAAGCTCATAGTATTGCACACATTACTAAGAATGTGAGAGTCTTGTCAGTTTTATAGAAAGGCTATAGAGGCACAAGCTCAACATTAGAGAGATAAGATGGTTCTTGTCTTTTCAAGAAGTCAAAACACCCATACAGAGAATATCTGCAGTAGACTGGAAGACAAACACTGGATGTAATTATGGAAAAAATTTTCTCAAAGACCTAAGCAGAACAGACCAGGTCATTATATTTGGCCTACATACCAGACACTGCAGACTCAACAGACACTTACATAGACTAATGAATAAGTCAAGCAGCTCTCTGCCAGTGTCAGCATGCGGAACAGACACCGGAGCATGTCCTGCAAGACTGATCTCTCCTGTGTGAACTGAGAATCCACATGTGGCCACACCAAGTCGACTTAAAAAAGTAATCTTTGGGGAAACTTGAGAGATCTGAAGCTGACTGTCCAGTTTGTGGTCCACAGTAAACTAAACACATGACCAGAGATTTCTGAAGAAGAAGAAAGATAGGTCCCTTTCAGACAAGAGGTGTGTCTCCCTGAAAACATATTGTTATTCTTTGGAGATGTGAGGGCACCAGTTTTAAGAACTTCTGGCTGAAGGGAATAATCATTCAAGACAAGTCTGGGTACTACATGAGTATGGTTTGTAAAGTTGAAACAAGAATGGAGAGACAAAACTGGGTGGTGATACTGCTACAGATAGGGATAAAAGAAATAACCATTTGTGTCCATGGGTACGCAGGAGTTAGGGGTAATGAACGAGTTAATAGACTGGTTGGCGTGGTTACGATATCAGAGGGAGCTACAATGGACAGAAGTAACATTCTTAATGCACTGAGAGTCTTTTTGAACAAAGGAGTTTCAAGGTTGTCAATGCCACTTGCTGGCCAGATTGAGAGAGAAGGGTGTCGACATTGGTACAGCCAGAAAAGAACGACATACCAAATATGGAAAAAGATTGATTAATCAACATCGGACTGGCGTGTTGGGCCATTGGACACTGCTGGATTTGTTGAGGTGGAGATCAGAGCACATATGGACATGTACGGAGTGCTATGATGATAGTCTTCATGTAAACTGATAACTGAAGTCTAGTGACAGGTTAAAGTACAAACACTTACTGCAACTAAAAGGGTCTAAACTCGAAGGTTTGACTTCATTGCATTGGATTTACCCATATGGCTCCGTCCCCGTCAGCAGAAATGGCATGCCACATGTCGAAGGTGCTGAACAAAGCGCAAACTCCGTAGCTCCATCAAAATTCCTAGGGATCTCATAAAAAATGGTACATGTAACTTGGACACTTACTTAAACATCATGGAGAACTCTCTTAGCGCATCCTCAGAGACACCACTCCTGTTCCTAGCCTCAATCTGCTGTTCCAAGTTATGCTGCATCCTCATACACAGTTGATCAAGTTGATCCCACTGCTGGGCTAGTCCAACAGTACTATGCTCAGTGTACCTACAAGTATGTTGAAATCATGTATGTATTCATCTCATGATTTGTCAACTATGTGATTCTATGACCTGTCAAATATAGTATTTAGACAATCAAAGTTGTATTGTATTTACTAACACAGGGACACTAGAAGCTGTAGTTATGTTATTCTTCAAATGTTTTTGTGGTTGACATCTCGGAATAATGAGCTGACAATCTACTTGCATGTGTGGCTCAATCCATCTATGGACCAGCTTTCCCATAATAAGTTGGTGAACTTCTTGGTTTGTGGCTCACCGAACAAGGGTAATAACACTGGGAAAAAAACAACTATATGGACCTCAGCGTGAGCAAACAAAAGACATCAACAGCATTAATTATCAGAGAGTTGAAGATGTATAGGGTGGACATTCTTCAGTTTCTTGGTGACTACCTGTTGGATGAAGACACTAAAATTGAAATTGAATCATCCTCTGAAGTACTATGCTGATGGGGCCCTGTATGCGGGCCCACTGATAAAAATAAAAAGGAAGCAGGCCTTCATGCAAAAATCAGTCAGAAGCGATACAACCTGGCATCCATGCTATGCCTGAATTCATAGCTAGCGAATGCAAGAAGAAGACAAAGATAGTGAATCTATTGATTGATTTAAGGAGTTTAAATTTACATGTTGTAAAAGCAGAACTGGATACCTAACAAACAGATGAGGAGGGTTTAACCAGTGAGTCATGGGAACCATCAGTATGCATACCCTTCAACATTTTCTGGGGGAGAGTGAAAAACTATTGGTATGTCTGAAGTGCTATGATGTCAGTTCAGTAACCAATACACAAGACAAGTAAAGTTTATATAAGAGATATCATTTGAAAATATAGAGAATATTTCAAGTCAATGAAAGGATGCATTCTATAAAACAGATGATATCACCAACAGAAGAACACTTATAAGACAAAGATAAGCTTAACCTAGCATAACCAATACACAAGACAAGTAAAGTTTATATAAGAGATATCATTTGAAAATATAGAGAATATTTCAAGTCAATGAAAGGATGCATTCTATAAAACAGATGATATCACCAACAGAAGAACACTTATAAGACAAAGATAAGCTTAACCTAGCATAACCAATACACAAGACAAGTAAAGTTTATATAAGAGATATCATTTGAAAATATAGAGAATATTTCAAGTCAATGAAAGGATGCATTCTATAAAACAGATGATATCACCAACAGAAGAACACTTATAAGACAAAGATAAGCTTAACCTAGCATAACCAATACACAAGACAAGTAAAGTTTATATAAGAGATATCATTGAAAATATAGAGAATATTTCAAGTCAATGAAAGGATGCATTCTATAAAACAGATGATATCACCAACAGAAGAACACTTATAAGACAAAGATAAAGCTAACCTAGCATAACCAATACACAAGACAAGTAAAGTTTATATAAGAGATATCATTGAGAAAATATATAGAGAATATTTCAAGTCAATGAAAGGATGCATTCTATAAAACAGATGATATCACCAACAGAAGAACACTTATAAGACAAAGATAAGCTTAACCTAGTTTATTTACAAATCATGCAACAAATATACCTGTTGTCTAAGATAAGTCTCTCTTCCATAGCAGCACCAAGATCTTCAATCTTCTTGAGATGATTCTTCTGTGCCCTGACTTCTGTAGCTTTTCTCTGTAGAATAGAGATTAATGTTTGGGTTGATGTTTGCTCTAGAGAAATCACTATTCATAATCAATGTGTGGGGATTTTTTTATTAGGGTTTACTCCCCTGGCATTTAGTTCTCCTTTAACAGGAGAGCATTGTGTTGTCGTGTCTCTCGAACCGATAAACGTGCCTATTTTTTTAGAAATCCTGGTGACCTGATCTGGCGTATGTTTTCACGTGAGACATTACATGAAAGCTGGATGAAATAAATATCCTTTCTTCTGAAATACACATCAAATCTACTGAAAGTCCAAGAAATGAACCACAATTCAACACATGCTACCCGACAACATGTCTTGTCGTGGCCATCTTGGACCGGTATGTGAGAAGAATGGACAATTGCCGCATACCGAAACAAATGTTGTTCTGTGAACTTTCAAATGGGAAGAGGCACCAAGATAGAAAACTGCTCATATATAAGGATGTCTTTTATGCCTCAATGAAGAACATTTCTTTTAGTCCCAGCAAATTGGAGAAAACTAGACGATGACCGAGTTATGTGGGAAACAACCTTACACAAAGGCGCATTCTTTTGAAATAAGATTTAGGGTTGAGCTGAAAGGCGCACAGCGCCGAGGGAAAACTCAGAAGTTATCACAGTAAAACACATGCCAATTGACCATCTGTAAAGACGAATAAAGCCGTACATAATCAATGTGTGATTTCTACTGCAGACGTCGCATAAATCGGATGTGCTGGTCTTCTTGTAGGTGCATAACTGGCACAATCTACAATCACTCTTAGGCTCAGATCACATACAAATAACAAAGTGGGGTTTAATAAGTGGTCGATACCGAGCATTCAAAGATGAAAAAGGTAAAGTGAAGTACAAAAAAAAGATGCAGAGGACAGGCGTGTTTGCATTTTCATATGATCTTACCTTGGTGGCTTCCAGTTGTTCTTCTAAGTTTCCAGATGCTTCCATCATGACAGATCTGTTGATAGATAGATTTTAATGTTGGAACATTAGCAGATCTCATAGCACTGATATCTTGGAATAAAGTAAGACTATTGATATGATGTAATTACACATCAGAGCAACATCAGAACAACATCATGACATACTTGGTATCTGGAGGTGAGGTGGTCAGTTCTAATGGTATGAAGTATTCAAGATCTCACAGTACTAGGTCTTTGGTATCTGGAGGTGAGGTGGTCAGTTCTAATGGTATGAAGTATTCAAGATCTCACAGTACTAGGTCTTTGGTATCTGGAGGTGAGGTGGTCAGTTCTAATGGTATGAAGTATTCAAGATCTCACAGTACTAGGTTTTTGGTATCTGGAGGTGAGGTGGTCAGTTCTAATGGTATTAAGTAATCAAGATCTCACAGTACTAGGTTTTTGGTATCTGGAGGTGAGGTGGTCAGTTCTAATGGTATGAAGTATTTGAGATCTCAGAGGAATAGGTCTTTGGTATCTGGAGGTGAGGTGGTCAGTTCTAATGGTATGAAGTATTCAAGATCTCACAGTACTAGGTCTTTGGTATCTGGAGGTGAGGTGGTCAGTTCTAATGGTATTATCATCATCAAGTGCTGTGCCGGTTGGCGGAGGCAATCCTGAATCTCCACAAATATATGTCCCTGATGTTTTCAATCTCAGATGTTGATGTTCTTCAGTGCCATAAAGTCATGCTGTCTAATTATTTCTCTCACTACCTTCCCTGTCTCCTCTCGCTTCGATGTTACCGGTTGTCACAATGTGTTCTAAACCTCCCTTTCCATCACATGTCCGAAAAATGATGACTGCCTCTTTCTTTTATTGACAATAAGTTTTAATGGTATAAAGTATTAAAGACCTGACAGTACTAGGTCTTCGTTATCTGGAGATCCTTCCGTTCATTCATTTGATTAAAGTATATAGTAATATTGTAGAAAATATCTATATTTTAAAAGCATACCTGGTCTGAGTAAGCCATGAGTGGAAGGCATTGGCAGCCTGGGCGAACTGTTTTCTCAATAGATCATTTTCTTCTTGACGATGTTCTTCCTTGTTAAGGTCACCGTCACGTTCCTGGACACAAGAACCCAAATGTATATATATAATATCAAACTTCAAACAGATATTTTTATCTAATTTCTATATATATATTATCTATATTCTATTTTAGCGAAGCACATAAAACAAAGTGCTCCACCATTATACATAGTTTTACTGCAAGTTCCATCTATATTGATATTATTATATTTTACTCAGAGAGAACTCATATATCAAAATGACATTTTAAGGACATACTATCAAAATGACATTTTAAGGACATACTATCAAAATGACATTTTAAGGACATACTATCAAAATGACATTTTAAGGACATACATCTTTTCTATCATTAAATATTTGCGTGCGATCTGGAAACTTAACAAATAAGGTGAGAAGTATATTAACCCAACAAACCAGTGATCCCGATATTTCGGGATTGAATGTAAACATTGCATATCCCAAGATCCCAAATATCGGTCTGAGAAGATTTGATCATTATTTGTTGGTGATCTAAAATAAATTGTGTGCAAATATGACGTCAAACAATTCATGTGTTCTACCTGGTTTTGCAAGATGGTGGATGCAGTTGTGTGATTGTTTTTGTGCTGACAAAATAATTAGTTAAGTATTTTCATGATGAAAAGACTTGCTGAATATTTTCGAAAATGGTCACTCTAAAAGGATAACAGAGAAAGCTGTTGAACTTGTTTTGAATGAATCTGAAGATGAATTATACTCGTAAGGATATCAAACATGAGTGAGATGGTCATTTAGTCAATGAAGAATTATTTTAATAGATTGACATTCAAGCCTTATAGTTCAATCTGGTGAACTGCTACATTACGCAGGAGTTTTTGTGGTTGTGCTCACATTATATATCAAGGAGATTTAAAACAGTTTAGTATTCTGCAAACATATAAAAAACAGGAATAACGTAGATGTTGGGGTAAGTCAATAACAAATTAAAGAACACTTAATTGTGCTAAATTACGTGTTTCATGGACACTTAACCCTTAGAACCAGGGCTCCCGATATTTCGGGATTGAATGTAAGCATTGCGTATCCAGAGCTCCCGATATTTCGTTCCGAGAATATTTTTTTCATAATTTGTCGATATTTGAAAACAAATTGTGTTCAAATGTAACGTCAAACACAACCCATGTGTTCTATATGGTTTTGTGAGATTATGGACACTGTTGCGTTATTTTTTTGGTACTGATAAGGTCATTAGTTAAGTATTTTCATGTTGAAAACATGTTCTAATTTTTTCAGAAATGGTCATTCTAAAAGTATAACAACAGAGCAAGCTGTTGAACTTGTTTTGAATGAATCTGAAGATGAATTAGGCTTTAGAATGTGATTATTCTGAAAGTGAGATAGATAGAAAGTGAGATTTAGACTGTAAAGAATTGTTTTAATCGATAGATATTCAAGCTATATATGTTCAATTTGGAGAAAAAATCTACATATACAGGAGTATTCACAGCCGTACCCACATATTAAATCAAATAAATTTTAAAGTTAGTATTCTGCAAATAGATAATAAGCAGGAATAACGGAGAAGATGGGGTAAGTCGATAAAAAAGTTTAGTGCACTTAAGTGTACTAAATTACTGTGTTTTAATATACCTCTGATATCGGCTGTTTTTGCTCAGGAGCTGCGGGAAGGGATTTTTAAGGTACAGGTGGCCAGGGTTCAAAGGTTAATAAATCAGCTGAGAAGTATATTAATGTCTATGAACACAGATGTTATAGAAGAATACTTGAAATATCATGAACACAGAAAAGAATAAATAAATCTACAACATTAGAATTAAACATTGAAAGATGGTTGACTACTGGAAAAGTAAAGACAAAAAAAGACAAGTATTTTGGTCATATATAGAATGTGAGGAGGACATTTAAAAAAAAAACAGGAACCTTTTTTTTAACAGGAACCCTTTTTATACCACATGGTATGATCACGAGAGAGATACCACATGGTATATAGGGTAATATGGTGTTAGGCCTGTATTTTTCATTGCCCGTCAGCACATGATAGGTGATGTAGTCAATATCACGTCACCCGCCTTTACTTCCCAGTGCTTTTCCTAGTACCCAATTAAGGCTGGGTCGACCTGAGAGCTATTACGGTCTGAGAAAATTCCACGCCCACTGTGGAATTGAACTTGGACCACTAACCTAAGAAGCAAGTTCACTAACAACCACTCGTTGCTGTGTTGGGAACTAGTCAACCAGTTTTGTGTTGGATGGGGGTGTTGCCCACATCAGTTTTGTGTGTGGAGAGTTGCCCCAATCAGTTCCTAAACGGATAGAGCCAGAACCTCAACAATCTATTTGTAGAGAAGTAAAAGAAAGTACTACTACTAATCCCTTCAGATTTTTGTCAAAGAAAGACGCACCTCACCTTCAATTACAAAGACCTAGTACTCTGAGACCACTAATACTTCACAAAACTACAACACTATAAATACTATAGTAAGATTACCAAGACCTTGGACACTTTAGAGAGTTTATCCCCAGACATTAATTTTAGGTTATCTTACCCTAATAATCTTTTGTAGATTATTCCAGGTATCTTCTAGAGACTCCATTGTGAACCAGGTGTAGGGGTTCGGTCCAACCTTGAAACTCTTGATCTGGGCATCCAATGATTCCAGACCCTTGAAATCTGCCCTAGCCACACTCAGGGAAGCCTTGAACTGCTCATGAGCTTCTCGGAGAGCCTAGAGAAAGAGAAGATGAAGGTTGAAAGAAGTTGTAGTATTGTATATTTGTGAAAATGAAATCAACAAACAAATTTCAAAGTGTGATAACATTTCCTGTTGTTTCAGTTGCCAGGGAAGCAACAATATGAAAACTGAACAAACATATTCACTTGGACAGTCATATACTAATACTAATATTATGAAAAACAATACTACAACTAAGAAAATATTTCCGATAGCCTTTACAGACCTTTGGGTTCAGTTACAAGGTATCAAGTGCCTGTCACTTTCCATTTCTAGGTCAGAGTATGCAGGAGGTCTAAGATGAATGATTGACTTCATTGCACCGGGTTTCATAAGGGTTTCCCCATATGGCTCCGTCCCTGTTGGCAGAAATGGCCAACCATCTACTGAGAGTGTTGCACAAAGCACTAACTCTGTAGCTCCAGCACCAATCTTATAAATCTCTAACAAAAATTGCACATTTGACAGGGTCTGGATTCTAACCCCCAACCTTCAGAACGACAGGCAAGCATCTTCGCTATAGGGGCCCCCTAAGCAGGAGGTCTAATTCTTTTCCTGACATGTGAGACATCAAGTGTGTGTGTGTGTGAATGAACCCACAATGCTGTTGTGTTCAATTCAACACTCTATGCACTGTGCTAATTCATTCCATGTAATACTGCAACTTTTAATCACAAATACAAAAATGCTTATTACCACTTCTACAATTACTACTCGTAAAATTATTCCTCCTACTACTACTGCTACAACTAATGCTACCGTAAATATTACTGCAACAACTACTAATGCTACTGCAACTACTACTGCTACTACTGTTGCAGCCTGTACTGCTACTATAAATACTACAACCATCCCCAACGCCGGTACCACCACCATGAAAAGAACATCAGATATCAAGATGTGACAGAACAAACACATAAAGTTTATACACATGTCCCTTACCTTAATCTCCTCTATACTGTTACATCTAACTGGATCAGTCAAATCCTCTTCTGCATTCTCAAACCAGCTGTTAAAAGCTGAAGCCTTCTTGGCAAATGTAAGGTAGAGATCCTCAATCTGGCGGTACTTATCCTGCAAGTGCAGAAGCTTCTGCTTCCTGTCTTCAGCATCTGCTAGTAGTTTCTGCCAGCGTGACATGACAGCATTGTATCTACTTTCTATAGTTGGTGTCTGTTCATGGCGACTAGCTAGCAGCTGATCTTTCAAATTAGTGATGGTCTGTATGCCCTCTTTCTCAAATGCAGCAAGACCGGCCGAAAATGTTTCCTAAAAGCAAAAAGAAATTGAAAAAAATATGCGAATTGATTTGTATGCACTAAAGTCTTGCAACATTAAACTCATATTTCATAGATGCTCATACAACTCATATCACATAGGTGCATAGTCTCTTTAGACAACAGAACAGATTTGATGCTACATATAGATGAGAATAGATTTGATCCAACAAACAGATTTATATAGACGAGAATAGATTTGATAAAACAGATAGATATAGTTGAGAATAGATTTGATTAGTGGTTACCTGTTTAGTCAGGAAAGTTTGCACAGATGACAAGTCTCGACCATAATCTTCTGACCTGACCTGGGTTTCCTTGTCAGCTGTTCAGTCGGGATGAGAGAGAGAGAGATATATATATATATATTTATAGACATAAGTTAAGTCAATAATTATATGTAGTTGTTATTGTCAAGATTAAACAAGAGGTATTAGGTCAAAATATAATAAATATACACAAATAATATAGTTGTGGTCATTGGCTACTGAATCGACTTCATTACACTCCAGACAGAGCCCTAGGTGCTCAGTCTTCCCCAACCAGATATAGACGAGTATGCATACTGATGGCTCGCTGGTTAAACACTCTCCTCACTCTTTCCTCAGGTATCCAGTTCTACTTGTTATTGAACAGACATTATTGCACTCTAGGCAGACTTATAGGTGCTCAGTCTCCCCAACAGATGTTAAAGGGTATGCATACTGATGGTTCCTGTAGCTCGGTGGTTAAACACACTCCTCACCTCAGGCATCCAGTTCTACTTGCTCAACAAATAACTCCACACTCTATAAATCACTGGGTCGATTCAACATTATTTTAGTATCCTCATCCAACAGGCAGTTGTGTAGACCAAAGAACATCCCCCTTATCCATCTTCAACAATGAATGATGTTGCTGTAAGTCTGTCAGCTCTGTCATTGCCGTAAGCACCCACATGTTCAGGACAGTAGATTCATATAAGCCTCTGGAGGTTAGAAACTAATCTTAAATGTAGTTGTACATAGCACATAAATAAGAAAAGTGAGCTTTTGATTTTCTTATTCTTGTCTTTAATCCTGTTCTGCATCACATCGTCAGGATAAGATTTAGAGAATGAATTTTCGTAGTGCAAATAGTGCTTTTCACTGCTTATGTTATTTCTGTGGCCACCTTTAGTGTGGATGACCTTTTGCTTTGTCTCGGAGTAGCATTGCTCTTTGAGGCGCACTGTCTTTTGGTTAATATGCTTATGTGACCGAACAATACAGTTCAGAGGCTTGTAAAAATAAAAAAAAATAAACATTAGAGAAAGAAACATGAGGAAATATGTGAGGTTCTTGTGGGAAACATATACATTAAAGTGGCCATGATATGTTCAGGGAGTTTCATATACAATGCTGGAATCTAAGCTGTAGGGAATTAGATGACTGTTGTATACATCAGAGTCAGTGAACATGAGATAATCAAGACCCTACTCCACATTCAAACAATGAATTTGGGAATAGACTGCACCATTACAGTCCGGCTAAGTGAGCAGGGATCAAAAAGGGAAGGCAAGTCTAGCATAAAAAAACCCAGTAACGTTAAAAAAAACATGTGTCGGGCGGACGGATGCATGTATCAATAGCTTGTGGCAAAGTACTACAAAAAGCAACAAACAACACAAACAAAGCAATAAACACGACAAACAAAGCAACAAACAACGCAAACAAAGAAGAGACATAAAATTTTTAGCAGATGTATTGCAACTGTAGAATTATATTCAGTGACGACTGCGCAGGTCATCAATACCTACCAATCCAACTATCAACAACATCAGTCTTCCACATAAATTGTAAGAAAGCAGAGTTGTCTGTAAGATGAGCCTTTCTGTTAGCAGCTGCTGAATCTAACTCTCTCAATCTCTCTTCTAATCCAGAAATACGTTGACTGATGCTATCTTGGTTGTGGTTACCCTGTCAAACAATAATATGATTTGAATAAACAACACAACTTGGTTTCATAGTATGTATTATTTTTACATACCTGCAGTAACTCTGCAGCTTAAGCAGTAGTGAGCTCGATCACAACCCAAACATACCTGGTTCAAACTCAGCAGCAGGCAGTTTGGAAGCAAATTTGTCGAACGGTAAAAAGACCTCACTGTTCAGAAAGCAATGGCAAACTACTGAATGTATAAGTGGTGCCTAGAAAATCCACGACTCATTTACTGTGGTTGATGGCTAAGTCCTGTAAAGGATATGCCATGATTTTCATTCATATTGTCTATCTTCAAGCAAATATTTTAATTATCTATCTATATGTATCCTCTTTATGTTCCATTTGAGACATAAGGCTTCCACAAGAGATTTTCATTACTTTCGTTCTGTCTCCTTTCTTCCTCATGTCAGGTCACAATCTTTCAACTTTCCACAGTTCTTCATGTTTCCTTTGGACATCTACACTTCATTTTCCCATACACTGTCCATCGGAAAGCTGTTCTAGCCAATGTCCCTACTGGCATACAACATACATGACCGATCCATCTTCATCTTTTAATGATGGTCTCTAATAATGCAGTTTCTTCATTTTAAAAGCTCATCATTTGTTACTGAATTTGGCTTGAATATTTGCAGGATTCTTCTGAAATATTTATTTTGAAATGTCCCCAGCTTGTCTGTCTTCTCATTGCCCAGCACTCACTACTATATAATAACATTCCCAAGACACTGCTTCTACATATTTTAAGTTTTCTTCTAAGATTCAATCCATTGGCTTTCAAGATTTTGTTAAGTATGACAAAAGTTTGATTTGAAAATTTGATTAAAATTTTCTGCCGTTATAGTTTTGTCGTGACATGCATGCAAGGCTATCATTGTTTTAGCTTTAGTTTAGTTGTTGCATCATCACTGTACATTGAACCAATTAGTCCATAACTGCTCTGATCTCCTTCTCAGTATGTCTTTCAGCGTGTGGCAACTAACAACACCGGTTCTTTGTTGGTTTACTATTCTTCTTTGACTACCAGTATAGTGCTATTGTCTAGCTACACCACATTTGACTTGGAATTCTTGCAGTCTGGTTAGTGTTGTAGATTCACCACTATTACTTGAATCATGTACATATCTTCTCTCATTGTTAAGAAGTTGTACTGGCATGCATGTCCGTCTACCCCCTGAACTCTAAGAATCTTATAGAATTATGTAGAACACATCAGTCAGACAAGACCATTAATTACCTCACTAATGAGAGTTTGACCTTCTTTCTTAATCTCAGTGCATCGATCTTTGTGTACATTCATGTCAGATTCAAATGCTTCATGTTTCTTCAACAGGCCCTAATCAAGAGAACAAAGAAATATACAATCAAATCAAATGTAATACATTGACCATCTTATATTTTAAGTACATACAATCAACCTTGTAGATTTTTACAATAACACAATAGTTTTATATATAAAAATAAATAACATTTCCCATAGCGTTTTCAGACTTTAGGGTATAAACTGCACGTCACTTTATATTTCTATTTCTAGTGTGCAGGAGGTAATTACTTTTCTCATGTGTGAAACGTTAAGTGTGAGATTGGGGTAGAAGTAAAACTAGAAAGACTTCTTATAAGGGAAGCAACTCTAGGGCGCAGTGTGCGGCTAATAGCGTGCAACGGACTTCCGCCGTGGTGCAGTGTGCGGCTTAAAGCATGGAAAGAGTTCAAACTCCCACACTACCACAGCATATCAAGCAACTGAGTGTGCACTATCTCGGAAACAGATTATCAGTTAAACCTGCTACGTCTAACAGCAGAAAGCAGAGAATGACAAGAGAAAACTTGGCTTTTTACTTACCTGAACTGCAGCCATAGTGTCTCCAAGGTCTCCAGTAGAGAGCAGATGTTGCTTCTCTGTGATCCATGACTCTTCCTCTTCAACATTTGCACTGAACTGCTGGTAAGCATAGCTCTGTTCCAGTTTGTGACCTCTGATTGTACAAGAATAAGCTACTTAGTAGAATAGTCAAATAATCAAGGTCATGTACTTGATCGAATAATAATAATAGCTGTAAGTAGCAAGCGATGATGACAACAGTCTCAGACATGTGCTGTATACCTATTTAGTGTATACGGGGGGTGACTGTAGAGTCCAATCCTAGAACACAATCCCCTATCACAGGTTGGGCATACATGATCGAGGTTCGACATGTGCATGTTCTGTCTTTTCGCAGTTCGCTTTCTCTGTGCCTCAACGACTCTCAGCTTTGTGGGTTAATCTTGTGTTGTTACATCACCACATTTGGTGACCTTACACAAGGGATTCCCAGAACGTGTTCTCTATATCAAAGCATTTTAGAGACACTTTAAGAGTGTCTTTAAAGTGTTTTTTCTGTTCACCAGCTGAACGTCTGTCCCTTTCAAGCTCGCCATACATCAACTGTTTTGGGATGTGTTTATCAGGCATCCAAGCAATGTGACCAGCCCATCTAACTTGGGCCTTCTGCAACAGGGTCTTGACCCTTGGGATCTTTGCGCTTATGAGGACTTCGGTATCTGGAATTTTGTCCTGCCAGTTTATTTTTAGTAGTCTGCATAGACAACTTGACCTGAAGTGGTTTAATTTTCTTGCGTGTCTGCTATACACTGTCCATGTCTCGCTTGCGTCAGCAGCATGGTTAGCACTATGACATGGTAAACTTTCAGCTTAGTGCCTACGCTTATCCCCTTCAGTTCCCACACAGTGACACGTAGCCTTCCGAACGCATAACTGGCTTTGGATATCCTACTGTTGACCTCAGAATCTATGTTTGCAGATCTGGATAGGGTGCTGTCAAGATAGGCAAAGTTGTCTGTTGGAGGTAGACACTCATGTTTAATGTTGATGACTGAATCATGGTACTGCTCTCTTCTTATTTTCTTTGTGTTAATGGTAAGGCCAAACCTATCACAGGCCATGGAAAACCTGTCCATGTAGCTCTGCATATCTTCCTCAGAGTTGGTAGTGAGGGCACAGTCATTAGCATGGGCACAATCATCAGCAACATGTTTGAGATAGTTCATTCTTTTATCTTGGTGAAGGAGTTTAACCTCTTGAGATTGAATAGATTATCATATGTCCTGTATCTAATCTTTACCCCATGTTGATCGCCTTCCCAAAAGACATCCATGAGCAGGGCAGCAAATATCATGCTAAAGTGTTAGATCACATGAACTAATAGTCAAAAGAATCACTGACCTGTTTGCTGTCATCTGTTTGAGTTCATCCCAACTGGAAACCAATTGATCCAATCTGTGCTGGATGTCACTGGAGTCAATGTCTGACTCATTCATCAGTTGCTGACCAGCTTCATGTACAGCCTAAGATTTACAAATATATTACTATATGAGTTAAGATGGAACAGCTTCATAAACAGCTCAAGATTTACAAATATATTACTATATGAGTTAAGATGAAACAGCTTCATGTAAAACTCGGTGCAATGAAGTCAATACTTAATCTTTCAATCTTGAGCGTCCATGATATATCTTCTATATGTCACATTGGTCTGATCTGGTTATTTCAACCATTTATCTAAGATATTAGATATCTCAAGTGGTAACTTGATTTGAGTGGGTTCTTTACATAAATATTGCAACTCAGTTTGCTTGTAGATAATAGTACAAGATAGAGGAACATTACTAGGAGAGATCTAGATAATCATATAATACAAAGACTGAGGTCACAGTAGCGTAGTTAGTAGTGAACTCGCTTCTAAGGTTAGTGGTCCAGGTTCAATTCTACAGTGATCGTGGAATTTTTTCAGACTGTAACGGGTTTCAGGTTGATCCAGACTAAATTGGTTACCAAGAAAAGCACTGGGAAGTAAAGGTGGCCAACATGATGTTCACCACATCACTCATCGTGTGTCGGCAATCAACGAAAATGACGGGCCTAGCACCGTATTACCCTATATACCACATGGTATGAAAAGGGTTCCTTCACCTTTTTACTGGAAAAAACAATGGTAGTCAGAGCATAGGCAAACAATGATAGTCGGAGCATAGGCAAACAATGATAGTCGGAGCATAGGCAAACAATGATAGTCGGAGCATAGGCAAACAATGATAGTCGGAGCATAGGCAAACAATGATAGTCGGAGCATAGGCAAACAATGATAGTCAGAGCATAGGCAAACAATGATAGTCGGAGCATAGGCAAACAATGATAGTCGGAGCATAGGCAAACAATGATAGTCGGAGCATAGGCAAACAATGATAGTCGGAGCATAGGCAAACAATGATAGTCGGAGCATAGGCAAACAATGATAGTCAGAGCATAGGCAAACAATGATAGTCGGAGCATAGGCAAACAATGATAGTCGGAGCATAGGCAAACAATGGTAGTCAGAGCATAGGCAAACAATGATAGTCGGAGCATAGGCAAACAATGATAGTCGGAGCATAGGCAAACAATGATAGTCAGAGCATAGGCAAACAATGATAGTCAGAGCATAGGCAAACAATGACACTGGGGTCATAGGCAAACAATGGTACACTGCAATCATACCTGAATGGATGGCTCATGGTTTTCAATATCTGCTTCCAGCCTCTTATGTTTCTTGCGTAGGTTCTGCACTCCGGTCAGATCACGTCCATAGTCTTCAGATCCAACGAGAAGCTTCTTCTCTCTGATAACAAATATATCACACCATGTTATCAAACAGCACAAGTGAGTATCTACATCAACAATCTGCAGTATAAGCTTGTCAGAATTATAGTTATCTTCATTCTTCTATCAGTTATCTGTTATGTGAGGACAATCATCATAGCACTCCTGACATGTTTATAGATGCTTTGATCTCTGCCTTAACAAATCCAGCAGTGTTCAGCGGCCCAACATGCCAGTTCGATGTTGATTAATTAACATTTCTGCATATATGGTATGTCATTATTTTCAGGCTGTAAACATAGATATGGCAGACAAGCGACAAATGGTAAATTGCATATTTCTACCAACTCTCTGTTATCAATGTCAAACATGGTTACTAACTAAATCCCAAGAGAGAAAGATCACAACATGTGAAATAAACTGTTTAAGAAAAGCTATCAATGTTACAAGGCAGGATAGATTGAGAAATGAGAACATTAGAAACATTGTTGGAATCACACCAAGCATCCAACATATTAGAAGATAGCAAATAAAATGGATCACAGTCACCTAATGAGAGTGAAACCAGATCTACTACCATCTCGTGCCTATAACAAACTGCAACCTGGACGCAGAGCCAGAGGAAGATTAAGAACCAGATCTCAGTGACAGTGCATAAACATAGTAGCACCAGCAAGTGTCCGTGATGTCATTTGGAAAATGGTCAACATTTAAAAAAACATTTATATGAAGGATTTTTGCTTGGACACTGGCTATTCACCTTATTGTGGTAGATTTTCAAATATCAAGGTTATTTGACTTGATTAACTTAGCTGAACATATAATCAACTTTTTATATCATCCGTCTTTCAATAGGACTAGGAACTCGATCTTGCCTACATTAAGATCAGTGAGAAAAATATCCTTATCATTTCAGACAAGATGTAAACCTAGTACTTTTAGAGTGAGAGGTAAGCATCATATTTCACAACATTATAGAGACACCCTCCCCCAGACTTGACAACAACAGCAACAACAACATATTTGAAACAAAATAAAATGAAGCTTACTTGATCCAGGCTTCCTCATCATCAATATCTCTCAGGAACTGATGCATTGTGTTAGCCTCGTTCAGGTGGTTACGACGATGGACAGCAAACTCCTTGATTCTGTATGATATAACAAAGCATTCTTAGTTACAACCCTCTCACTATAGGCGGCAAATGCATACCAGAGCTTAAATACGCAGACGATACAGTATTATTATCCACCAGCAAAGAAGGTTTGGAAAACCTAATCATGACGACCAAGAAACATAGTGAAGACCAACATCTATATTTGAATACACAAAAATCATGTTAACTGACAAAGCAAAAGGCTCACCTAACATCCAAGTAAACAATGAATAACTCCAATGTGTAGAGAGCTACGAATATCTGGGCTCAATAATTAACAATAACGGTGACTGCTCCAAAGAGATCTCAAGAAGATTGGCAATAGCAATCAAGAAGTTAAACACAATGAAGAACTTGTGGCAAAGCACCAGCAAAATACTAAAATTAAAAATATTGAGAGCATGCCTTTTCCCAGTGGCTACTTATGGTTGTGAATCATGGACTATTACACAAAAATTAAGAACGAAAATCCAGTCCTTCAAAACTAAATGCTACAGAAAGATCCTACGAATACCATGGACAGAAAAAGAAAGAACACTGATGTCCGGAAAGAACTAAACGTTAAAGAGAATTGGCTGATAAACAACATACTATACAGAAAAATTACATACTTTGGTCACATCAAGTGTCACGATGGCCTGGAAAGAACAATACTAGAGGGCAGGGTCCCAGGACGCAGAGGCAGACCAAGAAGAAGATGGCTACAAGATATTAAAGAAACCATGAACATGACCATCGACGAAGTGGGTGAACTGGCAAGAGACAGAGTGAATTTCAGATGTGCTGCAAAGAGAGCAACATCCTATAAAGGATACACACCTTGATGAATGAATTCTTAGTTAAAATAATGGGCAACTATATGTACATCATGGGCAACTAGCTGTACAGTATGAGCAAGTTGAAGCAACTAGTTCCTATAATATAACATATCCATGACTTCATATGTCTTCCATGTTATGTCTGATTATGTTTCTTGACTACTTAACATGTACTTGACCACAGATCCCTTCATATAACAAATCAAGATACGTTTCTTAACTGATTGTGTCGCCCAAGTGGTTACCAGGGCCAAAATTTGGGATGTAAAGAATAGAACCACTGCTACCTGCCACGCATGTCGTAAGAGCCGACTGAGGTTTGGCTGAAATCGGATGCATGTGTCCTAAACGTGTAGAAGTCTATGCGTTTAGGGGCCTACCAAACCAATGTGCAAAGTATACATGTTCTTGGTAAAGATGAAACATAACACAAAGAGTGATTAAAATTGGTCGTAAAGAACAACGCAAAGAAGAAGGAGAAGAACTGATTGTACAAGACATCATTTGAATGCTCAAAATGGCTTATCGCATGGACAAAGACTTGCACTATTTTGTTGCTTTTCCATTACTATCCGTTCCTATTCGACTTTTATATTAACCAGAAACAACTTAAAAGTGAATTGTAAACAATAACCAACGCATATCATTGTCGTTTTTACTAGAAATAGAAGTGATAACAAGTTTAACATTCGTTCTAAGTTACTCTGTGATTAAATAAAAACTTGAGATTTTTCATGAGTGGTCATGATAATAGCTTGCAAACAGTTAATAAACAATGGAACAATCCACAATTTTCTTAATGTTTATGTATTCATAAATGGATTACCAATATAAAGAGAGTGGTTGGACTTGTTTATTTAACCTATTGTTCATAAAGACCATTCTTTGGATTTTTGCTCTCCCAATTTCAATTCAAATTTTTAATGAATGCTAATATATTTCCTGCATAGTTAACACTGTATAATATTTGCTAATACAATAAGTATTTTGTGAAACTACATCCATTTGTCTTCAATTTGATATATAATAAGTCATATTGCAAATCATATTTAGAAACAATATTTTTATTTTGCTAAACTATGAGTACCTCTATTTTCTATTTTTAAAACTAAAAAAATAATTCTGTCCAGATTTCCAAAAAAACCAACTCCATAGCGCTTCAGTAAACATAATTGAAAGGCAGTAATATTTATTTTCTATACTGTATTCTGTTGTATGTCTCCTCAACTACTCTTACTTTTCATATCTTTCATTAATTGTCTTCTTGCGAGATACAATGCTCTCAGAGTCCCAGAGTCCTGCCTCCACAAACTGATCAGCTTGGTTGTTGAGATCTTTGATACGTTCCTGAGATGTGAAGCAAAGAAAAGATGAAAGCCACCAATGTCAAAGTTACATTACTGTCTAGCACAAATGTTATCAAACTATTTGAGTGATGGCACATTTATCTCATAAACAACACACATTTGAAATAGATAACTTTATGATCAAGCTAACAAGACAAGTAACACTTACTGAACACATAGATAGTCTGAGCACACATGGTTACTTACCGAAGTGCAATGATGGATGATAGTCCAATCAATCAATCATCAATCAATCATGTTAACACTACCTAACCGGCATGACAACTGCCTCTAACACAAATAACAAATCTTACAAATAACAAGTAACTACAGCTAACAAGGTGAAACAAAAAAACTGTCTTTACTACCTGTAATACCACTTTTTAGTGTGATATAAGACAGGGGGAGAGGGGCATGAGCATGAGGAATTTAATGGCTGCAAGCCCCGACAGTAAAACACTTCTTGACCTTACTGGGGATCAAACTCGGGTCTCCCCATTCAGCCAGATGGAAAGATGAAAAAATGCTCATCTCCCTTACCCTGATGTCTCCTTACACCATCTCTGTCTGTCCCTCAGTCATCTCTTCCCACCATAGCTAACAAAGTGAAAGATGACAAAATGCTAATCTGCCATACCATGATGTCTCATTAGATCATCTCTGTATGCCCCTCAGTCATCTCTTCCTACCATAGCTAACAAAGTGAAAGATGACAAAATGCTAATCTGCCATACCATGATGTCTCATTAGATCATCTCTGTATGCCCCTCAGTCATCTCTTCCTACCATAGCTAACAAAGTGAAAGATGACAAAATGCTAATCTGCCATACCCTGATGTCTCATTACATCATCTCTGTATGCCCCTCAGTCATCTCTTCCTACCATAGCTAACAAAGTGAAAGATGACAAAATGCTAATCTGCCATACCATGATGTCTCATTAGATCATCTCTGTATGCCCCTCAGTCATCTCTTCCTACCATAGTTAACAAAGTGAAAGATGACAAAATGCTAATCTGCCATACCATGATGTCTCATTAGATCATCTCTGTATGCCCCTCAGTCATCTCTTCCTACCATAGCTAACAAAGTGAAAGATGACAAAATGCTAATCTGCCATACCATGATGTCTCATTAGATCATCTCTGTATGCCCCTCAGTCATCTCTTCCTACCATAGCTAACAAAGTGAAAGATGACAAAATGCTAATCTGCCATACCCTGATGTCTCATTACATCATCTCTGTATGCCCCTCAGTCATCTCTTCCTACCATAGCTAACAAAGTGAAAGATGACAAAATGCTAATCTGCCATACCATGATGTCTCATTAGATCATCTCTGTATGCCCCTCAGTCATCTCTTCCTCCCATAGCTAACAAAGTGAAAGATGACAAAATGCTAATCTACCATACCCTGATGTCTCATTACATCATCTCTGTATGCCCCTCAGTCATCTCTTCCTACCATAGCTAACACAGTGAAAGATGACAAAATGCTAATCTACCATACCCTGATGTCTCATTACATCATCTCTGTATGCCCCTCAGTCATCTCTTCCTACCATAGCTAACAAAGTGAAAGATGACAAAATGCTAATCTGCCATACCATGATGTCTCATTAGATCATCTCTGTATGCCCCTCAGTCATCTCTTCCCACCATAGCTAACAAAGTGAAAGATGACAAAATGCTAATCTACCATACCCTGATGTCTCATTACATCATCTCTGTATGCCCCTCAGTCATCTCTTCCTACCATAGCTAACAAAGTGAAAGATGACAAAATGCTAATCTGCCATACCATGATGTCTCATTACATCATCTCTGTATGCCCCTCAGTCATCTCTTCCTACCATAGCTAACACAGTGAAAGATGACAAAATGCTAATCTACCATACCCTGATGTCTCATTACATCATCTCTGTATGCCCCTCAGTCATCTCTTCCTACCATAGCTAACAAAGTGAAAGATGACAAAATGCTAATCTGCCATACCATGTCTCATTAGATCATCTCTGTATGCCCCTCAGTCATCTCTTCCTACCATAGCTAACAAAGTGAAAGATGACAAAATGCTAATCTGCCATACCATGATGTCTCATTACATCATCTCTGTATGCCCCTCAGTCATCTCTTCCTACCATAGCTAACAAAGTGAAAGATGACAAAATGCTAATCTGCCATACCCTGATGTCTCATTAGATCATCTCTGTATGCCCCTCAGTCATCTCTTCCTACCATAGCTAACAAAGTGAAAGATGACAAAATGCTAATCTGCCATACCATGATGTCTCATTACATCATCTCTGTATGCCCCTCAGTCATCTCTTCCTACCATAGCTAACAAAGTGAAATATAAGTAAAAGATTCTCTCACATCATGTGCAGCAATATCAGCCTCCATAAGTTGATGCTTCTTTACAAGGTTCTGTACTGAAGCCAAGTCTTTGCCATAGTCTTCAGAAGCCAACATCTGTTCAACCTGAATGATTCACAAACATTACTATTAAGTGAGAAGTCTCTTAGCTCTGTCTCAAATCAGACACAAACGCAAATAAACAAAATTACTGCACTCTAAGCAAACCTTATAAATCTAGTTAACTAAACTAAACTCTCAAACATACAGATGATCTGAAAATTACACAGATGATTACATAATTCTACAGGTGAAAATAGATGGTGGTCTCTCGCGCAGTGAACAAGTTGCCATATTTCGCCTCCGTACCGGCCACAACAAGCTCAGAGCCCACATGTTCCATAAATTTAAAATTGGCACAACTAGCCTGTGCCCATGCAATATGGCAGACATGACGGCAGAACACGTCTTGCAAGACTGTCCACGTTTAGCAGGTATACGAAAAAAAGTACTGGCCACAACACACAGAGCTTGCGAAAGCTGTACGGAGAGCGGAGTCCCAAAAACAACAGTAAAATTCATGATAGAAGTTGGTCCATCAGGTTAGGCCGGGAACGCAAGAGAGAGATGGTGCAGTCATGTAAGACAATGGAGGTTGGTAACATTGATAGATATAATCTTGTCTGCTCTCTCCTTGCCACAAACATCTGCATGTCCAGGACAGTAGATATATGAAAGAACCTAGAGGTTGACAACCTCTACAAAGGAAGACCATGGGTAGAGCACAATGGACACCCTATAAAGGAACACCATGGACCGAGCACAATGGAACCCTGCAAAGGAAGATCATGGACCAAGCATGATAGAACCCAGCAAAAGAAGACAATGGACCAAGAGCAATGGATACCCTGCAAAGCAAGACCATGGGTCGAGCGCGATGGAACCCTGCAAAGGATGACAATGGACCAAAAACGATGGACACCATTCAAAGCAAGACCATGGGTCGATCACTATGGAACCCTGTGAAGGAAGATAATGGACAAAGAACAATGGAAATCCTGCAAAAGAAGACCATAGGTCGAGTGCGGTGGGCACACTGCAAATGAAGACCATGGGCTGAGCACAATAGACACCCTGTGAACGAAGACCTTGAGCACAACACGATGGAACCCTGCGGAGAAAGACTATAGACCAAGCACAATGGACACCCTTTGAAGGAAGACTATAGACCGAGCATGAAGGACACCCTGAGAAAAAAGACCATGGGCCGAGCATGATGGACAGCCTGTGAAGAAAGACCATAGACCGAGCATGATAGACATCCTGCGAAGGAAGACCATAGACCGAGCATCATGGACACCCTGCGAAGGAAGACTATAGACCGAGCACAATGGACAGCCTAAGTTAATGGTTTATTCCAGATCACAAGGGCAAAGTTCACAGTCTTCTCCAGTTTTAGACAGGGTATCCTAGTAGGGTATCCTAGTAAAGATATGATGTCTCTCCTGTTATAACTAAAAGTACATGATGGATACCCTTACCTAACAGTTCATTGTTCATATTCCTGTATGTGCTTGTTTGCCCCGATTTATCTCACTTTCTTCTTGGTAAATGACACAATTTTCTTTTGCCAGATTGGGTTTTTCATGGTTATATAATTTTTTTTCTCATTCTTTTCTCTAATCCTGTTTTACTTCACTGTCAGGATAAGAAGAGATATCTAGAACTGGCTTTTGTGTGTGCTTCCTGACCTGAAGCTGACTGCCCAGTTTGTGGTCCATAGTAAATTACGCGCATGACCAGAGATCGCTGAAGAAGAAGTGTGCACTTCGTAAACAGTGTTTTTAAACACCTCTGTTATCTCTGAAGTTCACATTTGGCATGGATGACCTTTTGCTTTGTATCCCCTGTATCAGAGTAACATTGTTCTTTGAGGAGCACTGTCTGTTGGTAATCTGTTTATGTGGCTGAAACATTTCATTTGTTGTTTCTTGATGAAGTTCAGTACTGATGTTGTAGCCAATTTTTTCCTGATATCATTATTTCGAATCCTCTCTCTACTTGATATTCCCAACATTGTGCGTAGAGTATACAAGACACTGAAAGAATAAACAAATACAAAATGACATAAGAAAGAAGACAGAAGTTAACCAACCTCTCCTAGCCAGAAATCAATATCTTTGACTCCAGCATTGTATGTCTGCTGTCGGCTGGCATCCTTCAGCTTGTCGCTTTTCTCTGCAGATTTGGACACAAGATCTTCCCATTGTCCCAGAAGACTCTCTATACGATTCTGTACGGCATCTTCAGAGCCAGCACACTGACGCCTGTCAATGAGATCTGTGGGAGAAGATATGAACAGTTGAGATACTAGTCTAGTTCTAAGTAATGTTCCAGTCTGAGCATGGGACAACTACTACATCTTCAATGTCAATGAGATCTGAGAGAGAAGATATGAACAGTTCATATACTAGTCTAGTTCTAAGTAATGTTCCAGTCTGAGCATGGGACAACTACTACATCTTTACTGTCTATGAGATCTGAGAGAGAGGATATGAACAGTTCAGACACAAACATCCGGAAATATTTTCTTTTAGATATGATCAAGAATAACTAGCAGAGACCCATACATTAAAATATTATCCAGGACAAAAGAAGCATAAAAGGGACAATGTTGCGCCAGAATCAGTGAGCTGGGACTGATCAAGACCCTACCCCACCTCCTTGTGGTAGCCATGGAAACAGACAAAGGTTCTTGTCTGGCTAAGCAGGTGGGAATCGAGGGAGAGCTACTCTGGTATAGGTAGTAGTGCAAGTACAGTCACATCTTATATGAGATCTACTTGCAACATAGACAAGAAAAATTCCAGGGTGAATGCATTATACATTTCTCCTGGCTGATGTCTAGTGATGGGAAAAGTTGTATAAATGCAAAAGAATTGAAATTAGTACATAAATGGTATGAGTCGTCTGCAAGTTTAAACTCATGTTTCCCAGAGTCAATGGTTGCACCATAATTGACTGCTATGAGGCAAGACTTGTTGAGATCGATGTAATGTGTTGTGACGACACAAGGGAAGATTGTAGTATTACCGTATTGGAGGCAAAGTGCGGATGAATTGATTGGGTAAAGTTGGCAGAGCGCAAAACCTAAAGTTGTGTTCTTGTGCTTAACAAAATTGCTCTCCTTGGAACAACTGGGTTAGGTACTGTTGGACGAGCGCAAAATGTAAAGTTACGTTTTTGTGAATTATAAAAACTACCCTCCCAGGAAGTACTGAAGTAGGGATGTTCGTGAGCGCAAAACTTAAAGTTGCATTGATAGTGACTAATGAAATGGCCCTCTTGATTATTTGTATGCAGCCAAAGCCCATTGTTTCCTGATTTAAAGGGAAATGCAGAGTAAAAACTGCAAATTTCCAACATGCGTCTTAACGTGGCTGAGAACATTCCTAATCCGGAACAACCTCACCCAGTCAGGAAGGTTGTAAATATTGTAGACATGCTCTTTGGCACAGATCACAAGCCCATATATGTGGTGTAAAATGATCATTAAAGAGTGCTGAACACACGATGCAAGAGATGTAAATATTGTAGACATGCTCTTTGACACAGATCACAAGCTCATATATGTGGTGTAAAATATTCTTTGGCACAGATCACAAGCTCATATATGTGGTGTAAAATATTCTTTGACACAGATCACAAGCTCATATATGTGGTGTAAAATATTCTTTGGCACAGATCACAAGCCCATATATGTGGTGTAAAATGATCATTAAAGAGTGATGAACACACGATGCAAGAGATGTAAATATTGTAGACATGCTCTTTGACACAGATCACAAGCTCATATATGTGGTGTAAAATGATCATTAAAGAGTGATGAACACACGATGCAAGAGATGTAAATATTGTAGACATGCTCTTTGACACAGATCACAAGCTCATATATGTGGTGTAAAATATTCTTTGGCACAGATCACAAGCCCATATATGTGGTGTAAAATATTCTTTGACACAGATCACAAGACCATATATGTGGTGTAAAATATTCTTTGGCACAGATCACAAGCTCATATATGTGGTGTAAAATATTCTTTGGCACAGATCACAAGCTCATATATGTGGTGTAAAATATTCTTTGGCACAGATCACAAGCTCATATATGTGGTGTAAAATATTCTTTGACACAGATCACAAGCTCATATATGTGGTGTAAAATGATCATTAAAGAGTGATGAACACACGATGCAAGAGATGTAAATATTGTAGACATGCTCTTTGACACAGATCACAAGCTCATATATGTGGTGTAAAATATTCTTTGACACAGATCACAAGCTCATATATGTGGTGTAAAATATTCTTTGACACAGATCACAAGCTCATATATGCGGTGTAAAATGATCATTAAAGAGTGATGAACACACGATGCAAGAGATGTAAATATTGTAGACATGCTCTTTGACACAGATCACAAGCTCATATATGTGGTGTAAAATATTCTTTGACACAGATCACAAGACCATATATGTGGTGTAAAATATTCTTTGGCACAGATCACAAGACCATATATGTGGTGTAAAATATTCTTTGGCACAGATCACAAGACCATATATGTGGTGTAAAATATTCTTTGACACAGATCACAAGACCATATATGCGGTGTAAAATATTCTTTGACACAGATCACAAGACCATATATGTGGTGTAAAATATTCTTTGGCACAGATCACAAGACCATATATGTGGTGTAAAATATTCTTTGACACAGATCACAAGACCATATATGTGGTGTAAAATATTCTTTGACACAGATCACAAGACCATATATGTGGTGTAAAATATTCTTTGACACAGATCACAAGACCATATATGTGGTGTAAAATATTCTTTGACACAGATCACAAGACCATATATGTGGTGTAAAATATTCTTTGACACAGATCACAAGACCATATATGTGGTGTAAAATATTCTTTGGCACAGATCACAAGACCATATATGTGGTGTAAAATGATCATTAAAGAGTGATGAACACACGATGCAAGGGAAAGTGTGAGGATTGACTGTCAAGCAAGACAGAGTCAAACATTTCCTGTTGGCTGAAAATTACGAATGCCTTGCCCTACATGTGTAGGGGCCTATAAACTGAGGTGCAATGTATAGTTGTTCTTGGCAAAGATCAAACATGTCACAGAGAGTGATAAAACATGCCACAGAGAGTGATGAAACTGGTCATAAAGACCGAATACAAACAAAAACACTAACACAACAGAATGATATTCTTCAGGTAAGCAAATGAAACTTACTTTGTCCAGTAGCTAGAAGACCTTGCAGGCGGTCAGCATTAGCTGCAAGTTCAGCTTCAAAAGCTTGGTGTTTCTGATGTTTGCTCTGGATGTTGGATGGGTCCTTGTAGGATTCATCCGTTGCAATCTGCAGCTTCTCTTGCAGCCAGTTCTCCATTTCATCTGCATCACGAGAGAATTGCTGTAATGTTTGGGCTTCTCCCAACTTGGAGCGATTGTCGATGAGAGCATCTTTCAGCTTAGACCATCTGATCAAATGCAATGATAAATATATTTATAGTTTATAATGTCTTACAGTGTTTATAGATCAGATCAGATCAGATCAAGTACTCCACAATGAAGGTGGACTGTAATAGATGAGCTGTCTTTTGTTGAAATCACATCAGATCAAATACCATCTCCACATTGGTTGGATAATAAAGATCTCCAACATTTTCTGTCTCTTGAAATCAGATGTTACAATCAATAGTCATGGCACCTGATAATATCTTGCAAGGCAGCAACAAACTCTCTCCAACCACTACTCAATCGGTAACCATCCTGTGTGAGGTAGCCTATTACTGTCTCTTGGTTTTAGTATATAGTAACAGTTACAGAAATTCAACTCAGTAGGCTAAGATAAGGGTCAAACATGGCCAATTACAGCAGCTAATGAGCAGAAAATCATAACGACAGAGATGAGGTGTCTTAGAAGAGCTGCAGGTGTGACAATATGAGACAAAATTAGAAATGAAGAAATCAGAAGAAGACAGTATCTAAAACCAGTCATGCAATTCATAAAAAAAAACCCAAATTAAATGGTTTGGACATCTGACAAGAATGCCCTGGTATCGTCTACCACAGAAAGCCACACTGAAAAAGTATAACGAGTAAAGAGCAAGAGGAAGACAATGCAAAAGAGCAACGGCATTAACTCTTAGTGGACCAGGGCAAAAGTCACGTTTTACAAGCGCTTTCACGTTTTGATAACCAAACGCCACTTAGCGTGGCGGAATGTAAACACGCGTCCACTTCAAACGCCGCTTAGCGTGGCGCTTGGTCCACTAAGAGTTAAGAACTCTCTCTTTCTCTTTAGCCTGTTACTTCTTTGACGTTTAGGGCAGCAACAAATGCACACCATTCTTCTCTATTCATGGCTTTCCTCTGTATTGTGTTCCAGCTATGATTCATTTCTTTCAGTTCTTGCTCTATTGTTCTCCTCCAGGTTGTCTTGGGTCTTCCACATTTTTGTTTACCCTCTGGAGTCCATCTCAGTGCAGTTTTCGTGTCAGAGTCAGTCTCCATGCGCATCACATGCCTGATCCATCTCCAGCGTCATCTTCGGATGGTGGCTCTCATATTCTCTTGCTGACATTGTGCGAGCAGTTCTTGGTTAGAGATAGTATGTGGCCAGAACACACGTAAGATTTTTTGCAGATCAAGAACAGCCTTAAGAAAATGAATAACAGCTTACAAAGTTAGAACAAGCACACACAAGGTCACTACACTACAAGATCTGACCTTGCTGACATCATCTTTCACTGATCTTTGATAGGTTTCATTTTGCCGTTCCCATTTTTCTCTCTCCCTACAGGTTCCAATCAAGTACATGTCTAGCTATGTTGCACAGTTGTTTCATAGTGATGTATCACACACTTCAAGAACTCCCACAGAACTAAGTTATAGTTCTCTGATTTTGTGATTTCACACCACAAAAAAGGGTGCAGTTTTGGCTTAAAATGTATAATAAAATGACCTGAGGTCAGTTGTAGCCTTACAGAGCAAGTATCTTACCTGTCTAAGACTTGATCTCTCTTCTCAGTTACAGAATGTCCATCATAATGATGAGATGTGATCAGTTGATCAGCAAAGTTCTGTAAGGAACTGATCTTTTCCTCCTACAAAAGTAAAGGTCATTAGTCATGATTCTAGTGTCATGGTAATGGATTGCCCTATAATTGTTTTGTTATTGTGTCACCACAAACTACACAAAATGTTTTCTATCATTGCTGTCTTATGAGAGCCAGTTAACCCAAGAGGTCTAAAGGATCTAAAGCCAAAGGATTGACTTCAATGCACCAGTTTTACCCTGTATGGCTTGGTCCCTCTCTACAGAAATAGCATGCCACCTTCCACGAGTACTGCACAAAGCACAAGCTCTGGCAACAATCCTAGGGCAATTGCAAAAAAAATGCAATTGTGAAAAGAATGGCATGGTCCAGATTTGAATCCACGACCTTTGGAGCACAAGGCAAAAGGCTTCAGAACACTTAGCCACAGACACCCCTGAGAAATCCAGATACCAACCACCTGTCTGCACCAGTCCTCAGAGTGCCAACACAAACCATCACCCTCCCCCTCCCGAGATTGCAATTTTGTAGAAGGAAACAGCAGTCACAACATAACCAGAGCAGTCTGCGCAATCCTTACTGCATAAACAGTCACTAGATCGCTGGCAACTAGTCATCTATCATTTTTTTAATATGCATTTCCCACCACAACTACCACAGACACAAACAAAAAGCATTCTTAATGAAATTCACAACTCACAGTGTCACACCAAACACTTAAACTCAGTAGCTGGGCAACAAAACGGGATCCTACAAGTCCAAACATGAGATAAATGTGCAAGCAACTGCACCCAGAAGGAAACACAATTTCAAAGTTGTAACAAATAAATAATTTTAATATGCCTGATGATCATATACCTTCACATTAACCTACCATATCGTGGTTGAAGGATTTGTGTGTCTTGATGATCTTGTATGTTATGTTGGCAGGAGTCTAACTCCTGGCAGGTCTAACCAAGCAAAATAGACTGAAGCTCCTGCACAAAAGTCAGGGTTGGTGAGCCCGACAGCAGAAGGCTGAAATCACCTAGAGTAGGACAACTAGATAAACCCAGGAAGGCATATCTCAACAATAGGAGACTCAAAAACAATATGTCCCCAAGAAACGGTATGTGTTAGCCATTATTGATGGGGAGGAATCGACTCATATACCTGTTGTGCTTTTTTTTTCTGTCCCTCCAATCTTCAATCCCAGCTCTTGCAATCTAGCAGTTGACATGGATTGGTTTAGATGAAATTCCTCTTTGCGGCCACACTCTATAATGGCGTTCAAAATGTCAGATCTATTGACAGGCCCCCTGATATGGTGGCAGAACCATCCAGGCTGTCTGCTCTCTCATTGTCAACGACATGCATGTGCCCCAGAATGAAGATAAGTGTAATTCTGCAAATTGTTGACGCTTGTAATGATTCTGTCCACTGCCTGTGCACTGAACCATACTCAATGAATCACTCAGAACGCAGTAAAACTATGTAGCAAGGCAAAACACTTAAAAACAAAGTATTATACTTTTACAAAGTACAAAAGCATTATACAGCGCTGTTTTAACTAAAAGGCCTTTAAACATTTTTTACGTGTTTTGCCTTTGCTACATAGTTTGACTGCATTCTTCCTGTATATCACAATATAAGTCAGAAATCTAGAGAGAGGCTAGGACAAGTACATATAACTGGAGCATTTTACAAACAATACTGACCTGAGAGCTGATAGCCCTATCAAAGTCTTCATGTTTCTTAATTAATGTCTCCACATTGTCACCATGCACAGAATCACCAGCCAGGAAGGCTTCACGAGATGACATCCAAGACTCTGCCTGCTCACAATCACGATTAAACAGCTGTAGTTCCAGGCATTGGTCTAGCTTCATCCGACGTGCAATCCATGCCCTGAAGGAGAAATTTTTGTTTTTTAAATAACCGCCTATGTGTTGTCGGGCTGCATAGGAAGCAAAGAATAGTAATACTGCAACCTACAAGGCATGTCATAAGAGGTGACTGAGGTAGGGGCCTAGGGAGGATATCCTAGTAGATAAAAAGCGCAGCAGAAATCGGATGTGCTGGCCAACTTGTAGGTGCATAACTGGCACAACTTACAATCACTCTTAGGCTCAGATCACATACAAATCATAAAGAGTGGTTTAACATGTGGTCGATATGGAGCGTTTGAAGAAGAACAGCTCTGACATCATTTAATATCAACTGTTTAATTTTCAGATTTACCTTTCCCATTCTTTCGTTGGTTATTAAACTGACATTACAGCACTCCAGGCAGAACTATAGGTGCATCTATAGCACTCCAGGCAGAACTATAGGTGCATCTACAGCACTCCAGGCAGAACTATAGGTGCATCTATAGCACTCCAGGCAGAACTATAGGTGCATCTTACTTTGACAATATGTTAACCTTTTCACTCCATAATTTTTGTTAATCACAGACGAACGCATATTGCAATGTATACTGAATTAGCCAGTATACTAGCTTTGAGACATCTTACAAAATACCTAGAGCTAGTCGATCGGCTCAGAATGGTGAAGGGGTTAAGTTATCTGCAAACAAAGACATGTTAATTAATTCCAACTTACTGTTCAAGTTCTTCTCTAGATTTGGCTAGCTCTTCCAACTTTTGTTGTACATCTTCACTAGCATAATGTTGGTTCTGTAGCAACTGCTGCCCCAACAGCTCAAAAGCTTGGAATGTACCAGCTCGAGCATCCATCTCTGTGCGTTGATCCTAAATTTATAAACATATGTTTTAATTTCAGAGTATGTTAGTTAGAGACTGACCAAGTCAGACTTCTTCATTTTCTTGGCCAAAACTGAAACTATATCAAAACTTCTATTCTTGACCAAAACTGATAAAAACTACACCAATGTTTCATTCCTTAGATCATTGATAAAACTAATACGGATTCAAAATGTCATTCTTTGGCTGAACATTACCAAAACCAACACTGAACTATGTACAAATGGAGTTTATGTTCTCCTCTTACAGTAATAGTTTCTGTAACAATCTGACATGATAAGTTTACTAGTTGCATGTACAGCTCTCCTTATATTCTCCTCTGATAGTGATAGTTTCTGTAACAATCTGACATGATAAGTTTACTAGTTGCATGTACAACTCTCCTTATATTCTCCTCTGATAGTGATAGTTTCTGTAACAATCTGTTTGACATGATAAGTTTACTAGTTGCATGTACAACACTCTAACTTTTAATAGCGAGTGTTGTTTAACAAATTGAATGTAGTATGTCTTCTACATGAGTAATAAGATATTCATACAACTTCAAACTACAAATCTTCCCTACAAGGGTTGAGACCTATATATGGACTTGGCTATGTATTGATACCTACAGATCTGAGGTGGCAGACAGGATCAGATCAGATCTAGAGAAAACCGTGGAGAGGCTGCAGTATTACGGACAATATGGATGAGGATATGGCAATATTACAGAAGCAAGGACAAATTAATAATTCACCCATTGAGACTTTGAAGTCAATATACTGGCTTACAGCTATATTTAGAATGTCACTAAGCTGATATGTCAGCTGTTATGTGTCTGTTGAAAGAAGTGAATGTTTCTTCTCACTATCATTACTGAGATTTACAATCTTCTGGACACGGAAAGTACTTATCTGTAGAGACATTTTTACCTCTTTTTAACAAAGATTTGTAAGCAGGAAAGAGCGTGTTGTTGTGATAAAGTCAAGTCATATTTCTAAATTTTTCCTTGCTTATGTAACACTGCCATATACCTGTCCTTGTCCATATTGCACATATAAACTCATGCTGCAGGTCTTTCATACAGACTCACACACAGTGAACATGTTTTTTCAATATTAGTTGATAACATGAATGATTGATTAGTAGATAAGACAAGACCATGCCTTATTCATGTTGGTGTTTGAAGTCAGGTATCTACATTTTGTCTCTGCTCCAACTTAAGCATTGATGCTGGATTTCTGTCAGAATAGTAGCTACATTAAAGCTTTCATGAGCTCTTACAGTGGTATTCCATTCAGCAAATGGAAGAATAACTAACGAAATTTAACATAGATGTAATAAAGAAAATCATAGGACAAAGGCATTAATTTTGAAATATAAGCATGTCACCATGAACACTAAATGAACATTGTACAATATAATGTTTCTCCTGACATGCTATCAGTGTCAAACCTGGACACTGACATCAAATAATAGAAGAAAACTAGTCCAGAAAGAGATGAAGTGTCAACGCAGAATGCTGGGAGAAACAAGAGACCAAGTAGGAAATGAAAACATCAGGAAAAAAGCGGTACAACATCAGTACTGAACATCATCAAGAAACAACCAATTAAATAGTTTGGCCACATAAGTAGATTACCAACAGACAGTGCTCTTAAAGAGCAATGTTACTTCGACACAGTGGGAAAAAAGAAAAATAAATTGTTCCCGCAAAAGGTAGACCTCAGAAATAAAAGGCAGTGAAAAACAATATTGATGAAGCGCACAAAAAAGCCAGTTCTAGAAATCTCTTCCCGATGCTGTGAGGTAAAATATGATTTGAGACAAGGAAGAAGAAGGTGGTATTTTCTGCTGTGTTATTTTCTTTATGAATAGGTTTTTTAGTAAAACATTCGCCAGTGTGTTGTCAGGGCTCACAAGGGGAGCAAAGAATAGTAACACTGTGATCTACAAAGCTTATCGTAAGAGGCAACTGAGGTAGGAGCCTAGGGAAGCTACCTAGTAGATAAAAGTGTTGCAGAAATCGGATGTGCTGGCAAAGAGTGGTTTAACAATTGGTTGATATGGACCGTTTGAAGAAGTACAGACATAAGTCTGCAAACTTAAGCTGACCAAGATCCTAGTCTTCCTGAAATTAGTGGCTCTGGTAACAGGCTGCATTACTGCAGTTGTGATAAGCAAGTAGAAAACAAAGAGGAAAGGAAAACCAGGTATAAAAAATAATGAGCTGAAAATGGATGTATCAAACATATTGTGAGTAGTATTAGTTTCAAGGGTCCCTCCATTCACCAATGCACACACGAGACTAGGCAACAGGCATACTGTGAGTAGTATTAGTTTCAAGGGTCACTCCATTCACCCACACACATGAGACTAGGCAACAGGCATACTGTGAGTAGTATTAGTTTCAAGGGTCACTCCATTCACCCACACACATGAGACTAGGCAACAGGCATACTGTGAGTAGTATTAGTTTCAAGGGTCACTCCATTCACCCACACACATGAGACTAGGCAACAGGCATACTGTGAGTAGTATTAGTTTCAAGGGTCACTCCATGCACACACATGTGACAGACAAAAGGCATACTGTGAGAAGTATTAGTTTCAAGAGTCATTTCATTCACTCACACACACAAGACTAGGCAACATGCATACTATGAGTAGTATTAGTTAGTTTCAAGGTACCGCACACTCACACAAGACTAACAGACATATTGTAAGTAGTGTTTATTAGTTTCCACCCCTCACCACTCACACAAGACTAACAGACATACTGTGAGTAGTATTAGTTTCAAGGCCCCCCACTCACACAAGACATACTGTGAGTAGTATTAGTTTCAAGGCCCCACTCACACAAACATACTGTGAGTAGTATTAGTTTCAAGGCCCCGTCACTCACACAAGACACAGACATACTGTGAGTAGTATTAGTTTCAAGGCCCCCCACTCACACAAGACATACTGTGAGTAGTATTAGTTTCAAGGCCCCCCACTCACACAAGACACAGACATACTGTGAGTAGTATTAGTTTCAAGGCCCCCCACTCACACAAGACACACTGTGAGTAGTATTAGTTTCAAGGCCCCCACTCACACAAGACACAGACATACTGTGAGTAGTATTAGTTTCAAGGCCCCCACAAACATACTGTGAGTAGTATTAGTTTCAAGGCCCCGTCACTCACACAAGACACAGACATACTGTGAGTAGTATTAGTTTCAAGGCCCCCCACTCACACAAGACACAGACATACTCTGAGTAGTATTAGTTTCAAGGCCCCCCACTCACACAAGACACAGACATACTGTGAGTAGTATTAGTTTCAAGGCCCCCCACTCACACAAGACACAGACATACTGTGAGTAGTATTAGTTTCAAGGCCCCCCACTCACACAAGACACAGACATACTGTGAGTAGTATTAGTTTCAAGGCCCCCCACTCACACAAGACACAGACATACTCTGAGTAGTATTAGTTTCAAGGCCCCCCACTCACACAAGACACAGACATACTGTGAGTAGTATTAGTTTCAAGGCCCCCCACTCACACAAGACACAGACATACTGTGAGTAGTATTAGTTTCAAGGCCCCCCACTCACACAAGACACAGACATACTCTGAGTAGTATTAGTTTCAAGGCCCCCCACTCACACAAGACACAGACATACTGTGAGTAGTATTAGTTTCAAGGCCCCCCACTCACACAAGACACAGACATACTGTGAGTAGTATTAGTTTCAAGGCCCCCCACTCACACAAGACACAGACATACTGTGAGTAGTATTAGTTTCAAGGCCCCCACAAACATACTGTGAGTAGTATTAGTTTCAAGGCCCCGTCACTCACACAAGACACAGACATACTGTGAGTAGTATTAGTTTCAAGGCCCCCACTCACAAAAGACACAGACATACTGTGAGTAGTATTAGTTTCAAGCCCCCACTCACACAAGACTAACAGACATACTCTGAGTAGTATTACTTTCAAGGCCCCCCCCACTCACACAAGACACAGACATACTCTGAGTAGTATTAGTTTCAAGGCCCCCCACTCACACAAGACACAGACATACTGTGAGTAGTATTAGTTTCAAGGGCTTCTCTCCTCCACTCCCACGACTATCTAACAAACATATTGTGAGTAGTATTAGCTTGAAGGGTCACACTTGATAAGCCATTCAGGTTAATCCTGCAAGCAATGACTTCTTGTTATCTACCTCTTCCATATACTCATCCTCCTCCTCTTCTCCTGGAAGTGTAGTAATGCCATAATGGCTGACAATCTCTGAACTGAACATCTGTGTGTGACATTCATAATTTGTTTTCAACAATTCTTCACTAATAATAAACAAGATTTTCTATTTTGATTGATAAGGCCATCTGCCGAGAACCTTGCACAAAGCACAAACTCCATAGCTCCTGCAAAAATCCTAGGGATCTCATGAAAAATTGCACATGTGTCTCGGTCGGGATTCGAACCAACAACTTTCAGCTGCTTTACGTATCACCAGTATCTATCACTATTCAGGCGAGCCTTCCTCCGACTTCAGAGGTACTTGTAATTTAGATCTCCAAGTAAAGGATCAGGGTTTTCCATAAATGTACCGTGTACGCACTGATAATTTTAGGCCTAACCTGGCCTCGAACCTCAAAATATTCACAGCACGCGTTCAGCAGTGCAGCGTGTTATCAACTTTGCTATGTGATCCCCCTCGATGCCCCATTGATAGTGAGTCTCTTGGTCATGTAATGTTCCAGCATTAGAAGTCTTGACAGTTTCAGAATAGCATCAATATTAATTTACCAGCCAACTGTTGCATAGAACTTTCTGTCCATTGATGAAGCATCTCGTTACTCTATGCTGGTTTGCTTAGACTTTGGTTGAAAGTAGTGGGCACAAGGTTCCTCATCACTGACTATCTTTCTTTTCTTCTTTTCTCAAATCCTGTTTTGTCTCACAGCAATTTCTGTGAATATCACACAAATATTCTGTGATGTCAGGGGATCACAGCAAATAAGAAGAGATTTCTGCAACAGACTTTTGTGTGCGCTTCCTAAATAGTGCCAGTCACTGCAACTGTTATTTCTGAGGTCCACCCTTTCCGTGGACAGCCTTTTGCTTTGTATTGACTACATCACAGTAGCATTGCTCTTTGAGGTGCACAGTCTGTTGGTAATCTGCTTATGTGGCTGAACTATTTAATTTGTTGTTCCTTGATGAAGTTGAGTTCTGATGTAGTACACTCTTTTTTTTTGATGTGGTAATTTCCAAACCAGTCTCTTCTTGATATTCACAGCATTCTGTGAAGGTACCATCTCTGTCGTGACTAGTTTTCTTCTATCGTATAACATCCGCGTCCAGGTTTGGCACTGATAGCATAATGTTGGGACTCTAGTGACTATACATTCAAGAAAGTCATCTTCTTCTTCAGCTTCATAACATTGCAAACATTAACATGAACTTTGAACAGTTCAGAGGGTAAGTTGTAGTAGTACCCATCTAATCAAGACTTTGTTTTACCGCAGTATTTATTTTTACATGGCCACACATTTCAGTAATTATATGCAGAACAAATATTTGACTAATCTAAAGTGTCTAAAGGCAAAGGATTGACTTCTCTGCACTGTTTCTCAATATGGCTCCATCTCTGTCAGCAGAAATAGCCCACCATCTGTGTTTCTCAATATGGCTCCATCTCTGTCAGCAGAAATAGCCCACCATCTGTGTTTCTCAATATGGCTCCATCTCTGTCAGCAGAAATAGCCCACCATCTGTGTTTCTCAATATGGCTCCATCTCTGTCAGCAGAAATAGCCCACCATCTATGTTTCTCAATATGGCTCCATCTCTGTCAGCAGAAATAGCCCACCATCTGTGTTTCTCAATATGGCTCCATCTCTGTCAGCAGAAATAGCCCACCATCTGTGTTTCTCAATATGGCTCCATCTCTGTCAGCAGAAATAGCCCACCATCTGCTGAGAGTGCTGCGCAAAGAACAAACGCTGTAGCTCCAGCAACAATCCTAGGGATCTCTTGAAAAATGTGCACATGTGACTCGGTTCAGATTAGAACACACAACTTTGAGAGCAGCAGGCAAACATTTTAACAACTTCACCATAGTGTGGCATGAAAGGAGAAAGGTGGTAAAAAAAATCAAATGTTAATTCTGGAAGTTTGTGTTACTTTACTTGTGAATATTTGTTGCCACCACAAAATCTGCCAACAGCCTATTGTATAGTCTTATCATAGGGGGTTCACTCTGCAAGAAAAACTATTCATATCATAACAAGATTGATATCCCCTGATATAGTTAACTAATTTACTACCTGATGTCTCTCTAGAAGAGCCTCTGCTCCAGTGACATCCTTAGCAAGCTCATCAGAAGATACCAGGGAAGTCATGCTGTTGATCCAGCTGGTCAAGTCTCTACAACAATCAATCGCACAAACTATAGTTAACACAAGAGCAAACTGAGAAACAAATACTGAACACAAATTAACTCTTTCCATGTCAATCGTCACACACTGCGCAACAGCGTATTCCATTGAACACCACTCGCAGTACACTGCGCCATTTGAGATTTTCCCCATATACAAGTCTTTCTAATTTTACTTCTACTATTTTTACCTCTACTACTGTTTAAAACCTTGTTATTCTAATATGTTGTCCAGTTTTCTTCAAATTAGTATATAATATGATATTGATATATGTTTATTGATTAACGAGCAGTTAGATTTTAAAAATAAAAAACTTTTTGGTCTCCCTTGAATTAACTGTGTACAACTGAGGAAATAATTGAGTATGGAAAGATTTAACTAAAAAGTATATGAGCTCATTTTATTTTGTTGTCCTTGAAGCTTCCTTAATGAACTTAGTATAGAGATAACATCCATTTTTTGTTTCAAGTATAATTGCATTAAGAAATGCAAATTAAAGCTCCCAGCCCTAAGCTTAATGGCAAGAGTGGACAACCAATTCCATCATCCACCTTGGTCAAAGACAATAGAGCACCTACCACAACATGGTCTACTCTTCATTGTGATGTCTGGCCTTGCTTGAAACCACTGAACAATTTTCAACTCGAGTGAAACTGATGTAATCATCAAAATCATGTTAAATAGTTTCCATTTAATATCATTTCTCAAAAGGTTCAGTCATTTCATGGCAAATAAAAATCTAACAAGTGTTCACTCACAAGCTGACTGCCAGAGACTGATGCTCTCTGTGGGTGAGAACAAATTCATGCATGTGTATGAAGGTTACCGACACCTCTCTGTCGGAGAACATGTCTTGTGTTTGATTGATTTGTTGTCTATTGTCTTTGCCCAGATGGATGATGGAATTGGTTGTCCACTCTTGTCATTAAGAGTAGGGGTGGGAGCTTTAATTTTCATCCCAGGGCCAGATGAGTCGCTCTTGTTGTGTTATATCCGTGTTTATTTAGTGTGGTCTTGATATTGTATATCCATCTTTTTTCTTGGTCTTCCCTTGTCTCTAGTACCTGATTTTTTTTTTAATTGTGTGCTGTTATTGGTAGTTGGCTGTATTCCATTCTCATTAAATGTCAGAACCATTGCATTTGTTGTCTTTCAATGTATTCGGTGCATGAAGTTATGCCCACTCTGCTTCTGATGTCCTCGATTCGTAGTCTATCTTTCCTGGTGACCCCACCGTCTTCCTCAAGCATTTAATTTTGCATGTGGTGAGCTTTCTGTGGTGTATTGCTGTCAGGGACCACAGTGCACTGGTAACAAAGTGTTGGTAGAAAAATAATTGTTTTCATCTGTCTTCTTACTTCCATTGATTTGTTTCTAAGGTAAAAATTAAGGTTCAATAATTTGTTAATAGACCTTGTGTCAACTATGTGGTAGTTGTGGTGGTGTTGGTGGTCAGCATAGATATATCAAGAAAGTGACCCACCTGTAGTCACTAAGAAATCTCTGTAAATCATAGGCATCTAGAAGTTTGACTTTACGAGCATCGGCCTAGTGGAAGAGACATGAATTACTAGATACATACAACACATGTCACGAGCAGTCATGGAAACAGTTTATACAATATGTGTCATGAACAGTCATGGAAACAAGTAATGTCAAATACTTGAAGTCATGAGAGAAACAGTAAGAAGAAGATCATGTCATGTAAAAAAAAGAAAGTCAAGAACAGAACATGTTAGCAGGAATGGGAATAGTAGATTGTGGTGATAGAAGGATCTTTTACATCAACAATAAGTAAGAGAAAGAATAAGAAGGTGATAGGAGAAGATATGAACATATAAAGCAGGGGGAGAGGACACACATTGAGAAGACCGACTGGAAGCATTGCAAGATAGGCACTGTTTTGGAACCCGCAGTGAAAAAGGAATAGGGGAAGGCCTAGGCAGACCTTGAGAAGAGAGCTAGAGACTGATATCAAAAGGATAGGTAAAACATGAAGAATTGGAAGGGATGACAAGAGAGAGGAAGAGCTGGAGGAAGTTTGTTGAAGACCTGTGCTCCATTGGGAGTTGAAAGGTGATGTAGAAAGTAGGGAGAAAAAAATCATATATGAGAAAGAGAAAGGAAGATATAATGTAGGAGATTAAGAGAATATGAGAGAGAGAAAGTAATAAAGGAAGAGAAAAAGTAATAAGAGAGAATAGTAATGAAATGGAGAGAAAATAATAGAAGGGAGAGGGAGAAAATTATTGGGAAATATAATGAAAGAGATAAAGATAAAGTGAGAAAAGTAGAGAATAAGAGGAAGATGGTAAGAACAATGGTCAGATAAAATGAGAAAGAAAGACGAGGAAGATAAGGATTCAAGTGAAATAGAGAATGAGAAAGAGAGCAAATTATACAAATTCAAATTGGCAGAGAGAGAGAGAGAGATAACCGTTGTCCCTACCGGCAGTAGAGAGTACCACCTTGTCTTAGTAAACAAGCATATGTAAGACACACACATACACAGATTTACCTTAATGGTGAGAGCATTCCACAGTTCATTAATCTCTGTCTGATGTTTGTAGATGTTCTCTGCCTGGTCTGGATGTGTTTGCATCAACCTCTGCGCTGTGTCATCTAGCTCACGAACCTGCCAGTACATTCATTTCAATAGAATCAATCACTCATATTCACTCTACACCCAGATACTGTTTCATCCACACACACACACAGACAAATACACACACAGGTTTCATAAATGGATACTTGCTCAGAATTAATAGAGTTCAACACTGGGTTTTCATGGCTACATTTTCAGTACTTGTATGATAGTTTTAGTACTTGTATGATAGTTTCAGTAATTGTATGATAGTTTTAGTAATTGTATGATAGTTTCAGTAATTGTATGATAGTTTCAGTAATTGTATGATAGTTTCAGTAATTGCATGATAGTTTCAGTAATTGTATGATAGTTTTAGTAATTGTATAATAGTTTTAGTAATTGTATGATAGTTTCAGTAATTATATGATAGTTTCAGTAATTGTATGATAGTTTCAGTAATTGTATGATAGTTTTAGTAATTGTATGCTAGTTTCAGTAATTGTATACTAGTTTCAGTAATTGTATGCTAGTTTCAGTAATTGTATGATAGTTTCAATAATTGTATGATAGTTTCAGTAATTGCATGATAGTTTCAGTAATTGCATGATAGTTTCAGTAATTGCATGATAGTTTCAGTAATTGTATGATAGTTTTAGTAATTGTATGCTAGTTTCAGTAATTGTATACTAGTTTCAGTAATTGTATAATAGTTTCAGTAATTGTATGCTAGTTTCAGTAATTGTATGATAGTTTCAGTAATTGTATGATAGTTTCAGCAATTGTATGATAGCTTTAGTAATTGTATGATAGTTTCAGTAATTGTATGATAGTTTCAGTAATTGTATGATATTTTCAGTAATTGTATGATAGTTTCAGTAATTGTATGATAGTTTCAGTAATTGTATGATAGTTTTAGTAATTGTATAATAGTTTCAGTAATTGTATGATAGTTTCAGTAATTGTATGATAGTTTCAGTAATTGTATGCTAGTTTCAGTAATTGTATAATAGTTTCAGTAATTGTATGCTAGTTTCAGTAATTGTATGATAGTTTCAGTAATTGTATGATAGTTTCAGTAATTGTATGATAGTTTCAGTAATTGTATAATAGTTTCAGTAATTGTATGCTAGTTTCAGTAATTGTATGATAGTTTCAGTAATTGTATGATAGTTTCAGTAATTGTATGATAGTTTCAGTAATTGTATGCTAGTTTCAGTAATTGTATGATAGTTTCAGTAATTGTATGATAGTTTCAGTAATTGTATGATAGTTTCAGTAATTGTATGATAGTTTCAGTAATTGTATGATAGTTTCAGTAATTGTATGATATTTCAGTAATGTATGATAGTTTCAGTAATTGTATGATAGTTTCAGTAATTGTATGATAGTTTCAGTAATTGTATGATAGTTTTAGTAATTGTATAATAGTTTCAGTAATTGTATGATAGTTTCAGTAATTGTATGATAGTTTCAGTAATTGTATGCTAGTTTCAGTAATTGTATAATAGTTTCAGTAATTGTATGATAGTTTCAGTAATTGTATGATAGTTTCAGTAATTGTATGATAGTTTCAGTAATTGTATGATAGTTTCAGTAATTGTATAATAGTTTCAGTAATTGTATGCTAGTTTCAGTAATTGTATGATAGTTTCAGTAATTGTATGATAGTTTCAGTAATTGTATGATAGTTTCAGTAATTGTATGATAGTTTCAGTAATTGTATGATAGTTTCAGTAATTGTATGATAGTTTCAGTAACTGAATCTCTGTTGTGACTAGTTTTCTTCTATCATTTGATGTCGGCGTCCAAGTTTGGCACCGATAGCATGTTGGGAGAAAGATTGTGTTGTACAGTTTCAGTTTGGAATATCTTCATTGCACTCTGGATATGTCCATAGGTGCTCCGATCTTCTTCGCAATATCTTCAACAGCGCCCAGCGACTGACCGTACCAGTTAGATTTTGATTGCTGAGCCTACTCATATACCTGTTGTGCTGTTCTTTTCTTGCTACTCAATCTTCAATTCCAGCTCTTGCAATCTAGCAGTTGATGTGGATTGGTTTAAACCATAGATTCCCAAACTTTTCGCCACCGCCTACTTTGCTTGACATAAACTTTGTAACACCCCCACCCCTATTATAACAGTGTGCCAAATCCCTCTCCCCTCCCACTATATATATATATATATATATATATATATATATACATGCTCTATTTTTACTTTGACATCGAAAATTTATATATATTTCTGTCATACATGCAAATTTTCAAATGATTATTTACATAAAATAGAAAATTAATGAAAAAATGAATTGTGTAAGATGAGCATAAGATGAATTAAAATGCAGAATTAAACATTTTTTAAATGATTATTCAATCGCACAATAACGACAAAAACTCCCTCAAATGCTTCTGAACCAACTATTGCCCCCTGGAAGGCTCCGGTGCCACTTTGGGAACCCTGGTTTAAACGAACCATGTGTTGTACAATGTTCTTTCAGTGTTCATGGTGACACGTTTGCATTACAAAATTGGTGCCATTTGTTCTCTTTATTTGATTTGCTTTACTGCATCTATGTTGGATTTTATTTCCCTTTATGTCCCTGTGCTACCTTCTTGTTCAGTTTTAGTTTAGTCAACAGATCATCATCACTGCACATCAAATCAATTAGACCATTAGTTCTCCGATCTCCTCCTCAGTATGTCTCTCTCAGCTTGTGGTAACTAACGACACCAGTTCTAGTTTAGTTGTCGGATCATCATCACTGGACATCGAACCAATTAGTCCATAACTGCTCTGATTTCCTCATCAGTATGTCTTTCTCAGTATGTGGCAACTAATGACACCGGTTGTTGTTACTATACCTTCTTGTACCAACTACCCACACAAAACAAATAAGACAATATGTGTGAATAAATTGCATGAACTCAAATCAAACTTGTTCTAATGAAGCAAACAAATGTGCACTGTACACAAAGAAAGAATGCAAATATTGGATAAGTTGATTGATTGATAGGATCATCATTGCACTTTGGCACATGGTTGAGTAACCATGTGTGCTTTGATTTCTTTCTTACACAGGAAGATCTCAGCACAGTGCATAAACTCCGTAGCACCATCAAGGCTCCCCAGAGTAATTTTAAAGATGATGTAAATATTTTATAGGAATGTTTATTTTTAATGAATTGTGCCCAGACAGCAACTTTAAAGCCTGCTCTTCTCGACTTTGAACTGCCAATGGCTCTTTTATGTGCTCAACTTGAACACAGGACCTACATTTTATTGTCTGTCTTCAATAGAACTAGGAACACCTATCTCACCTACATTGAGATCAGAGATCTCTGGAAAATATCCTGAAGGCTCCATGAGGGAGTAAATCAAGTACCTGTCGAGCAAGAAACAAGCACATAACCTCTATGCTACAGAGATAAGAAGTAAACAATGTAATTACTTTCTCTCCAAGAGCAGCTAGATCTCTCTCCAGACCTTCATGTTTACGCTGTAATGCCTGCACACTAGCAAGGTCAGTTCCATAGTTGTCATTGTTCAGTGCAGTATCTTTCTCAGTTATCCAATCTTTAGTTTCATCAACCTCTCTGTGGATGAAACAATATGATCACAAATGCATTGACAAAATTATATATATAATTGCATCCCACTTCAATGCCTGCTTTGGTATTCTTTGATCATTTCTTCTCATGGTATGCCCAACATGTCTCCATCTTCTCCTTCTTATAACAGTTGTTACTAGTGATTAACCAGACATTTCTTTTCATGGTATGCCCAATATATCTCCATCTTCTCCCTCTTACAACAGTTGTTACAAGTGGTTGAGCAGACGTTACCCTGATTTTATCACTTCTAAATTGGTACTGACAAAATTAGGACAACAAAAAACAACTTACAGACTCCTATGTGTGCCATATCAAGTGTGCATATGTCATCATGAATCTCCACATATTTCTGTTCTGATGCACTGTTAACAAGATTTATTATTGACTTTCTTTCATGTCATGATGTTAAGCTGTCCAGTATCTTCTCTCTTCGCTGCTGATTTTGTTCCATGTCATGATGTTAAACTGTTCAAAAATTTTTCATTTTGCTGATGACTTTCTTTCATGCTATGATGTTCAGTACTTCTCTCTTTGCTCCTGACTTTCTCAATGAAGTGGTGAAAATAAATATTGAGGAAGGGAGAAAGTAGAGAGTGGGAGAGAGAAAGAAAGTGATAAAGAGTAATGGAAGAGATTCGGAAATATAGTGAAAGATGGTGAGAGAGCAGGTTAAGAGATAGGTTAAGAGATATTAAAGACAGTAGGGAAGAGAGAGAGAGAGAGAGAGAGAAAAGGGGTGTAGAGAGAGGACAAGTAAAAGACAAGAAAGGGTGATAGAGTCAAGAGGCGAGACAGTGTGTGAGAAAGAAAAATAGAAGCTAGGCTGGCAGGTAGAACTTTTTCTTCTGTTCTCTAATCATATTTTCTCTCACAGCTTCACGATAAGAAGAGATTTCTAGAACGAGATTTTGTATGTGTTTCATAAACAGTGTTTCCCCCCACCTCTGTTATTTCTGAGGTCCACCTTTTGCGTGGACGACATTTGCTTTGTATCCACTGTATTTGAGTAGCATTGCTCTGTTGGTAATCTGCTTATGTGGCCGAACCATTTAATTTGTTGTTTATTGATGAAGTTCAGTACTGATGTTGTACACACTTTTTTCTGATGTCTTCATTTCTAAACGGGTCTCTTCTTGATACTCCCAGCATTCTGTATAGACACTTCATCTCTGTCGTGACTTGTTTGCTACTATGGTTTGATGTCAATGACCAGGTTTGGCACTGATAGCATAACGTTTAGAGAAAGATTATGTTGTACATTAGGCAGATAGAAGGACAATTGGAAAGACAGATACAAGTAAACATACCTGTGGTATCGCTGCACTTCAAATGAGCTGCTAAGAGTTTGGGCTCGTTCGGCTGTGACTTGCTGCAGTGTCACCCATCGCTGATTCAGTTGCTGTAGCAGATAAAATAAACAGCAGTGGACATTAGTAAGGACAGATAAAAAAACAGCAGTGGGCATTAGTAAGGACAGATAATGAGAAACCAGTGGTCAAATATGCATTTAGTATCATGTCTCTTACAGAACTTTGCTTCAGTGACTTCTTTCTTTTGTCGTCATATTGTTACCAGGTTGTCGTTCTGTGTTGTGGTCTTCTGTTTTGTATTGCGTTGCTCTAGTGGCTTGGGTTGGTGATAGTTATTTTTGCTTGTTGATAGGGTTCTGCTATGTCATCGATAAATCTTATCTTTAACCAGAGCTACAGGTACCAACAATATACATACCCTTCTATATCTGTTAGGGAAGGCAGGGCAACTATATGTCTGTCTGGAGTGTAATGATGTCAGTTCAGAAACAAATAGCCGTGTAAGATGGCACTAAAATATGTAATCATTGCTCTGTATGGAGACAGACAAAGCAGTCGGTGGCCATCAACATTTAATGTTGAACAATACATGATCTGATACTGTTTACTTACAATAATTTGTTCTCGTATTTTCTCTGCAGCTTCAGTGTGACCCATGGCTGTCAGACGGTCTGCAATGTTGTTGAGTTCTTGCAGACGAGCTTCATTTGCTTTTAGATCCTGCAGGCAAACAGTTGTTGTAGAAAACATGGGATAATATTATATACAACATCTTTCATTTTGAAATATATGTATTTAATTATGTCTGCTTCCCCTGGACTATAAGACTACAACTATAACTTGTCTCAATTATTTATGCTTCCCCAGAAACATACAAATATAACTCACTTAAAACCTGCTTTTCTTGTGCACCTTTAGCAATAACTACATTAACAAATCTCTAGTTTTTTTTTGTGAACTTGTCTTACGTTCTTCAGATATGACATCCTGTTTATGAATTTAACTCATTTCATATAAGTGTCATGACAAGTTTATGAATGCAATTTGTTAAAAACATATAGTATTATTATTCGGGTGTGAAGCAGGGCTGCGTTGTCACCTATGCTTTTTGGGATAGCTATAGACTGGATCATACGCAAATGCACCCATGATGATCAACTAGGCATCAAATGGCTTAATAACAGCAAACTATTTGATCTTGACTTTGCAGATGACGTGGCCATATTGAATTCAACCACACAAGCAACGCACAAACTAACGAGCAATCTTTGCACACTTGCAGAACAGGTTGGTCTCCAGATTAATTCTGCCAAGACCAAAATTATGGACCTCACAAACTCGACCGACAACATCGTAATAAATGGCTAAACACTGGAGAAAGTTGAACATTTTACATATTTGGGTAGTAAAGTGTCAAACAACGGAGACACAATGAAAGAAATAAACTCTCGTATTGCTATAGCAGCTAGTGCCTTCACTAAATTAATGAATATCTATCTGGCAATCTCAAGACCTTAGTATATGCACAAAAGTTAAATTATTTAGGTCATGTGTGATTCCTGTACTGACCTACGGTTGTGAAAGTTGAAAATCAACAAAGAAAATTGATAAGAAACTGGACACCTTTGAGAATAAATGTCTCCGAAAATTATTAAAAGTAAAATGGAGTGATTTCGTTTCTAACAACACAGTGAGAGATAAAACACACCAACAACCCGTATCAAATATTATAAGGAAGCGAAGGTGGAAATATTTAGGTCATGTTCTTAGATCAGACGAAAAGAGACTAAATCGACAAGTCCTTATGTGGTCAATGGTTGGGAAAAGAAAACGTGGAAGACCAAAGACCACTCTTCGAAGAACCATCCAACAAGAAAGTAAACTATTGGGATGTAAAACCATACAAGATCTCCAACTGCTAGCAACAAACCGCATCACATGGAGATCTGAATCCTCTGCCCTATGTGCCACCTTTGTGCAGAAAGAACAAACTAACTAAACTAACTAATTATAGATATAAGGAAGATAGCAGTAAAACTATGTAGCAATGGCGAAACTTGTAAAACATAAAGTACTGTAGTTTTACAAAGTACACAAAGAATATACAGCAATGTTTCAACCAAAAGGTCTTTATCAAGCAAAGTATACAACAGAAGCAAAGAAATTTAAACTTATTGGATGGCAGACATAACATTTACAATCATACAACAAGTCTGTAATGGCCATAAAATCTCTATAAAAACATTGATAAATACATTTTGATTTTATTACCGACAATCCACATGAAGTGGTCTGTCAGCATCTGTGAGTTAAAACATATATTTCAAATGTATCTTATGACTAACCTTCTGGAAGTCAACAAATTTCTTCTGTAGCTCTTCAACCTGTTCGAGGTCATCACCCACATCTTCTCCAGCCACCATGTTCTCCTTCTCAGTGATCCATGCAGCCAGGTCTGCTGCTTCTCTCACAAGTTGGTAAGCCCTGCAAGATTCTTGCACATTTTCAAACCTCTGCTTTGATAAGTCCAACAGTTTTGCATACCTGGTAATTAAAACAAGAGGGGACCAGTGAGTAGCACTATTGAGTAGCACTACCACATGCCACAATCACAATCACATACAAAAGTCAGCTCTAGAAATCTCTTCTTATCCTGATGCTGTGTGGCAAAACAGGATTGGAGAACAGAAGAAATAAATTAAGATATTTCATTGACATCAGTAAAATGTAGAGCTGTGATAGCATAGTGGTTAGTGCATGTAAGTGTGTTGTCCTGAGATCAATTCCAATCTGCTGCTGTATAGCAGAGGTTGTAATCTCTTCTATCAGGATATTCATGTATTGAGACTTATTGACTTCCCAGACAAACTGACTTCACAGACTGACTGACTTTACAGACTGACTGACTTCACGGACAAACTGACTTCACAGACTGACTGACTTTACAGACTGAATGACTTCACAGACTGACTGATTTTACAGACAAACTGACTTCACAGACAGACTGACTTTACAGACTGACTGACTTCACAGACTGACTGACTTTACAGACTGACTGACTTTACAGACTGACTGACTTCACAGACAGACTGACTTCACAGACTGACTGACTTTACAGACTGACTGACTTTACAGACTGACTGACTTCACAGACTGACTGATTTTACAGACAAACTGACTTCACAGACTGATTGACTTCACAGACTGACTGACTTCACTGACTGACTGATTCACTGACTTTACAACAAAGACAAGCAACATCCAACAACAGCAATCAATACAACACTTACTGTGTCTCAATCTGTTGTTGTCTGGCAGAGATAGTAAACTCTTCCATCAGATTGTTCCTGGAGGCTGACAGGCTTGGGTCTAGCTTCTTCACATAAGCAGCTGGAACAAATCCTTGTCGGTCATTGACTTCAACTTTCCACCAGTCCTGCAGAAAGGCATGTTTTACCATATTATATGTCTTCCAACAAGATGGTACTGAAAGTTCAGCTAATCTTAATATTTCTCTTAGATTTCAGTCTATCTTGATGCTGCAAGTATGAGGTTTTATTTCCAATGACCTTTGAATTCTAACAGCACAAGCTGGACTGAACTATAATAGAAGATGACTATGACTATTCTAGACAGTCTTTTGCTGTATTAAAAACATTTATCTAGAAGAAAGTGGTTGGAGTCGCTGAGTAGGTCTAGACCATAGATTCCCAAACTTTTTTGGTCCACCGCCCACTTTGCCAGACATAAACTTTGTAACGCCCCCTCCCCATTATAATAGTTTGCCAACGAGGTGTAAGGGAAAATGAACACACCGAAAGGCTTGCAGGTAGGTTGCTGAAAAAAGCGGGCAAGCAATGGACCAGGTTGATATTCTAAATTACATAAGGGAGAGAGGCAGTGCAAATGATTCAAGCAATAGTGGTGAATCTACAACACTAAACCGATTGCAAGAATTCGATAACAACTAAAAAACTAGAATTAGTTGGATCAAAATCATATCACTGTCAAATTTACCACTGTTCATTATTTAAATTATTGGAATCGTAGCAATTATGATAAAGTGCAGTGTCTGGCAATGCATCATATAAATATATTGTTAATGATTATGACCGTTCAGAATGTAGTAAATAATATATAAACGCCATTATGATACAGTCATACAGTGCAGTGTCCGGCAATCAGTTATCAGTTATATGAGGACTATCATCATAGCACTCCGTACATGTCCATAGGTGCTCTGATCTCCGCCTCAGCAAATCCAGCAGTGCCCAGCGACCCAACACGCCAGTTCGATGTTGATTAATCAATCTCTTTGCATATTTAGTATGTCGTTCTTTTGGGCTGCACCAATATTAACACCCATCTTTTCAATCTGGTCAGCGAGTGGGATTCACAGCCCTGAAACTCCTCTGTTCGGACAGACTCTCTCAATGCGTGAAGAATGTCACTTTGATCCATGACAGCTCCCTCCGATATTGTAGCCACGCCAGCCAATCTATCAGCTCGTTCATTATCCCTAACTCCAGCATGCCCAGGGACAAAAATGAATGTGATTTCTCTGATCATTGTCTGTACCAGTACCTCCACCCAGTTGCATCTCACCATACCTGATTCGACTTTACGAATCATGCTCATGGAGTCACTGAGTATGAAAACACAAGAGTAATTGTGAGATGCCAACCAGTTCACCGCCTCCGCAACCGCCCAAACCTCCATTGTCAAGCTACTTGTGGTTGTTGCGTAGGCCTCACTGGCCTCTCTTATTATTTTTCCTCCTGAGCCTGCTGAAAAAGCCCACGCACAGCCTTGTTGGCGAATGACTGAACCATCAGTGTAAATAACCACATCTGTATCATTGATGATGTCATTCAAGATAGACTCCACCTCCACGTTTAGCAGTGAGAGATTATTTTGTTCGCAGTTTTTCTTAATAGACGTAATAACGGTGAAAGCAGTCTGAAAATGAGATGGCACAGCAATCCATTCCTCTCCTGTTTCAATTCCGGAAGGATCACATATTTTCCTAAGCATATCTTCCGCCTGACTCAGCCTTTCTCCTTAATGAGTTCTTCATGGGGAGGATGTTCCTTGTTTGCATTGATTCTTAGATATGATCGAACCCTCCAAGTTTCAATTCTGTTAGCATAGTTGGGAGGTCAAGAAGGAATCGCATTGACACTCCTGGTGTATCTTTGGTGCATCCCAGAATGATGCGCATAGCCTCGTTCTGAATTCTTTCCAGTCTCACTGTTTGTGTAGGACTAATTGTTATACTACTTGTCCGGCAATACATTATATAAATATGTTGTTAATGATTATGACCATTCAGAACATAGTAAATAATATATAAAAGTACAAATAACGTTGTTACTTATTCATTACTAAGTCATTACTCATTACAGTTACACACGAGGTTGATCTATTCTCTGAGACATACGTCATGATACAACTTGAAATAAGAAAACAAATGCAACAAGTAGCTGATATTTACCTCTCAATGATCTCAGATTTAACATGACAACCTCTATATTTTGGGTGGTGTTTCTTTTTTCCAAAACGAAAACCTTCATAAGCATTTTATTAATTAGCGTGGTCAACATGTGGTTGATTGAATTCTAAGTTGTTCTGTTTGACACAGCCAATTGATGACGGATGTTTATGATAGTTTGTCTTACTGCGCATGCGCACATCCAAATTTCAAAAGAGCTCGTATACATTTTTTCATCTGCGCATGTGCGTTGTTAGGATCAAATGAATATTTTATCATGTGATGACGGTAAGCCAATGACATATTGCAAATTTGAATGTTAGTATCGCTGGGAAAATGCTCATTAGAGCTAGCAGTAGTTGTATAGCCAAATCGAATCTAAAATATCTGTTAGTACTTAGAACAAGCTTTACAATGGTACATAATTTGATAGGGTTTTCTTTGATTCACACTTTGTTGTTAAGACCCAAACAAACTCGTTTGTAGACATTATCTATAAATAATTGATTAATTTTGGGGAGGGTGGGGTGTTTTAATGATACTTTTGAAGCATATTTTGTGATCACAAATAAAAACCCTTTGCGTAATTCGATTGTAGAGATGCAATACTAACATAATTTGATGAATTTGGAAAATCGATATCTGGAAGCTATAACGACCACATTTCCTACCGTATGCTGCCTTAAACTAAACTAAACAATATATCTCTGTACACAAGTCTGACCTTATTTGCAGAGTTTAGTAGTGTCAGGACATCCCCCTTCTTCATTGACACTTCCCGTGGTGACTTCTCAATGTAGTCATACAATGCCACAACCTTCTCTGTAGCAAAGTCATCAATTACTGGTGCCTCTTGTTGCTGCAAGTTAAAGACAGTTCATGACATTAACAACCAAAATAATGACATTACTATCTGATATTGTTACTTATCATCATATCCTGTCTGATGTGTTGATCATCAGTTATCTATAATTATTCTTCTTACGTTCCATATCGACCATTTGTTAAACCACTCTTTGTGATCTGAGCCTAAGAGTAATTGCATTTTGTGCCAGTTATGCGCCTAGAAGCAGACAAGAACATCCGATTTCTACGATGCTTTTTATTTACTAGGGTAGCTTGCCTAGGCCCCTACCTCAGTCTCCTCTTACGATATGCCTTGTAGGTCGCAGTGTTACTATTCTTTATGAAGCAATATGGAGAAATTACTTACAGGTCCTAAATATTGTATCACGGTACCAGAGGATTATAATAATAATAATAGCCGTCCACATGAAGCGATGATGACAACAACCTCAGGCGTGTGCTGCTGCACTCTCTGGTGTATGCAGAGATGATTGTAGATTCTGATCCTAAAACACAATCCCCCACCACAGGTGGGGCATACATGATCAAGGTTAGACATGTGGGTTTTGTGTGTTGCTGTCTTTTCGCGCAACTCATTTTTTCTGTGCCTCAACGGCGGCATGACGATTCTCTGATATGTGAATTCCTCTTGTGCTGTTACAGCACCAAATGTGGTGATCAATGAGAGGATTATCTATATATCACCAATACTAACTAACCTCCTACTCAATAAATGAAATTATCTCAAGCATGGATGCTATAAGCTTTATCTAACTTCTAAACTTCCAAGATTTCTATCAAGCCACTTACCTTACAGACATAAGCCTGTTGTCTCAAGTCTTGAATAACACTTCGGTAGGCTGTGAGGTCAGCCATGAAGGCTTCATGCTTCTTCACCAAGGCCTGTACAAACACAAGATGTGGAGAAACAAGTTACAATCAACTCTAACATTACATCTCATGTTTATACATGTTTAAAAAATGTTTTTCTTTAATGTTGATGATGTTGGTTATTTGAAATTCTCAGATCTGTCACCAGGACAAAGTTTAGTTTTCTCCTGGATATTTTATTATTTTCTTTTTGTTTTGCCTGCTTTGAATTCAGACAAAGCCATGGCATCCAATATGTTGCCTCTGACTGAATTTTGCATGAAGATTTACTTTCCTTACCACCAGTGTTTCTCACTATTCAGGTAAGTCTTACACCGACTTCAGAGGTACTTGTAATTTAGATCCCCAAGTAAAGGATCAGGGTCTCATACAGTACAACCAAGCAATGTACGCATATCAAAACTTTTGTTGTTGTTGGCCTTGACATCCATAATTTTCATGGCACAAGGTTGCTAGTGCAGAGTGTTATCAGCTTTGCTACCGGCGACCCCACAATGTCTAGTTTTCTTCTTCAGGTTCTTTTATCAGAACAAAGTCCAAGTCTTCTCCAGACCGCTGGACATGCTATATCTTCAGCTTTTTTTAGCAAGGACAAGTGCAAGTCTTCTACAGGTTGTTGGTGGTGCTATATTTTCAGAACTATCCCCCCCGCAGGACAAAGTTCATAGTCTTTAGTAGATCTAGGTGGCTGTTCCATAGTTTGTGTCTCAGCAATGTACCATATAAATGCTTACAATGTAAACTGTTTCAATAAATTCTCCAGGGTAAACTGTATCTGTTGTCATGTTAATAAATCAAGTACTAAGGACAATGAAGTAGTAGCATGTCCCTTGCTGAACGCCGCTTTCATCACAGAACATCCTGAAAAACTTTCTGCTTCTAGCAAATTCTCCCGCTTCTTCCAGCATCATGTTCAAGGTTTCTTTGATGTCCTGCTGCCACCTTCGTCTTGGTCATCCCCTGCCTCGTACTCCAGGAACCATGCCTTCCATTACCGTTCTCTCCAAACCACTGTGATGTTTAACATGACCAAAATATTTAACCTTCTGGGACATGATGTTATTTATGAACCAATGCTCCTTGTCATTTAGGATGACATTGATTTTTCTCTTCTCTGTCCAGGATGTTCTAAGAATTTGTCCGTACTGATAACAGTTAAGGATTTTGTTAATCATACTGAATCTGAAGGTAGTACACAAACAACCAGAGAGAGTAAGATCAGCAATATTAGACTTCAAGAACTAACTGATCTGGTAGACATCAATCAACAGATAGAAAAAAAACAATGGTGGTGGATTGAACATGTTCTGAGGATGAGATAAGAAATGAGATCAAGACATTCGTGCAGTGGACACTGTAGATCTTTTGAAGTTCAAAGCCATGCATAAGACTAGGTTTGAGGTAAAAAGAAAGCACAAGGTCAAAGAAGTGAATGAACATTTTTTGTCTCTCCTTTAAGTGCCGTTGGGGCATGATGAAGACTGACGAACAACAAATCATAGTATAAATTCTAATCAATAAAAATTAATATAAATTCTAATCAATAAAAATTAATATAAATTCTAATTAAAAAAAACAGTAGTATAAATTCTAATCAACAAAACAGTAGCATAAATTCTAATCAACAAAATGGTAGTATAAATTTTAATCAACAAAAATTAGTATAAATTCTAATCAACAAAATTGTAGTATAAATTTTAATCAACAAAAATTAGTATAAATTCTAATCAACAAAACGGTAGTATAAATTCTAATCAACAAAATGGTAGTATAAATTCTAATCAATGAAAATTAGTATAAATTCTAATCAACAAAATTGTAGTATATTCTAATCAACAAAACGGTAGTATAAATTCTAATCAATGAAAATTAGTATAAATTCTAATCAACAAAATTGTAGTATATTCTAATCAACAAAAATTAGTATAAATTCTAATCAACAAAATTGTAGTATAAATTCTAATCAACAAAACGGTAGTATAAATTCTAATCAACAAAACGGTAGTATAAATTCTAATCAAAAAAAGCGGTAGTATAAATTCTAATCAACAAAGCGGTAGTATAAATTCAAATCAACAGAAAGTAGTATAAATTCTAATCAACAGAAAGTAGTATAAATTCTAAACAAAGGAAAGTCGTATAAATTCTAAACAAAAAGTAGTATAAATTCTAATCAACAGAAAGTAGTATAAATTCTATTCTACAAAAAGTAGTATAAATTCTAAACAGAAAGTAGTATAAATTCTAATCAACAGAAAGTAGTATAAATTCTAAACAAAGGAAAGTAGTATAAATTCTAAACAGAAAGTAGTATAAATTCTAATCAACAGAAAGTAGTATAAATTCTAATCAACAAAAAGTAGTATAAATTCTAAACAGAAAGTAGTATAAATTATAATCAACAGAAAGTAGTATAAATTCTAAGCAACAAAAAGTAATATAAATTCTAAGCAACAGAAAGTAGTATAAATTGTAATTAAAAAAAATTAGTATTTTTTTTTCCGATCCAGAAGCACTTGAGCTTTCAGTTCGGTGCCATGGACATCATAACCCTTCGGTTCGGTGCCACGAACACCGTGAATCTTGGGAACCTGTGGCTTTTCTGCCAGCCTGCGGAATTGAACTCGCACACACAGAGAGCTAGTCACCCGCAGTCCAACGCGCTACGAACACGCTGGGCAGGCGGGCCAAAATTAGTATAAGTTGCAATTAACAGAAAGTAATATAATGATCACCTCAGCCGAGTCCTCATCCTTGCCGTAATCAGTGTTAGCAGCTATAGGTTCCTTCTCTCTCATCCAAGAATCAGCTTCATTAGCATCAGCAAAGTACTGTTGAGCTTGAAGGGAATCTTCTAGGTCTTGCTTACGTTGATGTGCTTTCTCCTACAACAGACAGATGACTACAGTTACAGAATGAAGAAAGTCAATGATCAAAGTCTTTAAAGTTTCAATACAATTTTAACTGATTTGCTACGTACCATCATAGTTAAAGATTCGTTTGGCTTGTCGTGGGGATGTATTGTCGCTTGAAATATTTCGTAGCTTTGCCGTTTACATTCCACTTTCATAATAACTGAAAAACTACTTAAAATTAAAGTGTAAACGATAACGTTCACATATCCTCATGGTTTGTGCTAGGGAGTTTACCATTCTGGGATACTCTATGACCAAAACATCTACAGATTTAAAATATTTTGTAAGAATTTAAAATAAAAATCTTTCTAATGAATTTTGCCAAGGCAGCAGCTTTGCAGCCGGTTCTTATAGATTTTAAACTGTCAAGAGTTCTTGTATGCGCTCAACTTGAAAACAGGACCTATGTTTTATCGTCCACCTTCGATAGGACCTCGATCTCACCTACTCAGATGAGATCAGGGATATCTGTAAAAATATCCCAATGGCTCCATGAGGGAGCAAACTGAGTACCTTGGGAACGAGTGACAAACACCTAACCTCTACACCACAGACCCATGAAAGTATTATAAATATGCATATTTAATTCTATGCACTAACCTTGAGGGCCTGCCATGAATCCTTAAGCTCAGACATTTTCTCAGTAATAGTATCAGATGCAAAGTGTCCTTCCTTGACCATCTCATTTCCTGTCTGGCACACATTGTTAATGCGAGGTTCATGTCCAGCAATCTCTGCCTGTAAGGCCTGGTGTTTCTTCATCAAGTTCTGAACACCAATCAAATCACGGCCTGAGATAAAGAGTGACAGATAAGAACAACATTAAAACAAAATAAGATAACATAGATTGTGCTGGCCATGTAAGACTGGCATTCTATGTGAAATATTGCTCATAGCCTTAACTCTTAGTGGACCAGGGCAAAAGTCACGTTTTACAAGCGCTTTCACGTTTTGATAACCAAATGCCACTTAGCGTGGCGGAATGTAAACGCTCCACTTCAACGCCACTTAGCGTGGCGCTTGGTCCACTAAGAGTTAATCAGCCTATTCAAGACACGAGAGGAGTATTAACATCTTTCATCTTCGATGTCTTCGCAAGATTATGAACATCAGATGGTACGAGAAGATAACCAACTCTCAAATACTGCAACATACAAACATCCCTTTCATCATGGGCATGCTCAGCAGTAGAAGACTAAGATGGCTAGGGTATGTTAGAAGAATGGATAAATGCCGCATACCAAAACAAATGTTCTTTGAACTTTCAAGGGAAAAAGGCACCAAGGCAGACCATTGCTCAGATATAAGGATGGCTGCAAGGCCTTAGCAAAGAACTTTTTTTATTGGTTCCCAGCACATGGGAAAAACTAGCTGATGACAGAGTTGTGCAGAGAACAACATTACATAAAGGTGCAGAATCTATTGAAGACTTAGAGATGAGCTGAAAGACAAGAGAGACAAGCAAAACTCAGAAGTTGTCACAGTGAAACACTTGCCAATTGACTGTCTGTAAAGACAAAAAAGGCCATATATATAATCTTAATGTTAGATATTCTAAAGAAGTGATCAAGTTATCTCTTTCTTTCTAAAATTAGGCAATTTGAAGACTTGGTTACAGACCATCTCATCGTGAAGATCTTTCTGTTTCTTCAGACTAAGTAAGTAGTCTTTGGGATGAAGGAAATTACAAGAAGAACATGGCATTACAAAAAATGAAACAACTAAAAACAGTAGAGAACGGAACTGATAGGAAAACAAAGATCAGAATAATAAGAGCATGCATATTTCCAGTGGCAACATATGGGTGTGAAGAATGGACATTTAACAATGCAGTGGAGAAACATATATCTGCTTTTGAATATAAGTGTTACAGAGAAGTCCTCCATATACCACGGACAGAGAACAAATAGATCTACCCAATAAAAAATCCTTGGCCTTACTGTGGATTGAACATGGGTCTCCACATTGGAGCAGCACTCTAATCTATTCAGGCAGATGCTCCTCTACAAATACTTGCTGAACATAAGAGAATTGTATAGCCCTCTTTTACCTCTGTTGGTAGATGAAGCTATTGGTTCCTTCTCTCTGATCCAGTCATCTTCATCCTCCACATCTCGCAGAAACTGCTGAAGTGTGAGAGCTTCATTCAGCTTATGTTTACGTTGTTGTATGGGAGCCTAGTTAGTGAGAGAAGAAGTATTGAATGGAAATAATAACGTATTAGACATACTGAAGTAAATACTGGCTATATGTATACATTATATGTGGTATATCAGAAAGGTGGAGGCTGGCTTGGTGCACAGGCAATGGACTGAATCCCTATACACATCAACAATTTGCAGAATTATATTCATCTTCATTCCGGGGCACATGAGTGTCGATGGCAATGAAAGAGAAGACAGGCTAGATGGCTCTGCAACCATATCAGGGGGTCAGCCAGTGGATAGAGCAGAGATTATGAATGTACTCATAGAGTGTGGCAGCAAAGAAGATTTTCATTTAAACCAATCCACGTTAGCTGCTAGACTTCAAGAGCTTGAATTGAAGATTAGAGTAGAAAGTGAAGAACAGCACAACAGGTATATGAGTAGGCTCATCAATCAACATCGAACTGGTACTGTTAGTTGCTAGAGAAAATTCTGATAGAGATCGGAGCACCTAAGGACATGTCCGGAGTGCAATGAAGATATTCCAAGCTAAAACTGAATCATATGTGGTATAACACATGCAGGTACAACTATCATTCATACATAACATCACACATGCACACACAATACTACCCAAACATGAGAATACACACAATCATACAACACCAAACGCTTATACAATGCATCACATACATTATATTGGGAGGATGTAGATTCCATAATCTACCACAGAGATAACCAGTCGATGAAACAAAAGGACAAATAGTCTCTGTTCAAGTATGCGGCTGCCATAACCCTGAGAGCTGCAAGACCATGCTTGCAACGATGTATCATTTGTTCAACATTTTGTTTGAAAGTTAGACTATGATCAAATTCCAAGATAACACAGCCCGTCACGACACTCATTAGCATGTCCATGAAAGGTGACTCTGGGTAGGTCAGCCCTGACTATGGAATTATTCAAAGAGCACCACAACATGTACACCTTCTCAGGAATCTACAGCATTTACTCCCCAGTTAGTCTCAATATTATAAAGAACATCTACTATCAGTTACAAAAGGAGCATTGTTCAACATAATATTTCTCCCAACATTATGCTATCAGTGCCAAACATGGACGATGACATCAAATGATAGAAGAAAACTAGTCATGACAGAGATGAAGTGTCTCACGAGAATGCCGGGAGTATCAAAAACAGGCCAGTTTAGAAATAAAGACATCAGGAAAATAGTGGGTACAGCATCAGCACTGAACTTCATAAAGAAACCAAGAACTAAATGGTCTGATCATAAATTAAATGGGCGTGTCTCAAACACTGAACCGATTACGAGAATCTGGAGTTAAGTCTGGACATGCCAGATAGTGTCGTCTTCGTGGTAGAGAGAGAAGATATACTAATGAACTTTTCATGGGTACAGTGAGCAGGTGGACTTTGGGATGGCTGCTGCTGCGGAGGATGGAGCATGCATGGGATTGCCCAATGTGCCATGACATCAATCGCATAACATAGCATAACATAACATAACATAACATAATCCTCAGTTACTCTCAACATTATAAAGAACCACCTACTGTTAGTTTCTGATATCTCTCCACCACTTGAACCTCCTTGACTTTAATGTTATCCTTATCAAAGTGGTCCCCACTATGGAAGATAGTTGCTTGTGACTGCAACTGTTCCAGACGATCCTAGCAAGAAAAACAAAACATTCATGTCATAATGTTCAAACAAATTTTCTGCAACCAAATTTGTCTGTTTAATGTCAAGAATATATCAATTAGCAGCTACAGTTGACTACTTTTGAGAGACATGAATAGCGTTGTAATTAGTGCACTTACTTGATGGCACATGGTCCTAGGATCACATTCCACAGTTGGGAGTGTAATTTGTTATGATGATATAAGGTCTGAAGTTAAGATTATACTAGGTACTAGAGAAACACTGGAAAATTAAGGTGTGCTGCATAATGTTGACATTACCTGCCTGTGTGTTACTGGAGCTCGCAATGATAGCAAAGAATAATAACACTGTGACCTACATGGCATGTTGTCAGAGGTGACTCAGATAGGGGCCTAGGGACGCTACCCTAGTAAATAAAAACGTCGCAGAAATCGGACATATCGGAATTGTGGGTACATAACTGGCACAACGTACAATCACTATTAGACTCAGATCACAAAGAGTGGTTTAACAAGTGTTCGATATGGAGTGCAAGAAGAAGATAACAATACCAATCGGGTGACGTTGGTCAAAGAAAAATGTAGATCTAACACTGTATTGTCTAAAATGTCACATGCATTAATTGAAATTTGCAGCTGCCAATATCACCATTGACATATGCCCATTTCTTGTTAGCCTGTCATCTCATTCACTGTGTCTTATCTCACATCTATGATTTACTCTCATGCAGTAATTATTCTTCTATATAACACTACAGAACTGTCTTGTTGTTCAGGATGATCTTTATTGTCAGATTCATGACTTGGAGATGAAGATGAATCTTGCCCAGTTCTTGTTAGCCTGTTATCTCATTTACTGTCTCTTATCTCACATCTATGATTTACTTGCATGCAGCAATTCTTCTTCTATATACCCCTACAGAACTGTCTTGTTGCACAGGATGAACTTCACTGGAAGATTGAACTATAATAGCTGTCTATCGCAAGCGATAATGATAACAGTTTCAGACGTGTTGCTGCACCTCTCTGGTGTGTCCCCGCACCTCTCTGGTGTGTCCCCGGAGGTGACTGTAAAAGTCCAATCCTCGAACACAATCCCCTACCACAGGTGAAGCATACATGATCGAGGTTAGACATGTAAGTGTTGTGTGTTCTGTCTTTTCGAGCAGCCCGCTTTATTTCTGTGCCTCAACAGTACAAAGATTCTCAGCTATGTTAGCTCCTCTTGTGTTGATACAGTATCACACTTGGCGATCTTGCGAAAGGGATTCCCAGCACATGGTGTCTATATCAAAGCATTTTAGAGACACTTTAAGAGTTCTTTGAAGCATTTTGTCTACCCCTTCAAGCTCACCGTACATCAACTGATTTAAGAAGATCAAGCTACTCAGTGATTGATGACATAGGGAACATATAGATACTAACCTGATGAGCAATGACATCTGCCTCTAGAATTGCATGTCTCTTCTGTAGATTCTGGACATTGGAGAGTCCCTGGGAACATGTGATAGAAACATAAGTTAATTATCGACTTTAAACTAAGTCTGATACAACTAGGAACACAAGAATCTAGATAGTTTAGTCGTCGGATCATCATCACTGCACATCGAACCAATTAGCATAAGTGCTCTGATCTCTTCTACAGTATGTCTCTCAGAGTGTAGCAACTAAGGACACAAGTTCTTAGTTTAGTTTAGTCGTCGGATCATCATCACTGCACATCAAACCAATTAGACCGTAAGTGCTCTGATCTCCTCCTCAGTATGTCTCTCAGTGTGCGGCAACTAATGACACTGGTTCTTTGATGGTTTACTATTCTTCTTTGGCTTCCAGTATAGTGCTCTTGTCTAGCTACACCACATTTAACTAAGAATTCTTGGTCTGGTTAGGGTTGTAGATTCATCCCTATTACTTGAATCCATTGCTCACCAACTTATATTTTAAACTAGTTAGAACAATTTGGTGGTGTCTGTGGCCTAGGGAATAGTGACTCGGTCTATTAGCCCCGACGTTCTGAGTTCGAATCACGCTACGGACAGTTTGGTTGCAAATTGTTTAGCGTGGATTTTTACAAAGGACGATGGCACCACCAGTTCAGAAAGCAATGACAAACTACTGAACGTAATAATGCCTAGAAAATCACAAACAGCGTTAAAAGCTGGGGTTGATGTGCAAACTCCTGTAAAGGATATGCAATTAACTTTTTTAGAACAACTTATTATACACAACATTAGACAGACACTAGGACACTTGTCACAGAAACATGACAAGTTAATTATCTACTCTCTTACGTCTTAAAGTGTATGATGTGTCCGTTACTGTTATTTTAATGATGATGAGTTATGTCTCTAAACAGACAGGTCTCAATTCTTCAGAATGTCTATTACTGATATTTCTCTGCTGTCTATTGAATGTTTCTTCCATCTCATTATCAAGTAGCATGTTCCTTGCAGAAAGTCACTTTCATCATAGCTCACCTGAAAGACTCTTGTCTTTAGCAAGTTCTCCTCCCTCTTCTAGTATCATATTCAAGGTTTCTTTGATGTCTTGCAAACCAACTTCGTCTTGGTCTTCCCTATGCCTCTATCCCTAGGAACCATGGCTTCCAATGATGTTATGTTTTCTCTCCAAACTACTGCATCTTTTAACATGACCAAAATACTTCATTTTCCAAGACATGGTTTTGTTTATGAGTCAATGCTCCATGATATGTAAGTCTTGTAGTATGTTCTTGTTTTTTCTCTTCTCTGTCCAGGGTGTTCTAAGAATTTATTTTAGCACCTTATTTTGAACACTTTGATTTTGTTCCTTAATGCTTGATCTTGCAACTATAGAGTTGCCACAGAGAAGATGCATGCTCTCAGAAGTCAGCTAACTTTGTTCTTTACTAAGGATAACTATCTTCTACTTACTGCAGTCAACATCAAATAATATTACTAAAGAATAGAGTAGATGCGAGCTGATATTGCATTTATATCAAGTTGACCTAACCTTTCCATAATCCTCAGACACAAGTGTGCTCTCCACATCAGCCAGCCATGACTCCACATCCTCAACATTACGATTGAATTGTTGCTGACGGACAGCTTCATTTAGTTTGCTGCCTGAGAAGTTCAACATAAGATAGATTTACATTGATTTTTTTTTTTTTACAAGATCAAAGTATGCTATATTGTTTAACACAGAAACTGTATGTTGTTTAAGTAAGTCAAGTAAAGAAAGCCTTTTGCATACCTTGAAGTATGTTGGGTAATATAGTGTTAGGCCTGTGTGTTTCATTGACTGTTGGTTCATGATGGGTGATGATGTGGTCAACATCACTCCTTTACTTCCCATTGTTATTCCTGGTACCTAATTGAGGCTGGGTCAACCTGAGAGCCGCTATGGTCAGACAAATATTCCCTGTTCCAATCTGAAATTGAACACTGACCACATGCCTAAGAAGTGAGTTCACTAATAACTACGCTACTATGGCTCTATATGTTGTTTGGACATATAAAAATATATGAAGGGTTGGATAAAACCAATATGGAATAAATTATTCATTCAAAGAGGAAAAGAGGAAAACCATGAAGAAGATGGATTCAGGCTGCAACTGATGATTTCATCATGATGGCTGCATATGTGAGGCATCTGCTCTATGAGAGAGAAATGAGTTCAGAAAAGCTGTTACGGTGGCAAAGTTCTGCTCAGGTCAAGCGATTTGATTAACAAGTACTGACATATGACCTCAATGAGGATTTCCTGTTGATGACTAGATTCTTAGAAGCAGCTCCGGGTTCACAGGCAGAGCAAAGGATAGTAACACTGTGACCTACAAGGCATTCGTAAGAAGCGACCGAGGTAGAGCCTGGGAAGCTACCTAGTAAATAAAAAGCGCCGAAGAAATTGGATGTGCTGGCCTACTTGTAGGCGCATAACCGGCACAATGTACAATCGCTCTTAGGCTCAGATCTCATACAAATCACAATGAGTGGTTAACAAGTGGTCGATATGGAGCGTTCGAAGAAGAGACAGCTCATCTCCTGTTCAGATATCTGTACGCTGCATGAACTGATAGTTGAATAACAAGTATTACTACTATCATTTTTCCATCTCACCACTTAAACTCCCTTCAAATATCTTTGATTTCATTTGAAAACTACATCTCTTATCTGAGTATAAAACCACTCTAGTAAACAAGAAGCCAAAACTTATTTTCTTTAATTCTGTTTTGCCTCACAACGTCAGGATAAGAAGAGATTTCTAGAACAGGCTTTTGTGTGTGCTTCATAAACAGTGTCTTTCACTGTCTGTTATCTCTGATGTCCATCTTTTGGATAACCTAGCGCTTTGTATAGACTGTATCGGAGTAACACTGTTCTTTGTGGTGTACTGTCTGTAGGTAATCTGCTTATGTGGTTCAACCATTTAATTTGTTGTTTCTTGATGAAGTTCAGTACTAATGTTGTACTCACTTTTTTTTCGGTTGTCTTTATTTCTAAGCTGGTCTCTTCTAGATACTCCTACCATTCTGAGTAGACACTTCATCTCTGTCGTGACTAGTTTTCTTCTATCGTTTGTTGTCAGCATCCAGGTTGGGCACTAATAGTATAATGTTGGAAGAAAGATTGTGTTGAACAATGCTGCTTTAGTGTTCAAGGTGACACACTTGCATTTCAAAATTGGTGCCAAAACCCATTTGATAAATATATAATGTGTATAACAGAGTAGGATAGTAGTTCTCTTTATGATCAACAGCAATGTCATGAGTGTGATCCCTCTTTGTTCTTTGTTACATTTATCTGATTTATCTTCTTTGTCACACTGTTACCAGGTTATTGCATAGTGTCCTGGCTTTCTGTTTTTGTCTTGTGCTGCTCTAGTGGCTTGAGTGATAGTTATTTTTACATTTCAACAGGATTCTGCAATACCATCTAACCATCTTTTTCGTGGTCTTCCTCTCACATTCTTTCCTGATGTTCTGTTGTAGAAGACTGTATAATGTGGAGTTCAACTGCATTATTATTAAGTGGCCAAACCACTTCATTCTTTGTTTCTCAATGTAATTCAAGCAAGGATCTGTCCCAACTTTCTCTCTTATATACTGATGTTGGTGACTGTCTTTTCTAGTGTTGTGGGTAACTTTATAGGCATAACATTTCCCAAGTAGTTATTTTTTGAGACTGTTCTTTACTCATTGTCCATAGCTTAGTACCTGATTAAGTATGTTATATTGTCAAATGTAAGTTGAGAAGAAATGAATGAGAAACAAAGATGAGAATACCTTTCTTCTCAGTCTGACTCAGCAAAGTAGACCATAGGTACTCAATCTCATCAATTCTTTCTCTGAGAACAAATATACAACATATTACTCATTGTTATTCCATTATTGTTGTTGTTGACAAGTATATGTGTGGGGGTGTGTGACATGTCTGGTGTATCATCTATAAACATATACAACATATTACTCACAACTTCCATTATTGTGGTTGTTGACAAGTATATGTGTGGTGTGTGTGTGTGTGTGTGTATGTGACATGTCTGGTGTATCATCTATAAACATATACAACATATTACTCACAACTTCCATTATTGTGGTTGTTGACAAGTATATGTGTGGTTGTTGACAAGTATATGTGTGGGTGTGTGTGTGTGTGACATGTCTGGCGTATCATCTATAAACATATACAACATATTACTCACATCTTCCATTATTGTTGTTGTTGACATGTATATGTGTGGGTGTGTAAAAGTTAACTATGTCAACAAGTGTGTGTTGCGCGTGTGTGCATGTGGGAGAGTTAACTGTATCAACAAGTGTGCGTGTTTGTGTGTGAGAAAGTGAATTATTTCAGTAAAAATGTGAATGAAGCAATTAAGTAATGGAAGTGATGAGTGTGTATAGACAAGTAGTGAGTCATCTTGAGCCCTACTTGATCGGCCCCTTGGCATAGTGATCCTTGTCAATAAGCTGTTGTCCTGTAGTCTGGATACTCTCTATACGACTCTTGTTAGCATCAACTTCAGCTTCAAAGTTCTGATGTTTCTGTAGTTTAGTCTGTAGATTGGTAGGATCCTACACACAAGATCAAACACAATTGCTCTCATTATATATATATATATATATATATTAGGAATAGAATAGCTCAAGCGAAAGCAGTATTTATGTCCTCTAGATCTAACCTTATTAACAGATACTGTAAACCAAGTAACAGAGGGAAGTGTTGGAGACCATTAGTGGAGGTAACCACCCTCACATCAAACTCGGTATCTACCATAACCTAGCTAGTCTATTCAGCTTTGTCAAGATGGAAGTTCAACAAAATTATACTTGAATAGGTATATGACCATTTTCATCTTTACTGATGGTCATTGGCTAGTGTTTTACTTTGACAATGTCTGAGTTTGCGCATGTCTCATTTGTCTTTCAGCTCTTCCCTAAGTCTCTTTTGAAAAGACTCTTGAGCCCTTGCAGAATGTCAATTTCCAAACAACTCTGTTATTTGCTAGTTTTTTCCCATTTGTTGGGGCAGGTAGAAAAGTTCTTTATTGAAGCCTTGCAGACATCCTTATATCTGAGCATGTGTCTGCCTTGGAGACTCTTCCCGTCCAAAAGTTCACAGAACAACATTTGTTTTAGTATGCAGCAATTGTCCATTCTTCTCACATGCCCTAGCCATGTTAGTCTTCTACTGGTGAGTATTCGCATGATGGAAGACAAGTTTGCATATTGCAGTACTTCAGAGTTGGTCATCTTGTCGTACCACCTGAAGTTCATAATCTTAGGGAGACATCGACGTGAAAGAAGTTACGTCTCTTCTTGTGTCTTGAGCAGGCTGTCCATGTTTCTGAGCCATATAGTAAAGGTCTCCATTTGTACCTAGCCTGGGCAGCGGATATCGGAAATGTGCCTTGTCCGTTATGCATAAACAGCCTCTCGACCCTACTGTTTCATCCAAGGAAAAATAAAGTCCATATGTTTCAAATCAAACTGGGCACTTGAATAAGTTAACTTAATCAACAAAACCATACATCGGAAGATGAAATAGTTTGATAAAATGCATGAATCCTGAATTCTACATTGCTACAAGCAGTTAAGCAGGATATATCAAAAGACATAAGAAATGATTACAGTCCAGACTGGTCAGAAGAGCTTGATCAGTCAGAGAAGGAAACCAGACAGCAGAAAATCAACAACAGACGTGACAGTGATGAACATAAGAAGATGATCAGTTATTAGTTATATGAGGACTTTCATCATAGCACTACGGACACGTTCATAGGTACTCCAATCTCCACCGTAACAAATCCAGCAGTGTCCAGCGGTCCAACAAAGCCAGTTCGATGTTGATTAATCTATCTTTTTGCATATTTGGTATGTCATTCTTTTCGAGCTGTACCAATATTGACACACATCTCTCTAAAATGAATATGATCTCCAAGAACAAGACAAAGAAGATTCAGACTAACGATAAAGTTCATGTCAAGTAGCATGCCAATGGAAGTAATGGTGGTGACCAAGGTACTACTCTGTCTGGTGTCACAAAACTACACTCATAAGTGCAGTCTGAGTGATTCATTGAGTATGATCAAAAACAGAACACCACGACACAACCCGGTAATAGTGTAACGACAAAAGATGAAGAAGAAGGTGGAGGCTGGTTCAGTGCGCAGGCAATGCATTGAATCACTACAAGCATCAACAATTCACAGAATTACAATCATCTTCATTCCAGGGTATATGGGTGTAGATGGCAATGAGAGAGCAGACAGGCTGATTGGCACTGTCATAATATAATATCAGGGGGTCAGCCAATGGATAAAGCTGACATTCTTAACGCCCTCATAGAGTGTGGCAGCAAAGAGAACTTTCTTTTAAACCAATCCACATCAAAAATTAGATTGCAAGAGCCTGGGTAGAAGATTGAACTGGCCAGAAAAGAACAGAACAACATGTATATGAGTAGGTTCATCAATCAAAACCGAACTGGTACGTTCAGTCACTGGACACTGTTGGAGATATTACAAAAGAGATCGGAGGAGCGTCTATGGATATGTCTGGAGTGCAATGAAGATATTTCAAACTAAAACAGACTAATAAAAGAATCAACATGTCTCACCAGGTAGTTTTCATCTGAAGCAGTCTTAAGTTTCTCATTAACCCATCCCTTAGTCTCATCGCAGTCTCTCTCAAAGATCTGAAACTCATAAGACTGTTCCAGCATGTGACGCCGGTCTGTAGATCTCTCATACAGAGCATTACGTCTCTCCAGCAGCTATGAACAAATAACAATAACAACTTGATATGTATATGTGTAACCCTTGAGATAATTTAACCAACTATCTCATGTTTGTCACTCTTGTAGTACACAGACTCAATCTAAATAAGGTTATTCTTCTTCTTCTTCTCGCCTTTGTTCGTTCGCTATGAATTCAGGTATAGTCAGTGTGCCTTGTATGGTGATTCTGACTGATTTTTGCATGAAAGCCTGCTCTCCTTATTATCAGTGTTTAAAAAAAAAAGGTTTAAAAGCCGAAGGATTGACTTCATTGCACCGGGTTTTACCCATATAGCTCAGTCCCTCTCTGCAGAAATGGCACACCACCTGCCGAGAGTATTGCACAAAGCACGAACTCCGTAGCTTCAACAACAATCCTAGGGATCTCTGGAAAAAACTGCACTTGTGAACAGAATGGCGTGGTCCGGACTCGAACCCATGACCTTTGACTCACAAGGCAAAGGGCTTAACCACTTAGCCACAGAGGCCCCCACCTTGCCTTACAGACCTTTTCTGACTTCAGAGATAAAAAAAAAAGGTCTAATGGACTGATTTCAGTGCATCAAGTTTCTCCATACGGCTCTGCCCCTGTCAGCAGAAATGGCACACCATCTACAGAGAGTGGTGCACAATGCACAAACTTTGTAGCTCCAGCACCAATCCTAGGGATCTTCTGAAAAATGTGCACATGTGATTCAGTCTGGATTTGAACCCACAACCTCTAGAACGACAGGCAAATGACTTAACCACTTCATCATAGAGACCCCTTATAAAATATTCTTAAAATAAAATATCCCGTAGCATTTTCAGACCCGAGGTTTCAGACAGAAGTGCCTGCTACTTTATATTTCATGGAATATATAAATACATAATGTACAGGAATTACAATTATTTTTCTCATGTGTGGAATGTTAAATATAGAATTGAACTGACAACTCTCTTGAATCTGAGTCGATAGACAAATGCTTAAGCATTAATCCGTTCCCACAGAGACCCACTACACTGATTAAATATATGTAAATATTACTATTATTATTATATTCTTCTCGTACCATTATATGTTACATATAGCCCGCAAGAAATTTCTACATACTGCTCTGTCCTGGGCAACTTGCTCAATCTCTTCTACAGAATTGAGTCTGATATTTCTCGCATCTCTCAATAAAGATCGTTTCAGGGTTTCCTAGGAATCCTCTCTTTCTTGAGCCCATTTTCTCCCACTTCAACACCTGCTTTGTGATTCTTTGATCATTTCTTCTCAAAATGTGCCTAACATATCTCAGTCATCAGATCACAGTACTAGTAGCTTCAATGAACTGTATGATTCTCTTCTGTCAGTCATCAGATCACAGTACCAGTAGCTTCAATGAACTGTATGATTCTCTTCTGTCAGTCATCAGATCACAGTACCAGTAGCTTCAATGAACTGTATGATTCTCTTCTGTCAGTCATCAGATCACAGTACTAGTAGCTTCAATGAACTGTATGATTCTCTTCTGTCAGTCATCAGATCACAGTACCAGTAGCTTCAATGAACTGTATGATTCTCTTCTGTCAGTCATCAGATCACAGTACCAGTAGCTTCAATGAACTGTATGACTCTCTTCTGTCAGTCATCAGATCACAGTATCAGTAGCTTCAATGAACTGTATGATTCACTTCTTCTGTCAGTCATCAGATCACAGTACCAATAGCTTCAATGAACTGTATGATTCACTTCTTCTGTCAGTCATCAGATCACAGTACCAATAGCTTCAATGAACTGTATGATTCTCTTCTTCTGTCAATCATCAGATCACAGTACCAATAGCTTCAATGAACTGTATGACTCTCTTCTGTCAGTCATCAGATCACAGTACCAATAGCTTCAATGAACTGTATGATTCACTTCTTCTGTCAGTCATCAGATGACAGTACCAATAGCTTCAATGAACTGTATGATTCTCTTCTTCTCTCAGTAAACAGATCACAGTACTAGTAGCTTCAATGAACTGTATGATTCTCTTCTGTCAGTCATCAGATCACAGTACCAATAGCTTCAATGAACTGTATGATTCTCTTCTTCTCTCAGTAAACAGATCACAGTACCAGTAGCCTCAATGAACTGTATGATTCACTTCTGTCAGTCATCAGATGACAGTACCAATAGCTTCAATGAACTGTATGATTCTCTTCTGTCAGTCATCAGATCACAGTACCAATAGCTTCAATGAACTGTATGATTCTCTTCTTCTGTCAATCATCAGATCACAGTACCAATAGCTTCAATGAACTGTATGACTCTCTTCTGTCAGTCATCAGATCACAGTACCAATAGCTTCAATGAACTGTATGATTCACTTCTTCTGTCAGTCATCAGATGACAGTACCAATAGCTTCAATGAACTGTATGATTCTCTTCTTCTCTCAGTAAACAGATCACAGTACCAGTAGCCTCAATGAACTGTATGATTCACTTCTGTCAGTCATCAGATGACAGTACCAATAGCTTCAATGAACTGTATGATTCTCTTCTTCTGTCAGTCATCAGATCACAGTACCAATAGCTTCAATGAACTGTATGTCTGATATCTTCTTGAAAAGAGAAAAGTCTACATTAAGAAGCAATCCTGGTGTCTAACAAATTATAAGCAAGTGCTCTAACCACTTGACCGTGACAACAATATCTACAAAATTTTGAATTATATAAATTTACAATCGCGCGCGAGAGAGAATTATATAAATTTTAGACAATAGATAAAAGATACCAAAAATGTACATACATGATTTCTCCTGGCAGCAACATCTTCAGCAGCATAGTGCTCACTGTCAATCAGTTTAGTAGCAAACTCATCAAGTGCCTAGAGAGAGAGAGAGAATATATCAGATGAAAAGTTGGACTAGATAATTGACAGTTTTAAATGGACATCATTTTTGTTCACTTTCAAATATCTTCATTACACTCTCGACAGGCAAACAATATCTATCACCAAAGTCAATATAGCAGCGCAGGACAAAAAAACCAGAAAATAACGACACTAGACAACAACCCGTAACAGTATGACAGCAAAAGAAGAATGAGGAGAAGTTGTACATTTAACTGTAGCTAGTATAGAGAAAAGAGCTTGGGTTATCAGAAACAAAACTCATCATCAAGTAGTTTGTCCTTTTGGAACTTGGCTACCATGACAGCAGCCCTGAAAAACGCTGCACCAGCAGCAGTCCTTCTCAGATCATCAATGACATCTTGCACCCATCATCTTCTAGGTCTTCCTGTAGAAGCCAGCCCCCTCAAGTGGCAGCTGATGGACCAGACAGTTAGCTTTAGTGTGTAGCATGTAGATAGTTAGATATTTTATTAGTTGACTGTAGTGTTTTGAGCACTAAATCTGCATATGTTCACTAACAGCAGAGTGGCAACACTAAATGAGACCTGACGTAGTAAAACCAAGGGACGTAGTGTTGGGTAGTGACGGCGTAGCAACGTTAGTAAACAAAAAAAGACGAACAATAACATTGGACACTGATGGACGTGTTTTTGCCTATGTATGAGGAACACCAATAAAACATGTTAAATAGAAGACCTGGAATTATGTTGTGAATTGTCCGACAGTGATGTAATCCACCATCAAGCACACATCATCATACCACTTATTATTAATTATAGCAGCGCAGAAACCCCACAAAAAGAATCCAAACTATAACATTCTTCTCGCTCTTCTTCAAGGCACCGTTCCTTCTAGAATTATCTTCTCCAAGCACTCATGGAATAAAACTAAGGAGTTAAATCATAACCACACAGTTGCTACTATCTTCATTCAATTAATCAAGTGTCATGCCTGCTGGCGTAGGCGATCATGTGTTTCCACAACTCTCTCTCCTTGGTGCAGGTAATCAGTTCTGTCATTGATATTTCGTCGAACCACGATGTCCGATATCCAAAATCTTCTACCTCTATCTTCCACGATCTCTCCTTCCCTGAATCTTACCTGTTGTCACCAAATGTTCTAAACCTTCTCTTCGCATTATATACCCAAAAAACGATTGTCTAATTTTTATTCTTTTGATTAGGTTTCTTTGTGTGCAGGCCTGATTTAAAACCTCATTTGTTTTCTTCACTGTCCATGGAGTTTTCAGCTTTCTTCTGTAAAACCACATCTCTGTGGCTTCCAATGATCTTACTGATTGTTTGTTCATTCTCCATGATTCGCTACCATACATAAGTATTAGTTCAACATAACACTAGAGTACTCATTTTCGCAGTGTCATTGGTACATTGGTAGTGAATTCATGCATAGCTACAAACTTATCCATCTGTAAATACACAATTTCACTATGTGAATACACACAAACATTTTCAGTAACTGCAGATCTCTGGGCTGTACTATTTTTATTCTCACTGCTCTATTGTATCATTGTCTTTAGAGCAGTTTTATATATGTGTGTGTGTGTGTTTGTGAGATGTCCTAGGCCAGCATTCCGCAGGTCAGTGAGTTTCAGTTTGGAATATCTTCATTGTACTCCAGACATGTCCATAGTTGCACCGATCTCCTTCCTAATATCTCCAACAGCATCCAGCGACTAACCGTACCAGTTCGATGTTGATTGATGAGTCTACTCATGTACTTGTTGTGCTATTCTTTTCTGACTACTCCAATTTTCAATCCAAGTTCATGCAATCTAGCAGATGATGTGGATTGGTTTAGATGAAAATCTTCATTTCTGCCATATTCTACGAGAATGTTCAGAATGTCAGCTCTATACATATTGGGTTTTCATTTCACAATATATCAAAATGTTTATAATTGAATGCTCTGTTTATTGACATTGGTGAAATATTTCTGAATAAGAAAGGGAACTTTAAAAAATTTTGAGCAAGAAGGAAAAAAATAAAAATAGTAAAATTAGAACCACTTGGTCACTTGCCACTCAATTTAAGGACAGACCGCACCCCTATATTTAACGATTTTTCTTAAAAAAATGAAATTTGAGTTTTTTATATTTTAGGTAATACATCCAATTTCGAACAAGAATCTATCTTTAGTTTGAAAAAAATATGTAGTTTTGTATTTTAATTACATTTTTTAACTAGGCATGTATATGTTTTTTAGCTAATTATATAGGAAATATCATAACTTTGCTTCAACAGATGGTAGCAAAGTGTTTATAGTAATATGGTAGTGCAGATAGATTAACTAATAGCATCATTAAACTTATGGAGCGTGATTATGATGAGCTTGTATGAAAAATTCTGGGAAACTAGAGTCCATTGGTTGGATAAATAGTATTTGAGCCATATTTAAACATCACAAAGATAACCATGAGAACTGCGATAGGCTGAGTAGCTTGTGCCCTAAAGATAAAGTTTTAGTTGATTAAAAACACACTGCCTAATTTTATTGTTGGCAACATAATGCAAGTATTTGTCAAGCTATCTTGCGACTTCGTTGACAAAATATATTCATGGTGGTTCTCACAATGCTAATGAATCTTTCCATAATCTTATATGGACTTGGTGTCCTAAGATCTCATTTACTTTGAGGAGGAGCTTAAAAATAACTGTCAATGATGCCAATATTGTAGTTAATAATATGAAATTGTGCCGATATGAAACTTTTGTTTTAGTTTAACTTTTCCTTTGGAAAACATTATTTTCAGTATTTTGCTGTCATCTATAAAAACCACATATCTTCCTTACTAATACAGAATTTAGGCACAAAAGATAGAAAGATGTAAAACAATTAGCATTAGCATCTAAAGCATGGGCTGAGGCAAGTTTGTATGCTCCTGGGGATCTTAAAGTAAATTAATTTGGTCAATAATTGAAAATATGTTAGTTTTTGGCTTTTTCTCAAAATTGTTATTTTCCATAAATGTATGTCACTAAATACACGTTTTTCAAAAACTACTCAAAGAATTGCTGTATAAATTTGCATACTTCTTTCTTATGCATATTTGATCATCCCCTACCATTTTAATAAGAATTCATTGAACAGTTTTTGTGTCTCGTGCAAAAGAATATCTCCTACCCCATATTTTTTAGTCAAAAATCTGGATTTGCATTAAAAAATTCAGAAAAACTCATTTTATTATACTTTATAAATATTTTGCTACCAGTTCAAGATATGCCGATTTACAATAACATCTGAAAGTTTTATAGTGCTAATCTGAATAGAACATAAATCATCCTGTATTTTGCAAGGTCACTTTTTGGGCATTTTTCCTTAAAATCCCTCTATATTAAATTTTTTCATAGAATATACATGCTTGGATTTTTTGAAATTTTTTTCCTGAGTTTTTACATCAAGTTGATCATTTAGAATCATAAACGCAACCTCAATGATCAATATTTCTGTTTAGGGGTGCCGTCTGTCCTTAAATGTATCCTATACAACTGCAAGACATAAAATGTATTTCTATTCATATTACATGTACAATTACACAATCCAGGAAAGTTTCATCAGTTTTTATGAATAAATAATATTTGTTTACAGTTTTTATGTCAGAAGATGAAGCCCTTATTTCAAATAGAAATTGTGTGTAAACAAATCAGTTGACATTTTGTGCAGATTTTATCACAATTCACTAAACTAAAATAAAAACAGCTATGTCCTCATGTGAAGCCGGAAACGACAAATGACCTTTTAAGTTAAATTACTAAAAGTAGACTGGAATATAAATTTACTACAACTGCTTAACTCTTAGATTTAAAAAACACCCTTTAGTGTGGCGTTTGTAAACTGGTGTCCAACACAGGCGCCACTTAGCGTGGCATTTGAGCTTCTGGGAGTTAATGGCCTAGTATTCATCCAAGATCAATGTAGAACCTGTGACAGCCTTTTCTTACACACAAAAAAACCAAAATATATATATTTGCAGATTACCTTAATTTTTTCTTCCTGTGCTGCAAGTGATTTTTCAAAATCTCCATGCTTCTTCAACAGTGCTTCCACACTGTCCAACGAGTCTCCAAGGTCATCGTTAACCAGAAAGGCTTCCTGTTTGGTCATCCATGTGTCTGCTTGTTCGGTGTCACGCAAAAACAGCTGCAAGTCCATGCATTGCTCGTACAGTACTCGTTTTTCTTCCCATAGTTCTAGAAGACTGTGCTTCTCACTGCTAAGAACTGCCAGCTAGTGAGAGATGAGACATGTTAGTTCGTGTCCACACATATGACATTTACATCATTACCATAATCTATTCTTATATATACAAATCTAACGGTAATTCTATAACATTTGATGGCATTGGAGTCTTAAGCCTTAGTTATCTCACAGTACTAGAACTTAGTATTTGAAGGTGATGTGGCGTTCTCTTCGTCCAGTGCTGGAAAGGATGCAAAATTTCTCAGGATATGAGAGATGCAAAGATAGAGACACTATAAAACAAAGGGGACAGGGGGGGCCCTTAATAACTACAGAGGCATCTCCCTTATAAGTATCACAGGCAAGACCTTTGCACTAGTCCTTTCAAAACGACTACAAAAATTATCAGAGCGTGTTCTTTCAGTCACAATGTGGGTTCCGATCTGGAAGGTCAACAACTAACATGATATTTATTCTTTGACAACTGCAAGAGAAATGTAGAGAGCAGAGAGAGCCATTATTTATTGCTTTCTCGACCTGTTAAAGGCATTTGACACGGTCAGTAGACCAGGACTTTATAAAACATTGAAACATTTTGGCTGTCCCCTAAAGTTGCTCCAATTGATCATCTCCTTACATGAGGGCATGAAAGCCAGCATACAGTTCAATGGTAGCACATCTGATAGTTTCGAGATTAAGAGTGGAGTCAAACAAGGCTGTGTCCTTGCCCTTACTCTTTTTGGCATCTTCTTCGCAGTCCTGTTATACCATACCTTCGGGGATGCTGATGGTGATGTTTTCATCCACACAAGATTTGATGGTTCACTCTTCAACTTGGCTCACTTAAGAGATAAGACAAAAACAACAGTAATCCTTTTCAAAGAACTTTTCACTGATGATGCTGCCTTAGTCACACACAGTGAGGCTACCCTGCAATCCCTAATCAATAATTTAGCTGGGGCATGTGACCTATTTACCACCTAGATATGGAATAATGTCTTGATCAGCTCTTGTTCGCTGGCCGTAACATTTGCTATCTTACTTACTGTGTCTTTCATTTCAGCCTGTTACCACTCAGCTTTTGTTTCAATCTTAGTTTCTTCTTCTTCTTCGAATCCTCCATATCAACAACTTGTTAACCACTCTTTGTGATTTGTATGTGATCCAAGCTTAACAGCGATTGTACGTTGTGCCACAAGTAGACCAACACATCCGATTTCTGCTTTCTTAGGTCCCCACCTCAGTCACCTCTTACGACATTCCTTGTAGGTTGCAGTGTTACTATTCTTTTCTCCCCTTGCATGCCCCGGCAACACACCAGTGAATCATAGTTTGAACATGATGTACCTTATCTCTGACTTCCTCTGCAGCAAAGTGATTTCTCTGAACAAGTGTATCTCCAGCCTGAGCTGTGGATTGGAAGCTGTCTTCTCGAGCATCGATTTCACCCTGGGAACAAAATAAATACAGATAATAAAGATTCCTAACGTAACAAACAAACTTATTCATAGTTTTAACTTGTTTTAACCTGTGAAATATAAGGCTATAAATGATACTATTCACAAATGTCTAGTCTATGTTGTTTTTTAATTAGTTCTGCCCCGAGTTCTCAAGTTGTTCTGCCCTTCTCTTACTGCAATATATAGGCATTCTTGACTATCATACCTCGTTCTTCTCAGTCTGGTACAGGGAACATGAATGCAAGCTTCTAGAAAATGTCTGAAGACCTAGCATGAACAACAACCTGGAGAAGACTTAATATTTTACTGGGAAATGTTTCAAGAAGATCTAACATGATTAATTATCTGAACACAGAAGAATAAGTTGATAGTGTTTCTCTAAAGCTTTTGGCAGGCTGAACCTAGGGAAAATGTAGGCTTTGTCCTGGCAAGAGTCTTGCAGATCTAGCTAGCATGACCAATTATCTAAACATAGAAGAAGAATATCAATCTTCCATACTGATCTCAAACATGTCCTGTACCTTATGCTCATTGTGTCTGTCCAGCAATGACTCAGCACCAGCAACATCCTTGGCAAGATCATCAGCTGAGATAATAGCTTTCATTTCTGAGATCCAAGACACCAGATCACGGAAGTCAGCCAAAAATCGATGAAGGTAGTAGGAGTCATCAAGTCTAGTCTTACGATCAGTTGCCTTGGAAAGGTAAAAATAAAATGAATTATTTGTATACAATTGTGAAATATTTATCTAGGAATATGAATCATCATCATCAAGATGTGTATTCTTTATAGGATGTTGCTCTCTTTGCAGCACATCTGAAATTCACTGTCTCTTGCCAGTTCACCCACTTCGTCGATGGTTATATACATGGTTTCTTTAATATCGTGTAGCCATCTTCCTCTTGGTCTGCCTCTGCGTCCTGGGACCCTGCCCTCTAGTATTATTCTTTCCAAGCCATCATGACGCATGATGTGACCAAAGTATGTAATTTTTCTGTATAGTATGCTGTTTATCAGCCAATTCTCTTTAACATTTAGTTCTTTCAGGACATCAGTGTTCTTTCTTTTTCTGTCCATGGTATTCGTAGGATCTTTCTGTAGCATTTAATTTCGAAGGACTGGATTTTCGTTCTTAATTTTTGTGTGATAGTCCATGATTCACAACCATAAGTAGCCACTGGGAAAATGCATGCTCTCAATATTTTTAATTTTAATATTTTGCTGGTGCTTTGCCACATGTTCTTCATCGTGTTTAACTTCTTGATAGAGTCTTCTTGAGATCTCTTTGGAGCAGTCACCTCTATTGTTAATTATTGAGCCCAGATATTCGTAGCTCTCTACACATTGGAGTTCTTCATTGTTTATTTGGATGTTAGGTGAGCCTTTTGCTTTGTCAGTTGACATGATTTTGACATGACAGGAATATGAATATAGTTGGAAATTATCTATACAACATTCTGTTAAACTTTTGTTTCTTAAATCACATACACAATAAATCAATGAATAGTTTATGTTGGTTTAATCAACAGATCATCATCAATGTACATCAAGCTAATTAGTCTATAAGCAACAAGCCATCCATCCGATTATCATAACAGAGTCGATGAATATGTCTCTAAGTATTGAATCTGGAAGTCTGTGTGCGGAATGGGTTGATATCATTCAGAGATGCATGGAAATTCCCAATGTGCCATGGCACTTATCAAATAACAGAACATAATAAGTCTATAAGTGATTTGACCTCTTCTTCAGGATGTCTCTTAGCATGTGATAACTAACTACACCAGTTCTAAGTTCATTTACTATTCTTCTTTGGCTTTCAGCTCAGCGCTCTTGTCTGTCTACACTTGATTTGCTATTCTTGTAATCCGGTTAGTGTTGTAGATTGACACTCATTCCTTCAATCATTTACACATTCTATCTTCCTTAGGTCATTCAGAATATCAGTCTGATCCATTGCTCATTTGTTTTCTAGTCTTGTCTTATCCACATGTGATGTGAAGCGATGTGAGGAATTTCAGTTTTATTACCTGTGCCAGGTGTGCTGCATCTGTAGTTGTTAGTCTTTCATATCGCAGGATATCTGTGATATTATCTATCTTTCTGGCTCTTGGCCTTCCTCGGGCTTTGTGTTCGGATTCCGGTTGTATAGGTGCGAGATGGTAGTAGATTTGGTTTCCTTCTCATTAGGTGACCAAACCATTTTATTTGTTTTCTAGCAAAACTAAAATATTGTTTCTAAATATGATTGACAATATGACTTATTATATATCAAAATAATTATAAATGGTTGTAGTTTCACAAAATACTTATGGTATTAGTAAATATAATGGAGCATTTACTATTCAGGAAACTTATTAACACGCATTAAAAATACAAATTTAAATATGGGAGAATAAAAATCCAACTTATCTTGATAACCTGTACCCAGACGGAGCCTGAAATGATTATTATTTGTTCAAGTAGACAAGTGAAAAAGCCCCCAAAAAAAACCCCAAAAACTAGCAAATAGCAAGATTTGTTCTCCTTACCTTAGCCTTCAGCTTCTTCCAGTTTTCCCCAATCTCATACTGTTTGTCCTGAATTTGAGAAGCTTGATCCTGATGAGTCTGCTGGATCCTGTCTGCTTCTTCTAGCAGAGCTGAGACCTGATAAGGAAACAAGATGGTTACAGTAAAAGTTGTAAAAAATATGAAAATAATGTTGTTACTGCTTGTAATACCACTTTTGTAGGCAGTGTAGGACAGGGTGGACATGAACCTGTGGAATTGAATAGCCGTATGGCTAGTGCAGTCACCTTGAAACTGTTCAAGTTAGGAGCTAGGAAGACAGAATGAAGGCCTTTGAGATGTGAATATACACACAAATAACAATTTTTTTTTTTAGAAAAACTATGAATGAAGCAGATTACTCCACGAAACAAAACTCAAACAAACAAAATAATTTGAACACTTAAAGAGACATGACACGCTGACCAAAATCTTAACGGTGGTGAAGGTTGAGGGATGGCGAGCAAGACAGAGGTGGGAAGGGAACATACAGAGACGGACAAATTGCAGCCTGACAAAGTGCAATATAAAGGCAAGAGGATGGCCAAGACACAAGTGGGAAGTGAACATACAGAGATGGACAAATTACACCCTGACAAAGTGCAACATAAAGGCAAGAGGAAGACCAAGACACAAGTGGGAAGGGAACATAGAGTTGGACGAACTACAACTTAATAGAATGCAACATAAAGGCAAGAGACAGGGAATAATGGAGGTTCATTGCAGTCAACCTATGATGAGGAGACAGCACCTGATGATGGTGATAATGCAAAAGAAATAAAGAATCAAACACTTGATATGATTATGGAAAAGACTTCCTCAAATAACACAGCAGAACAGACCAGGTCATTATATTTCGCCTAGGTAACGGACACTGCAGACTCGAGAGACACATACATAGATTATGAATAAGTCAAACAGCTCTCTGCCGGTGTCAGCAGATGGAAGAGACACCGGAGCATGTCCTGCAAGAAGACTGTCCTCTCCTGGGTGAGCTGAGAAGCAACATGTGTCCACACCCAGTTGACCTAAAAACTAAGATTTGGGGATACCTGACAGACCAAAAGCTGACTGCTCAGTTTGTGGTGCACAGTAAACTAGGCACAGGACCAGAGATCACTGAAGTAGAAGAAACACAGAAGTTTATACCTTTTCTCCCAAGGCAGCCAGGTCCCTCTCTACTCCCTCATGTTTCCTTTGCAGCGTCTGGACACTAGCAAGATCACGGCCATAGTCATCAGTAGACAGGACCACATCTTTCTCCTGAATCCATGATATAGTCTCATCAGCATCTCTACAATAAAAGACAAAAAAGATTTAGTCATTCAGACAAGACTGTAAGAATATGGAGATGATACTTCAGCTTTAGTTTGCAATATCTTTATGCAATTGGTGATCCGGTCTCCATTGCAATATCTCCAACACCATCAAGCGACTAACAGTACCAGTTCGATGTTATATGCCTGTTGTGCTGTTCTTTTCTGGACACTCCAATCTTCAATTCCAGCTCTTGCAATCTAGCAGTTGACGAGGATTGATTTAAATGTAAATCCTCTTTGCGGCCACACTCTATGAGGGTGTTCAGAATGTCAGCTCTATCCATTAACTGGCCCCCTGATATGGGGGCAGAGCCAGCCAGCCTGTCTGCTCACTCATTGCCAACGACACCATTATGTCCCGGAACGAAGTTAAGTGTAATTCTGCAAATTGTTGACTCTTGTAGTGATTCAGTCCATTGCCTGATGCTGAACCAGCATCCACCTTTCTGATCATGCTTAATGAACCACTCAGAATGCACGCATGATGATACTTGATTTAACCTAGACAAATTACAGTATATAGTGGAAATCGCTTACTGTAGTGAATTCACTGCAACACATTTATCCATTAATTTCAGTACAATTTCTGCACTAAACTGCAACATATTTATTGATTAGCAAACAAACACTGTTTAGTTTAAGACACCTAACAGAAATAAGCAACAGCTTTGATATTAAAGAAAATTGTTTACTAAATAACATAAAAATAAGGAAAACTAAATATTTCGGATCCATCAAATGCCATGGGTGCCTAGAGAAGTTAATTCTGGAGGCAATGTTGTCTGGAATAAGAATAAGAGAAAGACCAAGACGTTGGATGCAGGATGTCATTGATGATCTGAGAATGACTGCTACTGATACCAGCCATTTTAAACAGAATAGAGAGATTTTCAGGGCTGCTGTCATGGGAGCCAGGTTCCAGAAGGGACAAGCTACTTGATGATGAACAGAAATAAGAAGACAACACACACAGACACTAGCTATCTTTTATCACAATATCAACAGTACAGTAGAGCATACCAACCTGTTGAATCTCTGTATCTCAAGAGCTCCAAACAGTCTCTCTTGTCTCAACAATGACAGCTGTCGCAGTCTGTACCAAGCATCGTTTACTTCCTGATATCAGAGGCAACAGTACAATTAGAAAACAATCTTCTGTATTTCTGTTTTATTATACTAATGTATTTGTCTTCTGTTATCCTATTGTATTTATGTCCTAAAAAAAGGGTCTAAAGCTGAAGGATTTACTTCACTGCACCAGGTTTTACCCCATATGGCTTGGTCACTCTCTGCAGAAATTGCAAGCCACCTGCCCAGAATATTGCACAAATCATGAACTTCGTAGCTCTGGCAACAATCCTAGAGGTCTCTGTAAAAAATGCACTTGCGAATAGAATGGATCGGTCTTGATTCTAACCCATGACCGTCGGAAGATAAGGTAAAGGCTTAACCACTTAGCCACAGAGACCCCCCTCTGTATAAATGTTCTATGGGGTAGTGGTAAACTACTACCAAAGAAGATGTAAGGCATCTTTTTCCCTCTGCTAGTCTATAGAACATACTTGGGCAAGGTGAAATACCCATTTCTCTCCATGAAGCCATGGGAGCAGGTGTTAGATGAGTACAGGAGCAGTCAACGAATAAAGTCTAAAAACTCAAGACAGTAGGCAGACATAATAGAGACACTGGATACGGTCATGGACTCAGTGCTCCAGTGCACTCAATCAAAATGTCAATCTATGGTCACAGTTATTGTAATGTATCAAGTACTGAGATTACACCCTACCTGCTGTTTATGTCTGATGGTCTCCTCCTCTGGATGTCCTTCAGCAACCAGCTGTTCAGCCAGAGAATTCACTTCAGCCACCTTGTCCTCATGATTTTGAAGATCCTTTATGATAAAGATATATATGAAAATGAAAATCAAGGCATATCCTTTATAGGACTTTGCCATCAAGCACAGTAAACAAGTCGTCAATTTTCGAGGAACCACTTTTACGTTCAGTAGCTTGGCTTTCTGAACGATGAAAACAGTGGCATATCCTTTACAGGACTTTGCCATCAAGCAGGTAAACGAGTCATCAATTTTCTAGGCACCAGTTATATGTTCAGTAGTTTGCCATTGCTTTCTGAATGGACATATGTAAACAAAAAACACAAATTGAATACTAATTGATTGATAGAACCATCATAATTGCACTTTGGTGGACCATGTGTGTTCCGATATCTTTCTTACACAGGAAGATCTCAGCGGCAGGGCACAGACTTCATAGCCCCAGCAAGGTCACTTCCTATGCAATTTAGAAAATGGTGAAAATGTTTTGAAGGAATTCTATTTTTTAATCTTTCTAATGAATTTTGCACTGGCAGTGATTCTCCAGCCTGCTCTTCTTGATTTTAAACTGCCATGGGTTCTTTTACATGCTCAACTTGAACACAAGACCTATGTTTTATCATCTGCCTCCGATAGGACTAGGAACTTGATTTCACCTATGCTGAGATCAGGGAACTCTGGACAAATATTCAAATGGCTCCACAAGGGAGTGAACTGATCACCTATGGAATGAGAGGTAAACAGCTAACGTCAATGCCACAGAGATTCAATAATTCAAGACACATATTGATTCTAACATGTTGTCATGGTCTTACCTACATTTTTTCTTAATGTATCAACTTCATAACGATAGCAAAGTATTCATAATATGACATTTCAGAAAAACCCCCCTTCACACTGAGAAAACTAGACAGTGGACACCCTCTGACGAGTATTTAATTCCCTCCTCAACACCCCCGCCATTTTATAATATAATTCCTCTCGCACCGTTATATGTTACATAGGGCCTCCAAGTAATTTCTTCATCTGCTCTATACTGGGCAACTCAATCAATCTCTTCCATGGAACTGAAACCAATATTCCCAGGTCCCCACATTTTATGGAAATGGCAGCAGCCGCCATTGATTTGCAGGATGCATATAACAATGTCTCTTACTTATGCAGTTATTAATGGATATGCAGGTGGAATCACGCTTGGTCAAGTGGATTGCTGCTGCACTTTTTAGCGCACATTATCAATGCGTTGTGGTTCATGGGCATCACAACCACAACATAAATGAAAACAAGGGCAGGCGATTGAAGAGAGGTCGATCCTGGATGGCCGAGGATGTTATTAAACAGGTCTGTACTCTAGAATGAGCTGAGGCATGATGAAGAATGGATGCCTATATCAGAGGATATGACTGCTTACCCAAGGGTTGTCAGCACACTTGGACGTCGCTGTAGAGAATGGGCCCCGGGCGTATCAATGTGGAAATTTTTGCACTCGTGGATCAGCACTCCCATCCAGGTGATATCATTATCTACACTGATGGCTCTGTCAAGTGTGGCACAAGATCTTCGTGGACTTACTCAGCACAACGAAACGGTCACACACTTTATGAGGACTGCGGGGCTTTTGAGACGACATCGAGCATGACTATGGAGATCACTGCTGCCTCCAGGGCTCTGTCATGGGTGGCTGAGCAACAGGTTACCCAGACGATCATCATATCAGACTAGATGAATATGCTTCAACTGATTGAATCTGGAAGTATGCATGTGGAATGAGTGGACATCATTCGGAGATCAAATCTCAAGAAAATGACGTGGCTGTACACGCTGGAGTGCGGGGTAACGAACGTGCTGACTCTCTTGCAAACTGTGCCCCGACTCAAGTGGGCAAAAGTATGGACAGAGCTAATATCATCAATGTGGTACGCTCTCAATTGTGTGACATGGGCGGGTCTCAGACACTGGAACGAGTTCGAGAATTAGGCATTAAGTTTGGACATGCCAGACAGTGTCGTCTTCGTGGTAGAGAGAGAAGATATAGTAATCAACTTCTCACGGGTACTGTGAGCAAATGGACTTTGGGATGTCTGCTGCAACGGAGGACAGAGCACAAATGGGAATGCCCAATGTGCCATGATGTCGATCGCATAACATAACATCTCACCTTAAGAAATTCCTCAAACTTCTTTTGCAGCACTTCCACATGTTCCAGATCTGTACCAAAATCTTCAGATGTCACAAACATCTCCTAGCAAACAATAATCACAGTATCATATCAACACATACAACATTGTATATTGTATCATATCAACACATATAACATTGAATATTGTATCATCATCAACAAATATAACATTGTATATTGTATCATCATCAACAAATATAACATTGAATATTGTATCATCAACAAATATAACATTGTATATTGTATCATCATCAACAAATATAACATTGAATATTGTATCATCATCAACTAATATAACATTGAATATTGTATCATCATCAACAAATATAACATTGAATATTGTATCATCATCAACAAATATAACATTGAATATTGTATCATCAACAAATATAACATTGTATATTGTATCATCATCAACAAATATAACATTAAATATTGTATCATCATCAACAAATATAACATTGAATATTGTACCATCATCAACTAATATAACATTGAATATTGTATCATCATCAACTAATATAACATTGAATATTGTATCATCATCAACTAATATAACATTGAATATTGTATCATCATCAACAAATATAACATTGAATATTGTATCATCATCAACTAATATAACATTGAATATTGTATCATCATCAACAAATATAACATTAAATATTTTATCTTCTAATGCTCCTTGAAGCATAAGTCATCAACTAATATAATATTAACAATTTTATCTTCTAATGCTTCTTGAAGCATAAGTCATCAGCTAATATAACATTAAATATTTTATCTCCTAATGCTCCTTGAAGCATAAGTCAACAAATTTCCTCCAAATAGTAAGCCAGCTTAGCTTATTCGAGCCTCTTATTTTTCTCTGTCTACAATTCGTCTCCATGTATTACATGTACGACACGTAAACTCGGCTGAAGTGTGTGCATATTATCTAACAGGATACGCATTTACAGATCTGTAACTGTCTGTAAGATGTTACAAAAATGGAAAAACCTCACTTTAAAGTACCACACCTGGAGTTATACTGTAACATAGTATCAAATCTGATTGTTAATAGGGAGGCAGTCAGAGATGACTCATGACAAATCTATTACTTTACTCCCTGGAATGATGTTGTGGTGGTATCACTAGGAATGTGAACTTTGAGTTAAAAAAATGAGGTGATTGAGGTGAGTCTAAATAAGTCAAGTTTGTTTATATAAGACATACTGCTCATCCACAACACACAAAACATGTTACAGAACAAAAAGTGTACATACTTTGTCATTGATCCAGAACATGACCTCTCTGCACTCTCTCATGAACTGAACCAGTTTGAGTGCCTGCTGTAGTTTAGTGCCTTTCTCAGCAAGTCTTTGCAAGAGTAATGCCCACAGTCTGTGCAGCTCATCTAGCCGATCCTGTAATCATCAGACACACACAGAATGTTAACACTGAGAATATGTGGTGGTCGAGAGAGATTGTAGCATATAGTAAGAACAGATTAAATTAGTGAAAAGAGGGGCCGGAAATTATACAGTTTAACTTGATGGCATGGAAGAATGTCAGTAACAGAATTCAGTAGCTTAAGGACGTAAAGGAAAGTTGGTCATCGTGTAGAATGTCATTTGTAGAATGCCACTCTCATCACAGCCATCCTGAAACACTCTTGGATCTTCCACCCATCATATGTTGGATGAAACTCATTTAGAATATATAACAAGAGGGACATAGAGAAATTCATTTAGAATGTATCATGCGAGAAACATAAATGTAGAAAGTATCATGAGAGAGACAGAGAAAAAGTCAGAAAGTATCATGAAACAGAGAGAAAGTCAGAAAGTATGAGAGAGACAGAGAAAAAGTCAGAAAGTATTACGAGAGAGATGGAGAGAAACTCATTTAGAAAGTATCTCAAGAGATACAGAGAGAAACTCATTTAGAAAGTATCATGAGAGACAGAGAGAAACTCATTCAAAAAGTATCACAAGAGAGACAGAAACTCATTCAAAAAGTATCACAAGAGAGACAGAGAGAAACTCATTTAGAAAGTATCATGAGAGAGACAGAGAAAAATATTTAGAAAGTATCATGAGAGAGAGACATCAGAATGTATCATGAGAGAGAGACCTCAGAATGTATCATGAGAGAGACCTTAGAAAGTATCATAGAGAGACCTCAGAATGTATCATGAGAGACAGATAGAAATTCACTTAGAATATATAATGAGAAACAGAGAGAAAGTCAGAAAGTATCATGATGGACAGAGAGAAAGCCAGAAAGTATTATGAGAGTAACAGAGAGAAACTCATTCTATGCTACCACTTACACTGATAATCTCTGAGGCGAAATGTCCTTCACTGATCATCTCATGGCCAGTCTCGTCCAGGGACTGGATGGTGTTGGCATGAGCAGAGACCTCAGCTTCAAATGCTTGATGCTTCTGAATCTTTGCCTGCACAACAGAGGTAACAATATTAAGTCATATAAAGGAGGGTATGCTTGATAGGTTTTGTCTCCACTTAAATAGAAAATGATAGGGAAGAAATATTTTAATGAAATAAGAAAAGAAATATACCTACAATATTTAGTATCAATGAATCAAATTTATTTCTCTATAAAATCAGCTCAAATAGTAGCATGTCTCTTGTAGAACATCCTGTAAAACTCTCTGTCTCTAGCAATTTCTCCCGCATCCTCCAGCGTCAAGTTCAATGTTTCTTTTGATGTTCTGCTGCCACCTTCACCTTAATCATCCCATGCTTCTTACTCCAGGAACTACGCTTTCCATTACCGTTCTGTCCAAACGACTGTGACGTTTAGTGTTGCCAATATATTTCATCTTTCGGGTCATGACGTTATTTATGAGCCAATGCTCCTCCAATGCAAAATCAGCACGGAAGTCAACACAATTATTTGCCAATGCAGCTCTAGTTTTTAAACCCGGCCATAAATAAATCATTGTTTTGTTTTTCAAACCATTTCCTCACTTCAGACTTCACCTCTTCATGACATCTGAAGTGCTGGCCCTTCAAATGTTACTTTAGTTTTGGGAAATGTGAAAATGCCTAGGAGCCAAGTCTAAGCTATACATTGGATGTGGCAGCACTGAAAAGTCCAGGTGTTGAATTGTATCCCTTGCTGCTGCACTTTGTGTGAGGCATGGTGTTGTCATGTTAAAGACAAGTTTCATTTCTTGTCTCGATCAATCTGATTCCTATTTACAATAAAGCAAGAATTTCAATGCAACATTTAGAGCTTATTTTTGCTCCTTTTTCAAGAAAGTCTGCAAGAACAACATGTTGCGGACCAGATCTCCTCAGTATGTCTCTCAGAATGCTGCGACTAACGGCACCGGTTATTTATTGATTTACTATTATTTTTTGGCTTGCAGTATAGTGTTCTTGTTTAGCTACACCACAATTGATTTTGTATTCTTGCAGTGTGGTTAGTGTTGTAGATTCACCTCATTCCTTGAAACATGAACACATCTCTCTCTTCCTTAGGGAATACAAAATACCAGGCTGGTCCATTGTTAGCATGCTTTTTTGCAGCAGCCATTTTCCTTTACGCCTGCTTGTCCTGGTACAAAAATAAAATGGAATTGTGTCAGCTTAGACCTCTTCAAAGACTCCAACCATTGTTTCTGAGCTCAGTTTAATATTCTTGAGCATACTTATTGAGTCACTGAGAAAGCATGCATGGTTAAAGAATCTAGCCAGACTATTGGTTTAGATACTGTCATGATCTGTATAGTCAAACTACTTGTAGTTAGAGACTTTACAGTATTTGCTTTTAGTATTTGAAAGTGTGGTGGTCAGTTTTATTTCTACCTATCATAAAGGTAATTACAATGAATATAATATCACAGGTATCTGAAAATGTTAACCACCTTACAGTATCAGATTTTAACAATTAGAGGTGAGGTGATCAGTTTTTTTCTAGCTCATTCTTCAATGGAGGATCATCTGCATTGCACATAAGACATGTCCATAATTACTCCGATCTCCTCTCAAGCATGTATTTCAGTGGGTGTTGACTAACAACTCCTGTTCTGTGTTGGCTGATGTATATCCACTGGGGTTTCTCTCATGGTTTTCATATCTTGCCGCACCTATCGAAATGCATAACTTGCGCAACCTAGACAGAGAATAGAAGACAGAGAGCATATGTTTTCTCTTAGAGATTTTGTCTATAGAAGACCCATTCTCGATCGTAGCATTACTCGCCAGTACATCCTCTCTCTCATTGCCCTTCACCCCAGAATGACCTGGGACAAAGATGAAGGTGAGTGACTGGATTGTCACATTTTGTATTAATTGCATCCACTGCCTTCATACATAACCGGTCCTGCTCTTCTATTTCTTGATTTCTTTAGCTATACTATAGGTAACTATATTGAACATAATGTCAAAGGTATATGAAGTTGTTTACAGCCTCACAGTACTAACTTTTAACAATTGGAGGTGAGGTGATCAGTTTTGTTTCTAGCCATACTATATGTAATTACGATTGAACATAATGTCGCAGGTATGTGAAGTAGCAAGAGATCTCACAGTATTAGTTCTTGACTCAGAGTACAACAGAAGCAACAAAAGGGAAACAAAGTAATGAGAGTATAGAAAAATATAAAGATCACCTGTAGGTTTGTAGGATCCCTGTAGCTCTCATCAGAAGCTGTCTGAAGCTTCTCAAGGATCCAGGACTCAAGCTCGCGGCATCCCGCTTAAAATACTGGTATCTGCGAGAGTCCTCGAGGTTGTGCTTGCGATCACGGCATGCAGCTTTGAAAGCAGCATAGCGTCCCAATACCTCATCTCTTCTTGCCTGGATGTCCTCAGCAGTTTCAAGGACTTTTATCTCCCTGGTCGCTGTGTCCGTTGGATTTGTCATCTTGACTGTTGGAATTATTCACTCGTGCTAAACACAAAATAGAAGATAATCAAATTATTAGAAACGTTATCAAATAGTCTAGCCATAAAGACAATTGTGTAAGAAAGTGAGAGAAGAAGAAATAGAGAAGAGAATTAAATTGTTAGAAAGATATAATCTACAAAGTATGTTCTACACCTGGCTCTGCATGAGTTATGGTTGGCTAGTCTTTCTTCTAAATATCTATCTCCTCTTCCTGTCCCGGCCTCTCGTTACAAAGGTACTGGGTTTGATCACTCATAGTGTGATTGGGAAATTTTTTACAAAGATCCTTGATTTTAGGGTCGTGAGATCAAGTTCCTAGTCCTATCAAAGATGGACGATAAACGTAGGTGTTCAAGTTGAGCATGTAAAAGAATCCTTGGCAGTTTAAAATTGAAAATGGCAGGCTGGACAGCAGCTGCCCTGGAAAATTCAATAAAAGATTAAGAAATAAAATTCTTATGAAATATTTCACCATCTTCTAAATTACATTGGGAACTCTCGTCTGTGCTATGGAGTTTGTGCACTGTCACTGAGATCTTCCTGTGTAAGAAAGAGAGCGGAACACACATGCTTACTCATAGAAGTACAATGATGATGGTCCTTTCAATTTAACAATCAATCAATCAATCTTCATGTCCTGGTTGACACATAAACCTTGCACAAGAGATTTCCATTATTGCCATTTTGTTACCTTTCTATAATTATGTCCCATGTCAGGCCACAATCTTTCACTTCATGCTACAGTTCTTCTCTACGTTTCCTTTGGACGTCCAAGCATTCTTTCCCCATTTGCTGTTCATTGGAGAGATGTCCTAGCTAAATTAAAAACTTGTGCTAATTTGCTACTTTGCTACAAAGTTCTAACATCCTAGCATCTGATAACAGATGTAGATTTGGGTGATAGAAGGTTAGTCATCTGGATGGAGACTTCATTTCAGGTTTGATCTTCCATAAACCAGTTGCCCGAATGACCATACTTCCTTCATCCAATGCAACAAAGGTATCTCTTGCTTTTATTTCCGTAAACAATATTTTTTACAGGAATAAGGTTGCCAGCTTCACTACTTTCTCCCCTTAAACCATCTTACTCTCAGTAAATCGTAGAACTGCAAAAATTCGCTCTCAATCAAATTCTATTCTGGGCAGCCTTTTTCAGTCCTGCCCATGAGGATCCGACATTTCTAACTTTTCTTCTACTGATGTTCACCAGGTATTTCTTGCATCTGTCCAGTTTTATTGTTTTCTATAGGTTCTACAAACATTTACTGCTATTACAAGACATATTAACATGCCACCACAATAATAACACTAACAACATAGACATGACAAGACATGAATTGTAACACAAATAATACTAAATCCTACCTCTATCATTGATATCTGCAAGGATGTTGAGAATAGCACAAAATAGAGCATAGAACAATATGTAAGAAAGACATAGAACAATTAGAGCAATCAGGAACAAATCTGGGTGGTCTTCCAGAAACGGACACTTAAACATGCGGATAGTGTCAGCTTTTAAAAAATAAAATAAATCCCTGGTTTGTCACCTACGCCAGTTGAAAATACAGGTGATATTACAATTTGTAAAGAATGAAAGATATTCAAAGGTACTCCACTCAGGGCAACTAAAGTGAAACACATTTATGTGAACAGTGACTAACTAATCAAGTTAGCTGTACTGACTAACAAGCTCCACCAATAATATTAGATGTCTTGTCTGTAAGCTCTATTCTTGATTAGTCTTAGTTAAACTGGCCATAACTGCAGTTCCACTCTTATCTATAACTTCTCTAACTAAAAGCCAGTTCTAAAACGATCTATAACTTCTCTAACTAAAAGCCAGTTCTAAAACGATCTATAACTTCTCTAACTAAAAGCCAGTTCTAAAACTATCTATAACTTCTCTAACTAAAAGCCAGTTCTAAAACTATCTATAACTTCTCTAACTAAAAGCCAGTTCTAAAACTATCTATAACTTCTCTAACTAAAAGCCAGTTCTAAAACTATCTATAACTTCTCTAACTAAAAGCCACAGTTCCACTGTTATCTATATCTTCTCTAACTAAAAACCACAGTTCCATTGTTATCTATGACTTCTCTAACTAAAAGCCACAGTTGTACTGTTATCTATATCCTCTCTAACTAAAAGCCACAGTTTTACTGTTATCTCTCTCTCTCTCGCGATCGTTCTTAGGCCATTTTTATCAATCTTATTGTGATGTATAAACAGCCAAACATCGGAACGTAATGTACGTGCAGCAATCTTCAGCACCTACTGGAGCACAGTTGCTTATCCTTGGGTGGGGTGTTTGATTTCAGCCAGCGTTTGTTTGCGTACGCTTCCGATAGCCTTAGACTGTCCCCAGCCGAACCCACTAGGCAGTGGGTTGCCATTTTCTTTCAGGGCAGCGATCCTTAGACGGCCTGCCCTCTCGGGCTTATGAGCGCCATCTACCCAGCAAAACCGGTCGTTTTAATAAACACCTTGGTTTGCCGCCCGCTCAGGTTTGTTTACGGTTTGCTCCGCTAGCCTTTGATTGTCCCCAGTCAATCTACAAGGCAGCAGTAGTTCCCTGAGAGCGGAAATGCGCACTGGCTTTACCTCTGCTGGGCTTTCCAGTTCTTCTGTACATGTGGGTGGGACACACACCCTCTTGCCTACCATGCTCGCCGCTGCAGTGCATGCCTCGGTTTCCGCCATGCCATGCCTGCACCTCGATGGGGCACACTGTGGCGTGCACTCTCTGCCCTGGTGCCTACCTCACCATTTCCGTCAATTCCCACTAGGCTGTCGGACTTCGAGGGGGCAAAACCGAGTTCGCCCCATGATGCCCATGTGCAACTCAACTCTCAACTCCCGGCATACTCATCGGCTCTAGAGTGGTGGCTAAAGAGAGCATGCTTGGGCTCCGAATTTCGCCACGTGCGGGTTAACGTTCCTTCGATGGTTTTGATTCATGCCCCCATCTCTGTGATGGGGCTAGACTTTTGACCTATGTGGACCAACTCATCACCCGGCATACTCATCGGCTCAAGAGTAGTGCATCAAGAGAGAGAATGCACGGGCTCCGAGTTACGCCCCTCGAGGTTCCACATATATCATTCTAGCTTTTCCCATCGTCCGGGAGAGGGGAGCATTAATAGTCACTCTGGGAGTTCGCTCGTCTGTGTTGCGAGCGGATCCCATCAAGCATGACTACCTTTGCATCTCTACTTGCCCTAGAGTAGCTCTCCCATGGCACCTGCCCTCTTAGAAAGACAGGAACTACCGTCTGTTACCAGGGTCACCATGAGAAGGTGAGAGCAGGGGATTAGGGAGATGACCATCTCCCTAATCCTGGCGCGCTCGCTTCCTTGCGTCTTTGACCCCTTACTATTATCTATAACTTCTCAATTTATATCTTCTCTAACTAAAATCCACAGTTCTAATACAATCTATATCTTCTCTAACTAAAAGTCACAGTTCCAATGTCATCTATATCTTTTCTAACTAAAAACCACAGTTCCAGTTATCTATATCTTTTCTAACTAAAAACCACAGTTCTAGTACAATCTATATCTTCTCTAACTAAAAGCCACAGTTCTACTGTTATCTATATCTTCTCTAACTAAAAGCCACAGTTCTACTACAATTTATATTTTCTCTAACTAAAAGCCACAGTTCTACTACAATCTATATCTTCTCTAACTAAAAGCCACAGTTCTACTACAATCTATATCTTCTCTAACTAAAAGCCACAGTTCTAATACAATCTATATCTTCTCTAACTAAAAGCCAGTTCTACTACAATCTATATCTTCTCTAACTAAAAGCCACAGTTCTACTACAATCTATATCTTCTCTAACTAAAAGCCACAGTTCTACTACAATCTATATCTTCTCTAACTAAAAGCCACAGTTCTAATACAATCTATATCTTCTCTAACTAAAAGCCACAGTTCTACTGTTATCTATATCTTCTCTAACTAAAAGCCACAGTTCTACTACAATCTATATCTTCTCTAACTAAAAGCCACAGTTCTACTACAATCTATATCTTCTCTAACTAAAAGCCACAGTTCTAATACAATCTATATCTTCTCTAACTAAAAGCCACAGTTCTACTGTTATCTATATCTTCTCTAACTAAAAGCCACAGTTCTACTACAATCTATATCTTCTCTAACTAAAAGCCACAGTTCTACTACAATATATATCTTCTCTAACTAAAAGCCACAGTTCTAATACAATCTATATCTTCTCTAACTAAAAGCCACAGTTCTACTGTTATCTATATCTTATCTAACTAAAAGCCACAGTTCTACTGTTATCTATATCTTCTCTAACTAAAAGCCACAGTTCTACTGTCTGACATAAACTGTCAATCCACTGACCACTGAATCTGTGCTAATAAACAAAATACTTTCTGAACTAAACCAAGAAAAGTATTTCTGAGACATCAGATTTCAATTTAACAAAAATAGTTTATGTAAGAGCCCCCCCTAAGAGGAGGAGGTCCCCAAACTTGTCTAAAAGCAGACCCCCATCATGGTATCATTGTTTATCTATCAACTTGCATGAATAACAAAATACTTCATAGCACTGTGAACAACAATTTCAAAAATATTATCTTTTTATTAACCATTTTGTTCTGCAGCTTGTTTTAAATACCATCACACATATTTATATTGGTAAAGGAATACTTAATTAGTCAGTATATCGGTTTTGCATCATCTTACAAAACACTGTGGGCCAGTATATTGGCTTTGAAGGACGAACGGGTTAAACTTGTCAAAAATAAAATGAATATTTTATTAGTCTTCTATACTGTCTTGTTAATCACATGCAGGTAAGGTGGCTAGTATCGAAACTATAGGGGTTAATATTACTACCACTTTGAGAATCGTTGTTCTATTGTACCAGCAGCTGTACTGTGCTCATCTCACAAGCCTATGTGATGATGATGGTGGTGGGGTGACTCATGCATAGCGATCAATAACCCAACACAACCCAACACGAGAGAGAGAGAGAGAGAGTGTGAGATCGATAGACGTTGCTAGAATCGTGATGTGATGGCTAACTGTTGTTACATTGTAAAGCTATGAATCATAACTGCTTTAGACTTAGACTAGGAAATACCACAAAGACGGCAACAATGTCCACTTCACAGCTTACACTAAGTGACAGCTTCACGTATAGACCGTATGTATGATAGTATACATAGAGAAACACATCAAATATCCATAGTTGAATGTGCTATAGGTATCACTAAACGTCAGCAAATCTTGCAACAAAACTCGCTAACAATAATAAAATATCATCAAAACCAGGTATTAGATTAACAACCGGAATCCAGGAATGATAAGAAAAGTATCCAGAAAGAATCGTTAAAGTATCATGAAATAATTATTAGCAGTCTTAAACTAACACGTCAGATATATAATATAATGTTCAGGAGAGTAGCAGAAGGTGAAGTCTTGAAGATACCAACATGGCAGATGATTTCAACACATGCTTAAAGACGTCATTATTGATTGACGATCACCATAGCAACCCCGCTAGTATGTTAGTTCTATAGAGTCAACTATCAATCATCTGTCTGGATCTTGGTTTGACAGGTATATACAAATCATATATTTGCAAGTGGCGATAGTTCATTGTCAGAGATTTAGAACTGATGCTTCCGTGGACTGTGTTCAATTCTTACATTCTCAATGCTCTAAGAGTGTGGATGCAAAGAGGATGTCCCCAATCCCCGCCAACTGCTAGGATTGCAAGAGCTGGGATTGAAAATTGGAGTGGCCAGAGAATAACAGCACAACAGATGAGTAGGTTCATCAATCAAAATCGAACTTGTAAGATTATTTGCTGGACGTTGTTGTAGATATTGCGAAGGAGATCGGAGCACTCATGGATATGTCCGGAGTGCAATGAAGATATTTGAAACTGAAACGGTTCAATTCTTGGTATAGTCAATTGACAAGACACCAACTTGATTGACTGATTGTTAGGAACATCATCATTGCACTTTTGGTGAAGAACTCTACGCGACAACCACAAGTAGCTTGACAATATGGGTACGGGTGGTTACAAGGGCGGTGACGTGGTTGGCATCTCATAATTACTCTCGTGTTTTCATACTCAGTGACTCCATCATTTGTAAAGTTGAAACAGGAATGTTGAGACGAAACTGGGCGGAGGTACTGGTACAGACAGTGATCAGAGAAATTACTTTCATTTGTGTCCCTGGCCACGCAGAAGCAGATAATGAGCAAGCAGATAGATTGGCTCGGATAGCTACGATATCAGAGGATCTACAATGGCCGAAATGACAAACATTCTTTCCAAACGGAGAAGTTTTAGGGTTGTGAATCCTAGTCGCTGACCAAATTGAGAGAGATGGTGTTGATATTGATCATCATCAGGTACCGTGCCGGCTGACGTAGGCGATCATGGATCTCCACAAATCTCTGTCTCTGGTCTTTGCTATTATCTCGGATGTTGACGATCTCCGTACCATGAAGTCAGGCTATCGAATATTTGATCTCTCTCTTTCTCTATCTCGTCTCCCCTCGATTCTACCAGTTGTTACAATGTGTTCTAAATTTGATATTGATATATTTCGAAAAGAACGACATAACAAATATGCAAAAAGATTGATTAATCAATAACGAACTGGTGCGTTGGGTCGCTGCCGGATTTGTTGAGGCGGAGATCGGAGCACCTATGGACATGTCCGGAGTGCTATGATGATAGTCCTCATATAAATGATAACCGTGTGTGGTGGTCCGATCCATATCTTAGACATGAAAATCTCAGCAGACACATCTAATAGCAGCAAGGATAGAGAGTGAGAACAAGGAAGAGGACAATATATAGACAAATGTAGCACACAAGATACAATACATGAAATCATTGTACATTTAGGTACGAAAAAGAAATGCGATGACCACAGAAGCAAATAGAGAAATAACTGATGTAGCTTGACGACCAGACTCCACTAAGTAACAAACGAAGGGACATAATAACGGAAGATTCTTTCTGTTCTCAAATTTTATTTTGTATAACTACGTCAGGATAAGAAGAGATTTCGGAACTAGACTTGACGGTGTTTGTGCTACAGAAACAGTGTACTTCACCGTCTCTATTATTTATGTGATCTACCTTTTGCAGGGACCAACTTTTGCTTTGTATACACTGTCATCGTCTCTATTATTTATGTGATCTACCTTTAGCAGGGATCAACTTTTGCTTTGTATACACTGTCATCGTCTCTATTATTTATGTGATCTACCTTTAGCAGGGATCAACTTTTGCTTTGTATACACTGTCATCGTCTCTATTATTTATGTGATCTACCTTTAGCAGGGATCAACTTTTGTATACACTGTCATCGTCTCTATTATTTATGTGATCTACCTTTAGCAGGAATCAACTTTTGCTTTGTATACACTGTCATCGTCTCTATTATTTATGTGATCTACCTTTAGCAGGGATCAACTTTTGTATACACTGTCATCGTCTCTATTATTTATGTGATCTAACTTTTGCTTTGTATACACTGTCATCGTCTCTATTATTTATGTGATCTAACTTTTGCTTTGTATACACTGTCATCGTCTCTATTATTTATGTGATCTAACTTTTGCTTTGTATACACTGTCATCGTCTCTATTATTTATGTGATCTAACTTTTGCTTTGTATACACTGTCATCGTCTCTATTATTTATGTGATCTAACTTTTGCTTTGTATACACTGTCATCGTCTCTATTATTTATGTGATCTAACTTTTGCTTTGTATACACTGTCATCGTCTCTATTATTTATGTGATCTAACTTTTGCTTTGTATACACTGTCATCGTCTCTATTATTTATGTGATCTAACTTTTGCTTTGTATACACTGTCATCGTCTCTATTATTTATGTGATCTAACTTTTGCTTTGTATACACTGTCATCGTCTCTATTATTTATGTGATCTAACTTTTGCTTTGTATACACTGTCATCGTCTCTATTATTTATGTGATCTAACTTTTGCTTTGTATACACTGTCATCGTCTCTATTATTTATGTGATCTAACTTTTGCTTTGTATACACTGTCATCGTCTCTATTATTTATGTGATCTAACTTTTGCTTTGTATACACTGTCATCGTCTCTATTATTTATGTGATCTAACTTTTGCTTTGTATACACTGTCATCGTCTCTATTATTTATGTGATCTAACTTTTGCTTTGTATACACTGTCATCGTCTCTATTATTTATGTGATCTAACTTTTGCTTTGTATACACTGTCATCGTCTCTATTATTTATGTGATCTACCTTTAGCAGGGATCAACTTTTGCTTTGTATACACTGTCATCGTCTCTATTATTTATGTGATCTACCTTAGCAGGATCAACTTTGCTTTGTATACACTGTCATCGTCTCTATTATTTATGTGATCTACCTTTAGCAGGGATCAACTTTTGCTTTGTATACACTGTCATCGTCTCTATTATTTATGTGATCTACCTTTAGCAGGGATCAACTTTTGCTTTGTATACACTGTCATCGTCTCTATTATTTATGTGATCTACCTTTAGCAGGAATCAACTTTTGCTTTGTATACACTGTCATCGTCTCTATTATTTATGTGATCTACCTTAGCAGGATCAACTTTTGCTTTGTATACACTGTCATCGTCTCTATTATTTATGTGATCTACCTTTAGCAGGAATCAACTTTTGCTTTGTATACACTGTCATCGTCTCTATTATTTATGTGATCTACCTTTAGCAGGGATCAACTTTTGCTTTGTATACACTGTCATCGTCTCTATTATTTATGTGATCTAACTTTTGCTTTGTATACACTGTCATCGTCTCTATTATTTATGTGATCTAACTTTTGCTTTGTATACACTGTCATCGTCTCTATTATTTATGTGATCTACCTTTAGCAGGGATCAACTTTTGCTTTGTATACACTGTCATCGTCTCTATTATTTATGTGATCTACCTTTAGCAGGGATCAACTTTTGCTTTGTATACACTGTCATCGTCTCTATTATTTATGTGATCTACCTTTAGCAGGAATCAACTTTTGCTTTGTATACACTGTCATCGTCTCTATTATTTATGTGATCTACCTTTAGCAGGAATCAACTTTTGCTTTGTATACACTGTCATCGTCTCTATTATTTATGTGATCTACCTTTAGCAGGGATCAACTTTTGCTTTGTATACACTGTCATCGTCTCTATTATTTATGTGATCTAACTTTTGCTTTGTATACACTGTCATCGTCTCTATTATTTATGTGATCTAACTTTTGCTTTGTATACACTGTCATCGTCTCTATTATTTATGTGATCTACCTTTAGCAGGATCAACTTTGCTTTGTATACACTGTCATCGTCTCTATTATTTATGTGATCTAACTTTATTATTTATGTGATCTAACTTTTGCTTTGTATACACTGTCATCGTCTCTATTATTTATGTGATCTACCTTTAGCAGGAATCAACTTTTGCTTTGTATACACTGTCATCGTCTCTATTATTTATGTGATCTACCTTTAGCAGGGATCAACTTTTGTATACACTGTCATCGTCTCTATTATTTATGTGATCTACCTTTAGCAGGGATCAACTTTTGCTTTGTATACACTGTCATCGTCTCTATTATTTATGTGATCTACCTTTAGCAGGGATCAACTTTTGTATACACTGTCATCGTCTCTATTATTTATGTGATCTACCTTTAGCAGGGATCAACTTTTGCTTTGTATACACTGTCATCGTCTCTATTATTTATGTGATCTACCTTTAGCAGGGATCAACTTTTGCTTTGTATACACTGTCATCGTCTCTATTATTTATGTGATCTACCTTTAGCAGGGATCAACTTTTGCTTTGTATACACTGTCATCGTCTCTATTATTTATGTGATCTACCTTTAGCAGGGATCAACTTTTGCTTTGTATACACTGTCATCGTCTCTATTATTTATGTGATCTACCTTTAGCAGGGATCAACTTTTGTATACACTGTCATCGTCTCTATTATTTATGTGATCTACCTTTAGCAGGGATCAACTTTTGTATACACTGTCATCGTCTCTATTATTTATGTGATCTACCTTTAGCAGGGATCAACTTTTGCTTTGTATACACTGTCATCGTCTCTATTATTTATGTGATCTACCTTTAGCAGGGATCAACTTTTGCTTTGTATACACTGTCATCGTCTCTATTATTTATGTGATCTAACTTTTGCTTTGTATACACTGTCATCGTCTCTATTATTTATGTGATCTAACTTTTGCTTTGTATACACTGTCATCGTCTCTATTATTTATGTGATCTAACTTTTGCTTTGTATACACTGTCATCGTCTCTATTATTTATGTGATCTAACTTTTGCTTTGTATACACTGTCATCGTCTCTATTATTTATGTGATCTAACTTTTGCTTTGTATACACTGTGTCATCCGTGTGTTGCCGGGGCTCTCAATGGGAGCAAATAATAGTAACACTGCGACCTACAAGGCATGTCGTAAGAGTCGACTGAGGTATGGGCCAAGGGAAATATCCTAGTAAATAAAAAGCGTTGCAGAAATCGGAAGTGCTGGCCTACTTGTAGGCGCATAACTGGCACAATGAACAATCGTTCTAGGCTCGGATCACATACAAATCACAAATAGTAGTTAACAAGTGGTCGATATAGAGCGCTGCGATCATCATCACTGCATATCAAACCAATTAGTTCATAAGTGTTCCGATCTCCTCCTCAGTATGTCTCTCAGTTTAGTTTAGTCGTCAGATCATCATCACTGCATATCAAACCAATTAGTTCATAAGTGTTCCGATCTCCTCCTCAGTATGTCTCTCAGTTTAGTTTAGTCGTCAGATCATCATCACTGCATATCAAACCAATTAGTTCATAAGTGTTCCGATCTCCTCCTCAGTATGTCTCTCAGTTTAGTTTAGTCGTCAGATCATCATCACTGCATATCAAACCAATTAGTTCATAAGTGTTTCGATCTCCTCCTCAGTATGTGTCTCAGTTTAGTTTAGTCGACAGATCATCATCACTGCATATCAAACCAATTACTTCATAAGTGTTCCGATCTCCTCCTCAGTATGTCTCTCAGTTTAGTTTAGTCGTCAGAACATCATCACTGCATATCAAACCAATTAGTTCATAAGTGTTCCGATCTCCTCCTCAGTATGTCTCTTAGCTTAGTTTAGTCGTCGGATCATCATCACTGCACATCAAACCAATTAGTTCATAAGTGTTCCGATCTCCTCCTCAGTATGTCTCTTAGCGTGTGACAACTAAGGACACCGGTTCTTTGTTGGTTTACTATTCGTCAATTGCTACCAGTATAGTGAGTGCTCATAAATAGTAAGGGTTACCAACCAATCATCAAATATACCATCATACGAAGTAACCTTTATCTACCACTACCATCATTATAAACAGTACGAAACAATAATAATAATACTACCACCCCTACCAGATGTTGCAATTTCTACTCTTTGAAGTGGTAGCATAATTGACCACAGCAATATTAGCCAGATATGAAACAACCCCTCTTCCCACAATCACACATGAAGATCAATCAGCTACATGTATACAGTGCATGAACTCAGTTGTCCTGCTGATGTTTCCCAATGTGATTTTGTAATGTTGAAATGATGTAAGAATTTCATTTTGAATGAATCTTGCCCGAGCAGCAGTGCAGCAGCTTTTCAACCTAATCTTCTCAAGTTTCAACTGTTAATGGATCTTTTATGTGGTCACCCATAGAAACCGGACCTATGTTTTATTATCCGTCTTCGAAAGGACTAGGCTTTTTTGTTCTCTGCTTAATTTTTGCCGTTTGGTGTAACAGCTGATGATCGGATTTCAGGATAGTACACGTTTGGTTACTTGATATGATATGGTATTGTGAAGTTTTAAGATGTCTGTAACTCCATCAATCCATCTTTTTCTTGGTATACCCCTTTTCCTCTTGATGATTCCATGCTCAGGTTGTACGCTCTTGCAACTGGTTTATTCGAGTTCATTCTCACCAAGTGGCCAAACCAATTGAGTCTGTTTTTCAATGAATCTAATAGCAGGTGTTGTTCCGACTGTTGTTCTAATTTCCTAAAAGGTCTCTTCTTGTTTTATTTACTGCTTTCCTCGAGCATCTCATTTCGCATGTGGTAATTTTCCTTTCTTGTTCTTTTGTCAGTGCCAAGTTTAGCACTGGTAGCACAGTGTTGGTATGAAGATTGCATTTATAATCTGTCTTTTAGCCTCTACTGGAATTGCTGGGCGTTTCAAGATTGTGGTAAGAGGCGAAACGCGCAAAAACATGGTAATATAGTTTTATAAAGCACAAAAACAAGCTGAACTTTGTAAAGCTATATTATTTTGTTTTTTATGTGTTTCGCCTATGCGATATAGTTTTACGTGTATAGAGGCAGAGGAAGAAAAAGACGAAGGTGGCAGCGGGACATTAAAGGAACATTGAACATGATGTTAGAAGAGGCGAGAGAACTTGCTAGAGACAGAGACGTTTTTCAGGCTGGTTGTGATGAAAGTGACATCTGCAAGGGATATGCTACTCGATGATGATATAGTTTTACTGCAGTCATGTCTTTTATCCATAATAATAATACTATTCAAAAGGACTAGGAACTTGATTCACACATACACTGAGATCAGGATTCACTGGAAAATAGCTCAATCACTCCATGCAGGAAACAAAACTAGTACTTTCAGAACGAGAGGTGATCAACGTACATCTACGTCAGGAGGGCATGATGGCACGTGTATTTGACGAAGGGGAGCTGTCGGAAGCCTTCCATGTCACCAACGGCGTCAAACAGGGCTGTGTACTGGCCCCAACACTCTTCAGCATGATGTTTGCTGCCATGCTCACGGATGTCTTTTGGGAAGGCGACGAACATGGGGTAAAGATTAGATACAGGACAGACGGTAATCTATTCAATCTTCGGAGGTTAAAATCAACTATCTCAAACCTGTTGTTTGCTGATGACTGCACCCTCGCTACCAACTCTGCGGAAGGCAATGCAGACTTACATGGACAAGTTCTCAATAGCCTGTGATAGGTTTGACCTCACCATTAACAAAAAAAAAGAGGTCATGTTCCAGCCCGCCCCTAAAGAACAGTATTACGATCCAGTCATCAACATTAAACACCAGCGTCTCCAGTCAACGGACAACTTTGCTTATCTTGGCAGCCTCCTATCCAGATCGGCAAATATAGATTCTGAGGTCAACAATAGGATATCCAAAGCCACTGCTGCGAACGGAAGGTTACGCGTCACTGTGTGGGAACGGAAGGGGATAAGCATAGTCACAAAGCTGAAAGTTTACCAGGCCATAGTGCTAACCACGCTACTGTACGCAAGCGAGACATGGACAGTATATAGCAGACACGCAAGAAAATTAAACCATTTCCACACAAGCTGTCTACGCAGAATACTAAAAATAAACTGGCAGCACAAAATTCCAGACAGTAAAGTCCTCACAAGAGCAAAGATCCCAAGCGTCAACACCCTGTTGCAGAAGGCCCAAGTGAGATGGGTCGGTCACGTTGCTCGGATGCCTGATAAACGCATCCCAAAACAGTTGATGTATGGCGAGCTTGAAGGGAGCAGACGTTTAGCTGGTGGACAGAAAAACGCTTTAAAGACACTCTTAAAATGTCTCTGAAATGCTTCGATATAGACAATACGTGCTGGGAATCCTTGCGCAAGATCGCCAAATGTGGCGCTGTAACAACAAAAGAGGAACCCGAATAGCTGAGAATCATCGTATTGTTGAGTCACAGAGAAAACGAGCAGCGCGAAAAGACAGAGCACACAACACGCACATGTCTAACCTTGATCATGTATGCCCCACCTGTGGTCGGGGATTCTGTTCTAGGATTGTACTCTACAGTCACCTCCGCACACACCAGAGAGGTGCAACAGCACACGTCTGAGATTGTTGTCATCATCGCTTGCGATGGACGGCTATATATATATATACGTCAGAGACCACTCACAAGTGTGTGTACTGAGACCGTTGTCATTGTTACAAAGTGAACAGCTCTAAGAATAAATTACAACTAGGTTAAATCGATAATCATAGCTATTGTAGCTGTCCACATGCATACATAATTGTGAAAGGTTTGTCTAGTCTACCATATCTCACAGTTCTCAAGCTTCAGTGCCAGCCAGCAGCTACAGCACACTTCATTAAACTATCATGATCAATCTGTCTGCTTTATCATTTACACATCATTTCTACAAGTCGTGCAACATGTGCGTTAACAAGTCGTGCAACGTGTGTGTTACGTGTAAACATTGCATAAACTACACTTTCCATATGTCTGCTACATCTGTACAAACATAACACGATATCACAGACTGATTGATTGGACCATCATCATTGGACTTCGGTGAGTAACCATATGTGCTCTGATCTCTTTCTTATACAGGAAGATCTCAGCTGCAGTACACGAACTCCGTAGCACTGGTGAGGGTCCCCGATGTAATTTTGAAGATGAAGATATTTTGTAGGAATTTTATTTAAAAAAAATTGTTCTAATGAATTTGGCCCGGGCAGCGACTTTCCAGCCTGCTTTTCTCGATTTTGAACTGCCTGGAGTTCTTTTACCTGCTCAATTTTGAACACGGGACACGTTTTATCGTATACTCTGATAGGACTAGGAACTCGATCTTACCTACACTGTGATCTGGGATCTCTAGAAAAATATACCGATGGCTCCACGAGGGAGCGAACCGGTTACCTTTGGCACGAGAGGCGAGAACCTAACGTCTACGCTACAGAAAACACTGGATAGTAGCAAGTATGTCTTCGTTATCGGACACTAGAAAACAGGTTTAAATTGATATTACTCAATACATGCTCTCTCGATTAGATTATCGTGGTTGAAGGGTTTGTGTGTCTTCATGATCCTTCAGGATATGGCAGCGGTGTCTAACTCCCGGCAGGTCTGACCAAGCTGGACAGACTGAAGGCGAAAGACCAGACCAAAGAGTGGGGCCCAATAAGGTAATAATGCAGAACCCACCAGCGGCGAGTGGTTAATGCTTTGTCTGCTACCAATCCATCCCCAACTGTGGGACACATAGTAGTCTTCTCTCTCTCTCCTTCTGAGAACATGTTTTTCCCTTGTCTTTTCTACTTCCATGACACTTTCCTTAAGTAGATGGAAATTCAACTATAGTGTACAGGAAGCACACCATGCACAAAAGTCTGGATTGGTGAGCATGACATCTGAAATCACATAGAGTAGGACTACTCCAGAAAAATCTGGGATATATAATTTCGTCAGCAAGGTTAAGAGAGCAAACTCAAAAAAAAAAATATCACCAGAAACGGAGTGTGTTACTCACGGAGAAGAATTGACATAAATGAATAACTAACTCAATGGTCATGCCCAGTATACAGAGCCAACACATAGGTGTTTAGTAACTTTCCGATTTTCAAAACTTTCAGCAGCATAACTCTTACTTTGGTAGTGACAATTGATAATTTTCTCTCAACTCAGAAAATTGATTAGGAATTTTAACTGGTGAGATTAAAGAAATCAATTGAACATGAAATGTCTGCTCAAGTCTGCTTAGAGACAGTATAATGTATTGTGACTGAATCTAAGAGTTTTATATGTGTCTATGGAAGTAGTTGGTAAAACTGTGAACCAATCAGAGGTCTCTATGGGGTAGAGATTACGTGCTTGCCTCTCATTTCAAAGGTAATCGGTTCGCTCCCTCATTAAGCCATCGAGATATGTTTTCAGAGATCCCTGATATCAGTGTAGGTGAGATCGAGTTCCTAGTCCTATCGGAGACAGACGATAAAACGTAGGTCCCATGTTCAAGTTAAGCATGTACATCTTCCATTCTCTTCCATACTTTCATGTGTCAGTACTGTCTTTATGTAGCACTCTCTATCTCTTACTTTCATGTGTCAATACTGTCTTTATGTAGCACTGAAGTACTCTCTCTCTCTCTCTCTCTTACTTTCATGTGTCAGTACTGTCTCTATGTAGCACTCTCTATCTCTTACTTCCATGTGTCAGTACTGTCTCTATGTAGCACTGAAGTACTCTCTCTCTCTCTCTTACTTACATGTGTCAGTACTGTCTCTATGTAGCACTCTCTATCTCTTACTTCCATGTGTCAGTACTGTCTCTATGTAGCACTGAAGTACTCTCTCTCTCTCTTACTTCCATGTGTCAGTACTGTCTCTATGTAGCACTCTCTATCTCTTACTTTCATATGTCAGTACTGTCTCTATGTAGCACTCTCTATCTCTTACTTTCATATGTCAGTACTGTCTCTATGTAGCACTCTCTATCTCTTACTTCCATGTGTCAGTACTGTCTCTATGTAGCACTCTCTATCTCTTACTTTCATATGTCAGCACTGTCTCTATGTAGCACTGAAGTACTCTTTCTCTCTCTTACTTCCATGTGTCAGTACTGTCTCTATGTAGCACTCTCTATCTCTTACTTTCATATGTCAGTACTGTCTCTATGTAGCACTCTCTATCTCTTACTTTCATATGTCAGTACTGTCTCTATGTAGCACTCTCTATCTCTTACTTTCATATGTCAGTACTGTCTCTATGTAGCACTCTCTATCTCTTACTTTCATGTGTTAGTACTGTCTCTATGTAGCACTGAAGTACTCTCTCTCATACTTCCATGTCAGTACTGTCTCTATGTAGCACTCTCTATCTCTTACTTCCATGTGTCAGTACTGTCTCTATGTAGCACTCTCTATCTCTTACTTTCATATGTCAGTACTGTCTCTATGTAGCACTCTCTATCTCTTACTTCCATGTGTCAGTACTGTCTCTATGTAGCACTGAAGTACTCTCTCTCTTACTTTCATATGTCAATACTGTCTCAATTTAGCACTGAAGTACTCTCTTTCTTACTTTCATATGTCAATACTGTCTCTATGTAGCACTGAAGTACTTTTCTTTCTTACTTTCATATGTCAGTACTGTCTCAATGTAGCACTATTTATTGACACACCTAGAACACAAATCTGCTTGCCTACAGTAAAATATGTTACCTTTAAATGTTAGACATAAATCTGTCAGTTCTGCTACTTCAGCATCGCTAGTATTGGTAAACCCACAGAAATTACAGAAGCATTGAAAGACACTAGCTATGAAGAATACAGAAACATCCCTTCTAGAAATCTCTACTTATCCTGTTGCTATGAGGTAAAATAGCATTAGAAAAGAAAGCAAAAGAAGACTTACTTTTAAACCAAATATTTCTGTCTTAATATACAGCTATACAGTACCTCTTAACAACAACAACAACAAAAAGAGAAAAAAAAGGAACACCTTGCATCTGCTTGATTCTGCACTTTCTCTCAAACATGTTTTACCTGTCTGTGAGAACAGGAGGGGGGAAAGATTGCTTCTTCTAACCAACTTCCTGCTTTAGTTGGCAAAATTACAAGTGAATAAGTTGTGTATTTTTACCTGACTAGCTAGCATTATCATGTTGAGTTGCTGTCTTGTTAGATGATTATGTCTCTTCTAACCTATCTCTTTCTCTTTTGTGCCTAGAAAGTAGTGGGTTCGAACCTAGGCAGCACCGTTGTGTTCACTACTGTATTTTTACCAGAGACCGCTAGGATTGTTGCTGGCATTAAGGAGTGTGTGTTTTGTGCAATACTCTCGGCAGCTGGCACACCATTTCTGTGGAGAGGGACCGAGCTATAAGGGGTTAAAAACCCAGTGCAATGAAGTCAATCCTTCGGTTCTAGACTCTCTAGTGCTAATTCTTCTAAACTTCTAATCTCTAGTGCTAATTCTTCTAAACTTCTAATCTTTAGTGCTAATTCTTCTAAACTTCTAATCTCTAGTGATAATTCTTCTAAACTTCTAATCTCTAGTGATAATTCTTCTAAACTTCTAATCTCTAGTGCTAATTCTTCTAAACTTCTAATCTCTAGTGCTAATTCTTCTAAACTTCTTGTCTCTAGTGCTAATTTTTCTAAACTTCTTGTCTCTAGTGCTAATTTTTCTAAACTTCTAATCTCTAGTGCTATTTCTTAATTCTATTATTGTTGGAAAGGTGTAATAACTGACTATTCATTTCTTTGTTTGCCTTGACAAATGTGTTTATTACATGATTCTGTTCTTCTTTGACTTCACTCCTTTAGACTGACTGCAGTGATGCAGCCTGTTACTGACAGCTTGTAGGTGGAGTAAGGTATTAGTCAGCTCTGGTACGCTGACACTGATATCTGTTATCTCATTCACTATGTCTTAGTCGCTGTACATATTAATTAATCATAATAAATGCACGCTGTAAAGATTTCAATGAAGAAGATAACAGGTATTTCACAGAATATATTTCGGTTGCACAAGTTATGCATACTGATAGGTGCGGTAAGACAGGAAAACCATGAGAGAAGCCCCAGTAGATACATCAATCAGCACAGAATGGGAGTTATTAGTCTAAACACACTGAAATACATGCTTAGGAGGAGATCGGAGCAATAATGGACATGTCCGATGTGCGATGAAGTTGATCCTTAGATGAACAATAATCAGATTCATCCTACAGTACATATCCATATGTAAATGGAGATTTCTACACATAAACAGTTTTAAACAAGCGAGCCATGTGTATACCTTCATGTTTTACTCCTTGCTAATACAAGTATTGCCTCGTTTGCCCGCTATAAATTCAGGAGCATTCAGGGTGCTGAATATGGCACATCGGACTGATTTGTGCATAAAGGCTTCCTTTCCTTATCAAGAGTTGCTGTTCCGACAAGCTTCACTCAGACTTCTGATGTACTTGTAATTTAGATCATCAAGTAAAGGAACGGGAAACCTGTAGTCTAAACACATACTGCGTACAAACCGAAAAATTGTTGGCTCAAGTTGGTCTCGAACCCAGAATTAACACGGAGCGTTGTTACTAGTGAAGAGTGTTATCAATTTTTCTATCAGCTTCACTAATGCAATATGGCTCTGGGAAAGAAATGATGAATAAAATACTCTGTTACCCTGAGTCTGCACAATGTCCAATTGTCATGACATTGATCGCATTATATAAATAATAATTAAATCCAACACAGATGCAACAAAGCAAATCAAATGATAGGACATATGGTGCAAATCTTAAAATGCAAATATGTCACCATGAACACAAAAAGAGCAATGTTAAACATAATCTTTCTCCCCACATTATCCTTCCAGTGCCAAACCTTTTCTTCATTTTTCATTCTCACTGAATCAATTTGGCTGACATCAAATGATAGAAGAAAACTAGTCATGAAAGAGATGAAGTGTCTGCGCAGAATCCTGGGGGTAACAAGAAGAGACCGGTTGAGAAATAAAGTAATCAGGAAAAAAGTGGTGTACAACATTAGCACTGAGCTTCATCAAAAAACTACAAATTAAATGGTTCGGCCACATAAGCAAATTACCAACAGATAGTGCACATTTAAAGAGCATTCTTGCTCCAATACAATGGATACAAAAGAAAAGACCGACTCACGCAAAGTGTGAACCTCAGATATAACAGAGGCGATGAAAGACACTATTTATGAAGCGTATACAAGGGATCGTTGGAGAAGTATCTTCTTATCCTGACGCTGTGTGGTAAACCAGGATTGGAGAAAAGAAATACATAAATAATCTGTCATGAACTGAGCAGACAGTCCATCCCACATAAAACCTAGATATAAGCAAATTACTCTATTTTAATTGGGAAGCTTTAACAGAAGAACAACACAGAAGAATTCCATAGTTGTCCCATTTACAAGCACAGATGTTCAACTGTGTAGATTTCTCTATGTCTGTTCCATCATTTATTCCTTGTACCTGTTGTATGTTTACACTCGTGGACAGAGATTTAGCTTGCACTTGTTCAGCTTGTGTCAGTATACTTTCAGATAGTTTCTGTAACAATATATTTGACATGACAAGTTTACTAGTTGCATGTACAACTCTCCTTTCATTCTTTTCCTACACTGATAGTTTCTGTAACAATCTGTTTGACATGGTAAGTTTACTAGTTGCATGTACAACTCTCCTTATATTCTCCTCTGACAGTAATAGTTTCCATAATAACTTGTCTTTCTCTTCTTTTCTCCAATCCTGTATTGCCTCACAGCGTCAGGATAAGAAGAGATTTCTAGAGCGAGTCATTGTGTGTGCTTCATAAATAGTGTCTTTCGTCGCCTAAGTTATCTCTGAAGTCCACCTTCTGGTTGGCCGGCATTTTGCTTTATATCCATTGTATCGGAACAACATTGCTCTCTGAGGTGCACTGTCTGTTGGTAATCGTGAGCTTCCAGTCAAGATGGCAAGGCAAGCTGGTTATAATAACTTGTTTGACATGATAAGTTTAATAGTTTCTGCTGTGGTTTATTATTGAGTGCTTCCCTGAAGTGTTCCAACCATCTTTATTTCTGTCATATTTACATGGTTTTAAGTGCTCTTTATTTGCCTGTTACTTTTAAGATGTTTGCCCTTTGTTGTCCACTAATGACTTTTGTTATATTGTACACTGTGCTTTGCTCATTTGTCTGTGCTATTTCTTCAGCTTCTCTTGCAAATCCATCCATGAATTTTCTGATATTGTCTCTAATTAGGCTTTCTACTTCTTTATTAAGCTGGTGGTACTGCTCTGTATAGCTGAGACATTGCTACTATGTTTTCCTTGCCATTTATTTTATCTCTTTTCTTTTTCCAATCTTGTGTCTTCCTTTCTCGAATCCCAAGAATGTTTGGCTACTCGTATAGCACTGTATGTGAATGTGACTTTTTTCAAATTACTGATTTGCATTTTCTGTAGCCAGCAGCTCCTGACCCTTGGCTTCATTGTAATGCTTTATTACATCGTTGGCCTCTTTATCTCAGGAGACAATAGGTTTTGCATCATGTAATTTGTCCTGTGCTAAATTACAACATCTGTTGTGGCTGTAATAGTCTATTCTGAAGTGGCAGCCCTTGCTACAGGTGAAACTGGCGACAATACATAGGATGGTCTCTCTGCACTTTCTTTTGCCTCCATATGTGATGATATTTTTCTTTTTGAGCTATCTCTCACAGCAACTCGCATGTCTTTGGCCAAACGCTCCCAATTATCTTTGTATATGCTGAATGAAGTTAGATCAAGCTTTCAGGTGTCAATGAAGAGTAGTAATGGGGGCCCATGCTGTTTAATATCTGTTGCAAGCTGAACATATAGAATGTCAACGTTTCCTTGCATCTGTTACAAAAATACATCTAGTGGGTGTGTTCTTAATTTTGTACATATTATATTTTCTTTGTTTTGATGTCTTCAGACAAGTGCCAGATCTTGCTCCTTATTCTTGCCACAAATCGGAGGTGGTCAACTCCGAGGTCTATACCTATTCTCACCTTCACATTCAGCAGAGAGTGTCTTCATCTACCACAACATGATCTATATGATGTCTGTCTCACTCACTTGGTAGTGAACGAAAGGAAGGAAGGACTTACTTGGTGACTCCCAAGTTAGTTTGTGAGAGGATGACAGCTTAGCAAAGGTGTCACAATTATATAGTCAAGGATAACCAAGCATATACTGCTAAAATGAAAATCTATCAACAACAGTTAGATAAGAACAATACTGAGAGGAAGATTCCCCAACATCATCATAATACAGGCCAAACCTCAACAAATGACAGTTATTAAGTCTAATGTGAATGCTACCATCAATTTCAGAAAGAAGTGAATGTCACCCTAAAACATAACTCAGGCATAGTTATGGGAGGTTGAACAAAGCAGTCGCAGAAAAATTACATGCGACATGCGGTGCCTACAAAACATTACCAACAACACCAGAAAAGACAGAGTCACCAACATCAGCATAAGAAAGAAAGTTGGGACAGAACCTTGCTTTAATTACATTGAGAAACAAAGAATGAAGCAGTTCGGCCACTGCAACCAAACTCCACTGTATACAGATTCTTCTACAACAGAACATCAGAAAAGAAGGCAAGAGGAAGATCAGAAAAGAAGGCAAGAGGAAAACTATAAAAAAGATGGTTAGATGGCATAGTAGAATCCTGTGAAAAAGAAAAAATAACACACAAGCCACTAGAGCAGCTCAAGACAAAAAACCACAACACTGGGCAATGACAGTGTGATGACAAAAGAAGAAAGAGATAGGGAGACCTTAACGCTAAAGTGGGATCAAATAACATATACATAGATAAGGATGAGTAAAGTAATGGACAACAGTGGAGGAGCGGTTGGGGGGCAGGTGCAGTAAATGAGAAAGGGGATAACAGGTAAACTAAGACTTTCTGCTGTATACAAATAACATGACAATAGCAGGCACACTTTCTTCCACATGAAGAAATTCTCAAATTATCAGTTATATGAGGACTATCATCATAGCACTCCGGACATGTCCATATTATATGTTCTCAAATTATATTTTATATTAGTATTCTTATCAGAAGAAATGTAGATTCAATCGTTCCTGTAAAACTAACGTAAAAATACTTCGCTGCCTTCACTTTATTGTATCTCACCAACAAATAATGGTCTAATTGGTTGGTACACAGCAGAAATATGTATACAACGAGTACAACAAAACTCTTAATTAGCTCTCATATATAATCTCACATGATGCATTTCTAAGCGAATAGCTGGGTTTAACGGATGCAAGCAGCAATGTGGTATCATCTTCATCATGTAACACAGCAAACTGAGACTGAGAGTGAGTACACTTACAAGTTACAGTACTTACACTATTAACACACACAAGATATTATATTAGTAAATGTATATTATATACTACATGAAGTGTAAATTATATAAATATCCTTCACCGTTAATAATTTACGGAGTGCACGATATCCACAAAAGCTGTCTACATTCAGCTGGTAAAAAGCCACAGCAAAAGTTAACGGGATTGATGACTAAGCCTGCCTCCTTGCTTAGTTGTAGTTAGCGGTCTACATTGCTGACATTTTCGTCTGCTCGCTCGTTCGTTTGTTTGAGGTCAAATGCAAAAACTCACAGAAATACTTTAAAACTAAGCAATTACAACCGTATTTGTTTGAAAATACATTCGCAAATGAATAGTATTTAGCTTACAACTAATTTATGAGATAGCAAGACTGCTTACCTTTCGCAAAAGAACAATCGAAATGAAGTATGTGCACGAATGAGCATGAGTTCGAAAGTGAATCTGCAAATACCAAGGTGAAGGTTCACTTCCTGGCTCTTCCATTGATACATTGTTTTTGGTCGGCAGTTTTCTTATTTTATTAATTTTTTCTCTTTAATGAACCGATCAATACTTCTCCAAAGTAAACTACAAGCGCAATGTATCGATATTTTAACAAATATGTTAAGGTGGAAAATTGTCACACAAATTCGTGATACATATAGTGAAAACAAGGAGCAACAATAAGTAGGGTCTACAGTACAATTTATTACTCACCTTATATTGATGTTTGTTATTGTATGAGAATTCTAGACGTGTAGAATATCTCGGAACCGCCCTTACTTCTGCTTCATGAAGTGTGCAAGAGAAATATACATTATACCGAAGTTAAAGCTGATTACGGGAACAGGGTGATATTAATCGCAGTGCGTGGAAGGAAGGGAAAGGGGGGTGTAGAGGACGAAAATATAGAGAAATTAGAAAATTATAGGATAGGTTAATTAGATTTAGGTTAATCGTCAGATTATCATCACTGCACATCGAACCAATTAGTCCCTAACTGCTCCGATCTCTTCCTCAATATATCTCTGCGTGTGGCAACTAACGACTCCAGTTCTGTGTTGATTTACTATTCTTTTTTGACTTCTAGCATAGAGCTTTTGTCTAGTTACATCACATTCGATTTGCAACTTGGTTAGTGTTGCAGATTTACTTTCATTCAGTGAATCGCTTTAACGCTCATCTCCTTTTGGGCATTAAGAATATCAGCCTGATCCCTTGCTCTTAAGATCATCCGCTTTTCACAGTAGATATGCCAGCAAGCCTATTTGTCCGTTCATTTCCCTTTACACCGTTGTGATATGACACACACAGAAAAATGAAAATATCTATTGTCAGCCTAGACCTCATCAAAGCCCTAAGAGAAATATACATTATACCGAAGTTAAAGCTGATTACGGGAACAGGGTGATATTAATCGCAGTGCGTGGAAGGAAGGGAAAGGGGGGTAGAGGACGAAAATATAGAGAAATTAGAAAATTATAGGATAGGTTAATTAGATTTAGGTTAATCGTCAGATTATCATCACTGCACATCGAACCAATTAGTCCCTAACTGCTCCGATCTCTTCCTCAATATATCTCTGCGTGTGGCAACTAACGACTCCAGTTCTGTGTTGATTTACTATTCTTTTTTGACTTCTAGCATAGAGCTTTTGTCTAGTTACATCACATTCGATTTGCAACTTGGTTAGTGTTGCAGATTTACTTTCATTCAGTGAATCGCTTTAACGCTCATCTCCTTTTGGGCATTAAGAATATCAGCCTGATCCCTTGCTCTTAAGATCATCCGCTTTTCACAGTAGATATGCCAGCAAGCCTATTTGTCCGTTCATTTCCCTTTACACCGTTGTGATATGACACACACAGAAAAATGAAAATATCTATTGTCAGCCTAGACCTCATCAAAGCCCCCCACCCCTCCAAGCACTGCCTTCGATTCCAGTCGGTCTCGATCTTCCTCAGCGCCGGATTAGCCTAGTAGCAGAAGTAGCAAATGCTACGGGCCCCGCGCTTCAGGGGGCCCATCGCCTCTGGAGGTCCTGCGCCTATATGACAGAGCAAAGCTGTCACTAGTCATAAACAAGGAACCAAGGTTGGGAGGTGGGTAATAATATCCCCTTCTAATTTTTCTTATTTAGGTTAGGACCAAGGTCATGTTTACACAATGTAGGACTTAGGTGGGCGGTTACATTGAGCTCACTAACAACGTTACAGTTTTTACTTTTGTGTAGGAGTGTGCCCTTTTACACACGCTTCTAATAAACGAAAACTTGAACAAAAGGACCACTAAATTTTACTCATAACCCAGTTTCTGTTCGTTCATAAGTTTTTGTGAGCGAAGCTTAGTTTAAAATAAATGCAAGTGGTCGGTTTACGAAAGAAGGATTTGACGACTGGAAAAAGGCAAATAATTTGTTGAAAAGACATGAAGAAAGCACCTCCCATAGACAAACGACAATTTCGCTGTTAGTTTGCAAAAAAGAAGGATGCCGATTCTCAACTTGCATACAACAAACATATTGGCGGATACTTTTAGAGTGAATTACTTCAGTTATCCAATTTTTAGCAGACCGAGGTCTTGAATTTCGGGGTAGTGATGAAACTATCGGTTCACCACATTATGGAAATTATTTAGGTTTGTTGGAATTAATAGCCAAATTTGACATTTTCTGGCTCAGCATATAAATACCTATGGAAATAAAGAAAAGGGACATACATCATACTTATCAAAAACAACATGTGAGAAATTTATCCATATAATTGCATCAAGCTTACTGGATCATATTATTTGCGAAATGAAGAAATGCAAGTACTATTTCGTATCACTGGACTCTACTCCAGACATTTCGCATGTGGACCAACTCACTCTAATAGTGCGCTATGTCTTACCATCTGGACTAGTGGAAAGGTTTGTCAAGTTCTTGGATATGGAAGGTCATACTGCTGAACAACTCGCCCAAAGTTTACTTGATTTTGAAACAAAAATGTCATTGATATCAAAGACTGTCGTGGTCAAAGCTATGACAATGCCAGCAACATGAGTTAGAAATACCACGGCTTACAAGCACGCATTAAGGAGATAAATAAGTACGCAGAATACATTCACTGCTTTGCACATTCACTGAATTTGGTTGCTAAGTGTGCTGCAGAATGTTGTATAGAAGCATCCATTTTTTCGATTTAGTTGAAAGCCTCTATACATTCTTTTCCGCTTCTACCTATCGATGGGGCATTCTTACAAAAGCACTGGAAAATACAGGTTCAAAACTCCCGACTTTGAAGAGACTGTCGGACACCAGGTGGTCTGCCCAAGCTGATGCGACGAATGCACTTTTATGTGGTTTTATCACTATCAAACAAGTTTAGTACCTACTAAATCAAGTAAAAGATTTCACATACCTGGGAGCATTTTTTCAGCAAATGGAAGAATAACTAATGAAATTCAACACAGATGCAACAAAGCAAATCAAATGATAGGGCAAATGGCGCCAATTTTAAGATGCAAACACGTCACCATGAACACAAAAAGAGCAATGTTCAACACAATCTTTCTCCCCACATTATGTTACCAGTGCCAAACCTGGACGCTGACAACAAACGATAGAAGAAAACTAGTCACAACAGAGATGAAGTGTCTACGCAGAATGCTGGGTGTAACAAGAAGAGACCGGTTGAGAAATGAAGACATCAGGAAAAAGTGGGTACAACATCAGTACTAGACTTCATCAAGAAACAACAAATTAAATAGTTCGGTCACGTAAGCAGATTACCATCAGACAGTGCACCCCAAAGAGCAATACTGCTCCGATACAATGGGTACAAAGCAAAAGGCCGGCCACGCAAAAGATGGACCTCAGAGATAACAGAGGCGACGAAAGAGACTATCTACGAAGCGCATACTAGGCCCGTTTTAGAAATCTCTTCCTGAACTGACGCTGTGAGGCATACAGGATTCGAGAAAGAAAGAAAGAAACAAGTTTTTGGATGACATCTCAAATAACATGGATCAAAATGTAGAGTGTAGTAATCAAGCGTATGGGCTAGTTTTGGAGATGAGTAAGTTGGAAACAGGAATAGTGACCATTTTATGGAACGGAATTCTAGAACGATTGCAAGCATCTAGCGCTTCATTACAATCACCTGATCAAGACATTAACACGGAATATGTCCTTTATAAATCGTTACACGGGTACGTTCAACAAATGCGGCCTACATTGTCAGATATTGAGGCCAAAGCCAAAATCCTGACTCACTGTCAAGAATATCAGCAACAAACTTCAAGACTACGCAAGCGAAATTCTAATTACGACGATTTCAATACTACTACGCTCGATGAAGTTGTAGAAAATCAAAACACGTAATCACAAAGTACTGTAATTTTACAAATTACAAAAACAATGACAAAATACAGCAACGCTTCGACCAACAAGGCCTTTATCAAGCAAACGAACAACAGGAGTGACAAATTTAAAAAAACAAATGGACGACCAAAAACAAACGTTTCTAATGAAAATCTGAAAATAAAAACGAAAATCTGGGAATAAAAACGAATAACGAAATAAATGTTACACAAAAACACACATAAAAACTAGTAATAGAACGGAAGAGAAACAATGAAAAATCTAGTAAATATATAACTTGAATACATGCAACATATACCCATATAGATTACAAGGCATGGGAAGAGAAAGTACTAAGAAGCATAGGAATGTAATACGTTGAGCCCTCGTGGTCGCAAGGTACCATACAAAGAAATCAACCGATTTTCCAGAGCAAATCGACTGTCCGAGAAACACAATCGGATGGCTGTGACCTGGACATCGTGAGCTCCTAAATGGCCAGTATCATTGAAATGGGTGGCTACAGGGTCACAGAGCATTGGCGTATGTCGCGCAAGTGTTGAGCGAATCGGTCACTGAACCTCTTACCTGTCTCGCCGATATAAGCCTTATTACACCGCTTACAGATAATGGCATAGATAAGATTACGGGACTCGCATGTGAAACCATCGTCAATAAGAAACGTGGCTAAAGGAAAAGATACAGTACGCGTCTGTATCACATAAGCACACGTGTTGCAACGCCGACGGCCACACTGAACAGTGCCAAAATGAGTCTGGATATTGGACTTAAGGCGACTGTGTACCAACATATCCTTAAGACTTCTGTCCCTTCTGTAAGCCACTAAAGGATAGTTGGGGAAAACAGAACGGGTCTCAGGATCTGACTTAAGGATAGACAGATGACGGAATAAAACTTTTTCACCAGTGAACTATGGGGGTGGAAAGTTAAGATAAGTTTTACTCTGTCAGAGTTAGTGGTCCTATGCTGGCTGGTGAGGGCCTGCTGGCGAGTGATTTTCTTAACTCGATGCATAGCCCAGACAAGCACCCTCTCCGGGTATAGACGCCTGGGAAAGAAATCAAGCATCTCACAAGCTCTCTCAAGAAAATCATCGTCTCGCTACAAAGGCGACGAAGGCGCAAGAGCTGCGAGAATGGCAAAGAGTCACGACAAGCCCGGGGATGGGAAGAAGTATAAAGGAGAAAACTATGTGCATCAGTAGGCTTGTAATATACTGATGTAGTGATAGTGGATAGGCGTATGGAGATAGTAATGTCAAGAAAGTTGACACAAGCAGTGGAGATGTGAGACGTAAAACGAATAGAAGGGTTGAAAACATTAATAAAATTAATGAAGCGTGATAAATCGGCTTCAGGCATTTTTTTTTAAATTTGTCACTCCTGTTGTTCGTTTGCTTGATAAAGGCCTTGTTGGTTCGAAACGTTGCTGTATTTTGTCATTGTTTTTGTAATTTGTAAAACTACAGTACTTTGTGATTATGTGTTTTGCCAATCAAATAGTTTTACTGCAGTCTCATCTGTTTTGTGAATATTTAGAAAATCAAACACCCAAACAAAAATATGAAAGTCGGGTGTTTATTGCCATAATTGATAATGCACTCTCTGCCTTAGCTAAACGCATGGAAGCGTACCACAGAGTGACTGGTGTATTTGGAATACTTTGGCAGTTAAAATCTCTTGCAGCAGAAGAGATCTTGAAAAGAACTCGAAATATTGTGTGCTCTTACCGATAGGATTTGGAAGAAAGCCTAGGCGACGAACTTGTGCAGTTCGCAGAACTTCTGAAAACTAATGCAGCTGCTGCTATTAGCAACGTAAAGCATGAGGCTTTTGAACTGCAATTTTATAAACTTTTAATGGAAAATTCATTAGAGTCGTGTTTTCCAAATATAGAAATATTCTTACGAATTTACTTGTCTTTAATGATTACTAAATGCAGCTGAGAATGTTCTTATTCAACATTAAAGCGTATAAAAAGTGAGTTAAGGAACATGATGGCACAAGATCGTCTAAATAATCTCACCTTAAGGAACATTGAATGTAATTTACTTAGAGAAATTTATTTGTCTAGTATTATCTCTAAATTTGCTCACATTAAATCGAGACAAGTTTGCTTGTAAAAGTTGTGTTTTATATTTATTATCATACAAAACCTAGGGCCCTGCGCTAAAATTTGCTACAGGCCCCGCGCTGGCCTAATCCGACACTGAAGGGCAAGTATTGTTTTTGGTTATTGGTTACTAAACGGACGTCATTGCACTCCTGGCAGACCCATAGGTGCTCAGTCTCTCTCAACAGATATTGAAGACTATGCATACTGGTGGTTCCCGTGGTTCGCTGATTAAACACACCTCTCACTCTGCCTCTCAGGCATCCAGTTCGACTTGTACAACGGGTAACTCCAATCTGCCTATATCGCTTGATCGATTCAACATCGATTTTAGTGTCCTCATCCAACAGACAGTCGCGAAGAGACCGAAGAATATCCCCTTATCCATCTTCAACTCCCCAACAATCGATGCTGTTGATGCAAGTCTGTCCGCTCTCTCATTACCGTAAACAACCGCATGCCCAGGACAGTATATCTACGTACGCCTCTGGAGGTTAGAAACTATAGACATCCACTAATACCGGAACCTGTCCTTCTGGATCTTGTGAAACATCGACTGAGATTCAGATACAACAACGGCCGCAGTAAATGAAGTCCCAGAGATCCAATGGAGGGCAGCAGTAACGGCCTCAACCTCCATCCTCATACTAGAAGTAGTTGTAAAGTAGAATACTCGAAGAAGAAGGGCACGTAACCCTCTGTTATCACATACAAGGGCAACTAATATTATCTCGATGTTGGTAAGTATATAGATAAGCATATAGATAAGTATATAGATACGTATATAGGTAAGTATATAGATAAGTATATAGGCAAGTATATAGATAAGTATATAGGTAAGTATATAGATAAGTATATAGATACGTATATGAGAGTAAGTATGTAGTAGTAAGTATATAGGTAATAGATATATAGGTAAGTATGTATAGATAAGTATATAGATAAGTATATAGGTAAGTATGATAAGTATATAGTAAGGGTAAGTATATAGGTAGATAAGGTATATATGGTAGTATATAGATAAGTATTAGGTAAGTATGATAAGTATATAGTAAGTATATAGGTAAGTATTAGGTAAGTATGTATATAAGTATATAGTAATTGTATAGGTAATATATAGTAAGTATTAGGTAAGAGTATATAGGTAAGTATATAGGTAAGTATATGAAGTAAGTATATAGGTAAGTATTAGGTAAGTATATAGGTAAGTATATAGATAAGTATAGTAGATAGTAGTATAGTTATATAGTAAGTATTAGTAAGTATATAGGTAAGTATTAGGTGAGGTAGTAGGTATAGGTAATATAAGTATATAGGTAAGTATGTAGGTAAGTAATAGTAGGTAAGTATGTAGATAAGTATAGAGTAAGTATGTAGGTAAGTATGTAGGTAAGTATATATGTAAGTATATAGGTAAGTATATAGATAAGTGTATAGGTAAATATGTAGGTAAGTATATAGGTAAGTATATAGATAAGTATATAGATACGTATATATGTAAGTATGTAGGTAAGTATGTAGGTATGTAAGTATATATGTAAGTATATAGGTAAGTATATAGGTAAGTATGTAGGTAAGTATATGTAAGTATTATGTAAGTTTAAGTATGTGAGGTAAGTATGTAGGTAAGTATGCAGGTAAGTATGTAGGTAAGTATATATGTAAGTTTATAGGTAAGTATGTAAAGCATGTAGATATATATATAAAGGTAGATATTGTATTTCACTAAGAAACATACTGAAGGAGAACACACTTGCTGACGATGGCGATGATGACCATGAAGCTGATCATAAATCTTTTTACAACCCCTGACCCTAACTAAACAACAATAAAACATCACATGTACTTTATCTATCTGAATATATTTATTTTAGCCAGAATATTGGCTTATGTATTCAGTTTGCATGCTAATCATGTCATACGTATTGCACATGTTCCCAATACAGAAGCAGTAGGTAATGCCACCGTGTCCGACGCATCCTGCCGTGGGTCGTCTAAATGGAAAATAAAGGTAGACACTACAGGCGCGATACACATCTGAGGAATTTGATAACACAAGTTGAATTTCAATTTAACTGATAGTATAGATAATATCAAAATAGCAGCTACCACAAACTGTCTCAATAAAATCCACTTTGATCTGGATATTAATCAAATAAAATAGTGAAATGTATCAGCTAGGGCCGTGCCGTGCTATGATACAGAGAGGCGGTTGCATCAGGAGACACCGTAAGGGGAGCGGCATAAGCAGCGAAATCAAAATTAATGGTTATTTTAAATAAAAACGATTTAAGGGCTAGCATTTCAAAGCCTAACATCATACTGAGAAAATATACCCTACGGCCCTGGTACCAGCCCTGAACAATAAATTCAATCAAAATAACACGTATAACTCAATTAGAGATGTAAGGGTTGCTAGGATGATCTCTCTCTCTCTCTGCATTTTTAACTCGGATTTTGGCATAGGCTCTCAATCAACTCATGCCAAGTCTTCCTATCTCTAGCTATCTCCTGCAGCCCTCCTACCCCCAGCTCTTCTTTTATTGTTGATCTCTGCCTCCAAATCCCGTCTCCATGTATATCTCGACCTCCCAATCTTTAGAATGATATCGCTAACACACACACACATATAAGTCCTTTCCATGTTCTCTACCCTCGACCACGTCAACGTGAGTGTATTATTCCTATCCTGACCAATTATTGAGGTAAGCAAATCATGTTTGAGACAAAGAGGTATCTTTGACTAAGTGCTTAAGCATTTTGCCTTGTGAGCCGAAGGTCGTACAGAGACAAAGAGGTATCTTTGACTAAGTGTTTAAGCATTTTGTCTTGTGAGCCGAAGGTCGTACAGAGACAAAGAGGTATCTTTGACTAAGTGCTTAAGCATTTTGTCTTGTGAGCCGAAGGTCGTGGGTTCGAATCCGGACCGCGCCGTTCTCTTCAAGAGTGCAATTTTTTCTAGATACCCCTAGGATTGTTGCTGCAGCTACGGAGTTCGTGCTTTGTGCAATACTCTCTGCAGGTGGCATGCCATTTCTGCGGAGAGAGACTGAGCCGTATGGGGTACAACTTGGTGCAACGAAGTCAATCCTTCTATTTTAAAACTCTTTTTTCAAACCATGTTTTTTTCCCTGTCATCTTCTTCTACCGCCCGAGTGGTTACATGGGCCCACGTTAGGGGTGTAAAGAATAGAACCACTATTACCTGCCACGCATGTCGTAAGAGGCGACTATGGATGTAACACGTCAGGGTAGCTACTCCACCTGGTAAAAACACTAGATAGATACAGAAACCACAACCAAGAAAATTCGTAGCTCGCCACCCAAGGAAGAACAAATACCCTGCGAAGAGGGAATCATGAAGCGAGCAGGTGAAATTCGAAAGGAAATCGGATTTTTTTTCAACCCGGACTATCTTCAGAATTGGAATATGGAATGTCCGCACGAGTACCTGGAGACGGGAGCTGGAGACGTAATGCGAGAAAATGTCTGCACGAATACCTGGAGACGGGAGCTGGAGACGTAATGCGAGAAAATGTCCGCACGAGTACCTGGAGACGGGAGTTAGAGACGTAATGCGAGAAAATGTCCGCACGAGTACCTGGAGACGGGAGCTGGAGACGTAATGCGAGAAAATGTCCGCACGAGTACCTGGAGACGGGAGCTGGAGACGTAATGCGAGAAAATGGAGAGAGAGTGGAGAGATCTAGCAAAGATCACCCTGGATATGCGGATTTGGATACCTTGGCTGCGGACTTATGTCTCCCTAGGGGTGAAGAGTGAAGATGTAGAAGATAATTCTTCTACAATCTTAAACTGTTTCCTGAACAATTGTTTTTGTGAATGGATTATGTCCGAAACAAGTAAGCTGACGTTGCTTCACTACTGCTAGAAACAGTTCCTGCTGTCCTGTCAGCGTAGTTATTTTACTATTAACACATGTGTTTTATGTTTTATGTTTTATGTTTTATGTTTTATGTTTTATGTTTTATGTTTTATGTTTTATTTAAGAAATCCACAGCATCCTTCTATTTCTTTCTTTTTTCTAATCTTGATTTATCTCACAGCGTCAGGATTAGACGACATTTATAGAACGGGTGTTTGTGTGCGCTTCAAAAAAATGTTTTCACCGCCTCTGTTATCTCTGAGGTCCACCTTTTGCGTGGATGGCCTTTTGCTTTGTATCCACTGTGTCGGAAGAACAAAGATCTTTGAGACGTACTGTCTGTTGGTATTCCGCGTGTGTTGCCAAACCATTTAATTTGTTGTTTCTTGATGCAGCTCAGTATTGATATTGTACTCACTTTTGTTTTTGATCTCTTTATTTCTAAACATATCTATTCTATATACTTATACTCTCTGAGTAGACACTTCATCCATGACATGACTAGATTTTTATCCTATCATTTGACCTCAACGTCCATGTTTGACACTGATAGTATAATGTTGAGAGAAAGATTGTGTTGTACAATACCCTTTTAATGTTCATAGTGACATGTCTGCATTTCAAAATTGGCGCCATTTGTTCTTATATAATATTTATTACTAAAGCCTAAACGCTTCTTTCCATATCTTTGTTTATTGACCAGCTCTCACATCTATCTCCAAGATTAAATGATATTATTTATTGTCCAGTTCTCACATCTGTGTCCAAGATTAAATGATATTATTTATTGTCCAGCTCTCACATCTGTGTCCAAGATTAAATGATATTATTTATTGTCCAGTTCTCACATCTGTGTCCAAGATTGAATGATATTATTTATTGACCAGCTCTCACATCTGTGTCCAAGATTAAATGATATTATTTATTGTCCAGCTCTCACATCTGTGTCCAAGATTAAATGATATTATTTATTGTCCAGCTCTCACATCTGTGTCAAAGATTAAATGATATTATTTATTGTCCAGTTCTCACATCTGTGTCCAAGATTGAATGATATTATTTATTGACCAGCTCTCACATCTGTGTCCAAGATTAAATGATATTATTTATTGACCAACTCTCACATCTGTGTCCAAGACTAAATGATATTATTTATTGTCCAGTTCTCACATCTGTGTCCAAGATTTAATGATATTATTTATTGTCCAGCTCTCACATCTGTGTCCAAGAATTAGTGGTTTTGTTTATTGTATTGTCCAGTTCTCACATCTCTCTCCAAGAAATAGTGAGCATCCAGACTCATCATCTTCACAGCACTCCGAACAGGTCCATAGACTCTCTAATATTCTAGCCCAATAATTTTACCAGTCTATAACGACTAAGCAGACCAGTTTTATGTTGATTAACCACATTTCTCATATCTCTAACAAAGTGTTCATGTCTGACAGAGAGCACGTGAAAGAAGCATTGGCAGTACAAAATCGAGAAGAACAGACTTGATTCCTGTCGCTATGCAGACAAAATTCATTCAATAAGATTACAAACTAAATTCCTATAACAAATATTTTCATCATCTTCAAAATTACATCGGGGACCCTCGCCAGTGCTACGGAGCTCAGAACTGCAGCTGCAATCTTCCTGTGTAAGAAAGAGATCGGAGCGCACATGGTTACTCAACGAAGTGCAATGATGATGATCCTATCATTCAATCAATCAGTCAATCATTCTATCAATCATCTATACAAATGCATGTTTCCAAGTATTTGAAATGTCTAAACTTATTCTAATACAAGTTTTTGTTTCCTGTGTAAATCGATCAGGTTATTTGGTTTCAGTGACCTCTAAGCTCGATGTAGATCATAGGTTCCCAAGTGTGCGTACCCCCTCCAGTGAACGCTGAAGCCTTCTATGTGGGGAGGGCGGGGCAGTAGTGGGTTCGGTATCATTTGGGGGCGTTCAGGCGATTAGGGGTCGGTGGCTCCTTCAAGAAGAAATTAATAATTCATATTTCAAAATAAATTATTTTCGTGATTTTGCAATTGAATAATAATTTGAAATTTAAATTATGCATTTTAATTCAACTTATGCCCGTCTTACTCAATCCATTTTTTATCACTTTTCTATTTCCTGTATATAATCATTTGAAAACTGACCATGTATGACAGAAATATGTATATACATTTTCTATATCAAAGATCAATTAGAGCTCGTATATATATGTGGAAGGAAGGACGTTGGAAAAACCTTGTAATGCGGAAAGGAGCGTCACACAGATTATGTTGTGCAAAGTGTGCGGGGAGCCGAAAAAGTTTGAGAACCTATGATGTAGATGAAAACACATTCCTAGTACTATCGAAGATGAACGAGAAAATAAAGTTCATGCGTTAAAGTTTAGAACTTGAAGGAATCGTTGACAGTTTCATCTCGATCAGAGTAAACTGCGGAATTGCTGCACCGACAAAATCCATAGAAGACAAATTGCTACCAAATGTTCACTATCTTTAACATCGGGACTTCGCCAGTGCTATGACGTTTGTCGCAGAGATCTTCATATGCAAGAAATAGATGGGGCACTCCGAATTGCAATGACGATCTGTTTTTCCACCAATAATTATGAAGCAAAGAACATAAATATGATTTTCTCATTGATTTTCGCAAAAATATTTAAATAAAATAAAATGGACAAACAGATTACCATATAAATTATACACACATAGATTTGACAGACACACTTACTTGCTACACATTTCAACATGTGTGTTCATTTGAAGACATTGAATCCGGTGAAGAATGGATACCAATGCCAACATGAATCAATACATCATTTTCGGCATGTATCAAACTTGATAAAGAATGCAGACAAGACAACCCAATGGTCGCGGAGGCAGAAAGAAGTTCAAGCGTTAATTTCTGAGAACTCGTCTGAGAATGATGTAATCATTTATATAGATGGATCACTGATTCGATGTGTGCGGAGCTCATGGACTTTCACTGCTCAAGTCAGAGTAGATGTTGTGAAGGAAGACAGTGGTGGTTTGCCGTGACTACAAGCAGTCTCACTATGGAAATCATGGCATTAACTAAAGCAATGTCTTTTATCACAGACTTTAATCCATGCATGTTTTCTCAATGACCCAATGAGTATGCTCAAGGAGATTGAAACAAGCTGGGTTTCGGAGAAAATGGATGGAGTCGATAAGAAGGCATAAGTTGACGAAAAAATCAGTCTTTTTATTAGCCAGGGCATGCAGGTGATGCAGGTGTAATGGGAAATGAAAGTGTCGATAGGCTTGCAGGTATGGCTGCTGTGGAAAAAGAGCGAACAATGGACCAGGCTGATATTATAAATTCCCTAAGGAAGAGAGGACGTGTACATGATTCAAATAATAGTGGCGTATCTACCACCCTAACCAGACTGTAAGAATTTAAAGTCAAATGTGGTGTAGATAGACACGAACACTATACTGGTAGTCAAAGAACCAAGAAAGAAGCGGTGGCGCTAGTCGCCACACTCTGAGAAATTTACTAACGAGGAGATCAGATCACTTATGGACTAATTGTTTCGACGTGTAGTGATGCTGATTCGATGACTAAACTAAACTAAACTAAACTTACTTGCTAATGGAATTCTGGTAATATAGGAAACACAAGGACCATAACATGTTAGAGGTATGTGAGCAAATCCTGCGATGGATCCATTTGCAGGGCAGAGATCGTTTGTCCAACCTTTGGGTGAACCGCTTTCACAATTATAACATGAATATCTTGTAAAGCCCATTGCTCTAGGATCTGTTTAAAAATTAACAAAACATATCAGTTTTAAAATTATTCATTTAGAGAATCCATTTTGCATTGTGCATCTACGTCTCGCCCGAGTGGTTACCGGGGCCCCAATTTGGGGTGTAAAGAATAGAACCACTGTTACCTGCCACGCATGTCGTAAGAGACTTCTTCTTCTTCTTCTTTGCGTTTGTTCTTTACAACCAATTTTAATCACACTTTGTGACAGGTTTGATCTTTGCCAAGAACGTGTAAACGTTGCACATTGGTTTGGTAGGCCCTAAACACAGAGACTTCTACAGGTTTAGGACACATGCATTCGATTTCAGCCACACCTCCTTACTCGCCTCTTACGACATGCGTGGCAGGTAACAGTGGTTCTATTCTTTACACCCCAAATTTGGGCCACGGTAACCACTCGAGCGTCGTAAGAGACGACAAAGGAGGTTTGGCAGAAATCGGATGCACATGTCCTAAATATGTAAAAGTCTATGCGTTTGAGGGCCTACCAAACCAATGTGCAACGTATACACGTTCTTGACAAAGATCAAACATATCACAAAGAGTGATTAAAATGGTCGTAAGAACGAACGCAAAGAAAAGAAGAAGAAGCATCTACGTCTTAGTTTTGTTTCAGCCTCTTCTTCTTGTTTAACTTTTTCTTCTGTCTAGTGTAAAACATTGTTTTCTACACTTAGCTCTACATCCAGCATATAAGCCATCTAGTGGTTGACCATGTAGAATAACATCGGAACGTTATATATTGCTGACCCCAATAGATCATCCTAAATTTTGCAAGGTTACATTTTGAGCTTTTTATCACCAATAGATGCCACAAATACAACATGAATATCAACATTAAAAAAACATGTCATTACTATAAACAGAACATAAAGATGTCAACATACAAATAAATGATTAAACGCTAAAACAAGTGAGAGAATTCAAATAGCTTGCAAGTATCTTCACATCTGATAGTAGACTGGACAGAGAGATCGAAACTAGAATCCAGCAAGCTAACAACGTTACATACCAACTTACCCCAGTCATGAAACGCCCAGCAATTCCAGTAGAGACTAAAAGACATATTATAAATGCAATCTTCAATACCAACACTGTGCTACCAGTGCCAAACATGGGCACTGACAAAAGAACAAGAAAGGAAAATTACTACATGCGAAACGAGATGCCTGAGGTAAGCGGTAAATGAAACAAGAAGACACCACAAACGAAATGAGGAAATTAGAAGAACAGTCGGAACAACACCTGTTATTAGATTCATTTTAAAATAGAGACTCAAATGGTTTGGCCACTTGGTGAGAATGAACCTGAATACACCAGTTGCAAGAGCGTACAACCTGAAAATGGAATTATCAAGAGGAAGGGGCAGACCAAGAGAAAGATGGCTTGATGGAGTTACAGATATCTCAAAACTCCAGAATACCACAGCATATCAAGCGACCGAGCGTGCACTATCTCGGAAACCGATCATCAGTTATACTTGCTACGCCTAACGGCAAAAAAGCAGAGAAGTACAAAGAAAAGAATATTTGTGCATTTTTCGATAAAAAAAAAACTATATTGAAAAATGCGCAGAAAATACATCCTTGGATTTTGGAAAATATTTTTCTCCAATTTTAACAGCAAGTTGATAATTTAGAATCATAAACAAAACCTGGACTATCAAATTTACGTTTAGGGTTGCATCTCCACTTGAGGCTCAGATAACATAGGCTACCAACAACACCGAATGATTTAGAAAATAGTTCTTGTTTTCATTCTTTCTTCTTTATCTGAATCTTTTCATCTTTTTCTTTCTTCTTCTTTTTTCGTCATCTTCCACATTATCCTTTTATTACTTCTTTTTTTTTCACTTCATTTCATGTTTTATTTCCTTCTTCCAATTCTTCTTCTTTCTTTTCTCTTGTTCTTTCTTACTAATAATGAACTTTCTACATAATCGTTTTCTTTATAAATTGTTTCTGTCTTTCTCCTTCCTCCTGCTCTTTCTCTCTCTCTTCTTCTTTTTAATCTTCTCCAGCTGCTTATTTTCATTTATATTATTCCTCTTTTACCTGTTCTATTTTTTATTCTTTTCTTTCCTCTCTTCCTGCCCTTCTTAATCTGTCTACAATACATATATGTCAACAAGATTTTATTTACATAGAAAAAATGTCAACTGTTAGATATTCCATTGTGCTGGTCATAGAGACATAATACTGTGAATTCAGTCGGAAATTGTGGTGGCACAGCAATCCAATCCTCTCCTTGTTCAATGACAGATCGTTCACATATTTTGCCAAGAATATCTTTCATCTGTCTCAACCATGATCTGCTTCTTTTAAGTCTACATTCTTTATCCTTAATGATGGTTGCTGTGGCTCGCTGGTTGAATACACTCCTCTCTCTATCGCTCAATCATCCAGCTCTACTTGTACAACGTATAATTCAAGACTCCTTAAATCGTTGGATTGATTCAATGTCAATTTTAATGTCGTCATTGAACAGTTAGTCGCCAAGATGCCGAACAACATCCCCCTTACCAATCCTCAAATCCCCAAAATTCAATATTTTAGATGCAAGCATGTCCACTCGCTCGTGTCCTCAACCACCTGCATGACCAATACAGTTTGTTGTTTCAGTATTTGTAAAGTGATTATCTAACGAGATCCGTTATATCACAGCTTTAGTATGGTTTATTGTTGCACCAGCAGAGAAGTCACACAAGGCCATGATGCGGGCCAGTTCTTCCTGCAGCTTGATAGCAATTTTAATCATATTTCTCCCCTGTCTGTACACCATGATGTCGTCCTAAAATGCCATCGTCCTTTCCCTGTCAGACAGTTCTTGCTTGGTAATCAGATAATCGCCCGAGTGGTTACAGGGGACCAAATTTGGGGTGTAAAGAATAGAACTACTGTTACCTGCCACGCATGTCGTAAGAGGCGTCTAAGGAGGTTTGGCTGAAATCGGATGCATGTGTCCTAAACGTATATATAGGTCTATGCGTGTATGGACCTTCCAAACCAATGTGCAACGTATACACGTTCTTGACAAAGATCAAACCTATCACAAAGAGTGATTGAAATTGGTCGTAAAGAACGAACGAAAAGAAGAAGAAGATGATAATGAAGAAGTTGAATTGTAGTTTCAATTGTTCGGTCACATAATAAGAATATATCCAAACTCTTCAGTATACATAGTCTTCTGTAACACAACAGCAGGAAAGAAGGCATGATAAAAGATGGTTAGATTTCATAGTATAATCCTGTCGAAGACCAAAAATATCAATCACCAAAGCCCCCAAAACAGCGCAAGACAAAAATAGAAAACCAAGACACTGGACATCAACCCGGTAGCATTGTGACGACAAAAGATGAACAAATAAGAAGAAGAAGTTGAAACCTTCAAAGGCTTTGTATGCAGAGATCGAAGCACTGCACCAAGTTTTGTTTTTCCGTCTGTATACACCAAGAGTAGAAGAAAACACGAAAAGTCTCTCCAAATTCCCTCCAAAGTCCCTCTTCCACATATATGCCACAAACGTCCCCAGAAGCATATCCACTGTGTTCTGTATTATAATGATTCTAAACCCGTTTATATCTAAATGCTTTTTGCTAGTGATTTCAGTAGTGATATAATCGTATCACTAACTCATTCATATATATATATGTTTCGAACAGTCTTTTAGTTACTGCTAAATGGCACTTCACATGGACTTTTCCAACACTGTCTCTTAAAATTTAAACATTGTTATTTAGTTAGTGTGTTCCTTTCGTGCCAAAGGCGGCACACAGGGCAGAGGTTTTAGATCTCAATGTAATGCGGTTCGTTGCTAGCAGTTGGAGATCTCGTATTGTTTTACATCCCAATAGTTTACTTTCTTGTAGTATTATTCTTCGAAGAGTTGTCTTAGGTCTTCCACGTTTTATTTTCCCAACTGGTATTCACATAAGGACTTGTTCTTCTTCTTTCTTTGCGTTCGTTCTTTACGACCAATTTTAATCACTCTTTGTGATATGTTTGATCTTTGCCAAGAACGTGTATACGTTGCACATTGGTTTGGTAGGTTCCTAAACACATATATTTCTACACGTTTAGGACATGTGCATCCGATTTCAGCCAAACCTCATTAGTCGCTTCTTACGACATGTGTGGCAGGTAACATTGGTTCTATTCTGTACACCCCAAATTTGTGCCCCGGTAACCACTCGGGCGAAGGACTTGTTGATTTAATCTCTTTTCGTCTGATCTAAGAACATGACCTAAATATTTCCACCTTCGTTTCCTTATAATATTTGATACAGGTTGCTGATGTATTCTATCTCTCACTGCCCTGTTCGAAACGAAATAACTACATTTACTTTTAATAATATTCGGAGACATTTATTCTCAAAGGTGTCCAGTTTCTTATAAATTTTCTTTGTTGATTTTCAACTTTCACAACCGTAGGTCAGTACAGGAATCACACATGACCTAAATAATTTAACTTTTGTACATACACTCAGGTCTTGAGATTGCCAGATATTGGTTAACTTAGTGAAGGCACTAGCTGCTATAGCAATACGAGCGTTTATTTCTTTCATCGTGTCTCCGTTGTTTGACACTTTACTACCCAAATATGTCAAATGTTTAACTTTCTCAACATCATCATCATAGATAGAACATCATACATAGATACAACATCATACATAGATACAACATCACACATAGATACAACATCACACATAGATACAACACCATACATAGATACAACACCATACATAGATACAACATCACACACAGATACAACATCATACATAGATACAACATCACACATAGATACAACATCCTACATAGATACAACATCATACATAGATACAACATCACACACAGATACAACATCATACATAGATACAACATCACACATAGATACAACACCAAACATAGATACAACACCAAACATAGATACAACATCATACATAGATACAACATCATACATAGATACAACACCAAACATAGATACAACACCATACATAGATACAACATCATACATAGATACAACATCAAACATAGATACAACATCACACATAGATACAACACCATACATAGATACAACATCATACATAGATACAACATCATACATAGATACAACATCATACATAGATACAACATCATACATAGATACAACATCATACATATATACAACATCATACATAGATACAACATCATACATAGATACAACATCATACATAGATACAACACCAAACATAGATACAACATCATACATAGATACAACATCATACATATATACAACACCAAACATAGATACAACATCATACATAGATACAACATCATACATAGATACAACACCAAACATAGATACAACATCATACTTAGATACAACATCAGACATAGATACAACATCATACATAGATACAACATCACACATAGATACATCACACATAGATACAACATCACACATAGATACAACACCAAACATAGATACAACATCATACATAGATACAACATCATACATAGATACAACATCACACACAGATACAACATCATACATAGAAACAACATCATACATAGATACAACATCATACATAGATACAACATCATACATAGATACAACATCATACATAGATACAACACCAAACATAGATACAACATCATACATAGATACAACATCACACATATATACAACACCAAACATAGATACAACATCATACATAGATACAACATCATACATAGATACAACACCAAACATAGATACAACATCATACATAGATACAACATCACACATAGATACAACATCACACATAGATACAACATCACACATAGTTACAACATCACACATAGATACAACATCATACATAGATACAACATCATACATAGATACAACATCACACATAGATACAACATCATACATAGATACAACATCATACATAGATACAACATCACACATAGATACAACATCATACATAGATACAACATCATACATAGATACAACATTACACATATATACAACATCATACATAGATACAACATCATACATAGAAACAACATCATACATAGATACAACATCATACATAGATACAACATCACACATAGATACAACATCATACATAGATACAACATCATACATAGATACAACACCATATATAGATACAACATCACATATGGAAATAACATCACACCAAAAAAAATAACACAGCTAACCACATAATGATACAACTAATCACATAGATACAACATCACACAAAGAAAACAACAAAACTAATCACATAAAGGATGCAACTATTCACGTAATTATACAACTAATCACATAATCATACAACTCATCACATAATGATAAAACTAATCACGGAATGATACAACTAATCATAGAATGATACAACTAAACATAATGATACAACTAATCACATAATGATACAACTCATCACATAATGATACAACTAATCACGTAATTATACAAATAATCACAGAATGATACAACTAATCACATATTGATACAACTAATCACATAATGATACAACTAATCACATAATGATACAACTAATCACATATTGATACAACTAGTCATAGAATGATACAACTAATCACATAATGATACAACTAATCACATAATGATACAACTAATCATGGAATGATACAACTAATCATATAATGATACAACTAATCACAGTATAATACAACTAATCACATAATGATACAACTAATCATATAATAATACAACTAATCATATAATGATACAACTAATCACAGTATAATACACATAATCACGGTATGATACAACTAATCACGGAATGATACAACTAATTACATAATGATACAACTAATCACATAATGATACAACTAATCACGGAATGATACAACTAATCACATAATGATACAACTAATCACAGAATGATACAATTAATCACAGTATAATACAACTAATCACATAATGATACAACTAATCACGGAATGATACAACTAATCACATAATGATACATCTAATCACATAATGATACAACTAATCACATAATGATACAACTAATCACATAATGATACAACTAATCATAGAATGATACAACTAATCATAGAATGATACAACTAATCATAGAATGATACAACTTATCACATAATGATACAACTAATCACATAATGATACAACTAATCACATAATGATACAACTAATCATAGCATGATACAACTAATCACATAATGATACAACTAATCACATAATGATACAACTAATCACACAATGATACAACTAATCACGGAATGATACAACTAATCACATAATGATACAACTAATCACAGAATGACACAACTAATCACATAATGATACATCTAATCACATAATGATACAACTAATCACATATTGATACAACTAATCACAGCATTTTACAACTAATCATAGAATGATACAACTAATCACATAATGATACAACTAATCACATAATGATACAACTAATCACGGAATGATACAACTAATCACATAATGATACAATTAATCACATATTGATACAACTAATCATAGAATGATACAACTAATCACATAATGATACAACTAATCACGGAATGATACAACTAATCACATAATGATACAACTAATCACAGCATTATACAACTAATCATAGAATGATACAACTAATCACATAATGATACAACTAATCACGGAATGATACAACTAATCACATATTGATACAACTAATCATAGAATGATACAACTAATCACATAATGATACAACTAATCACGGAATGATACAACTAATCACATAATGATACAACTAATCACAGCATTATACAACTAATCATAGAATGATACAACTAATCACATAATGATACAACTAATCACGGAATGATACAACTAATCACATAATGATACAACTAATCACAGCATTATACAACTAATCATAGAATGATACAACTAATCACATAATGATACAACTAATCACGGAATGATACAACTAATCACATAATGATACAACTAATCACATAATGATACAACTAATCACATAATGATACAACTAATCACGTAATGATACAACTAATCATATAATGATACAACTAATCACGGAATGATACAACTAATCATATAATGATACTTCTTCTTCTTCACCCTTCGTCCCTAGGGAAGCATAGGTCCGCAACCAAGGCCTTCCAAGCCTGCCTATCGAAGGCCATCCTTTCCAGATCTCGCCACTCTCTCCCCGTCCTCTTGCATTCCATCTCTAACTCCCGTCTCCAGGTGTTTCTGGGTCTTCCCTTACTTCTATTGCCCTGGGGTTCCATCGGAGAGCCTGTCTCACGATGCTGTCAGGGGTTTCCTCAGTGTGTGTCCTATCCATCTCCACCTTCTGCTCATTATCTCTTGTTCCACCTGCCGTTGTCCCGCCCTATCCCACAGTTCTCTGTTTGTGGTCCTGTCGTACCATCTCAGATGGAGTATCTTGCGTAGGCATCTATTGATGAATGTTTGCAACTTTTTGGTGTTCACCTTAGTTGTTCTCCATGTCTCTGCTCCATACAGAAAGACAAACTTGACATTTGAGTTAAATATCATTATCTTAGTTTTATTCCTAATCATTCTTGAACTCCATATGTTCTTCAGAATGGCAAATGCAGATATTGCCTTTTGTATTCTAACCTTAACATCTTCATCTGTGCCACCTTGAATGTTGACGACACTTCCCAGATATGTAAATGTGTCCACCTCTTTAGTGGTGATCCTCTCAATAAGATTGGGTTTCTGGAACCAGCATTTAATCTCATGATCTTTGCCTAAATCCTGCTTGTTCATCCCTTAGTACTGCATCTGTAGTTTCCTTGAGTCTCTCTAGGATGATTCGACTTAGTATTTAGCCTGGTACAGACAGGAGCATTATTCCTCTATAGTTCGAGCAATCTTGGAGATCACCCTTTTTAGGTAGTTTGACTATATAGCCCTCTCTCCCGTCTTTTGGTATTTCTTCCCTCTCCCAAATTTTTCCCAACAAGCCATGTAGCATGTCTGTTGAGATGTCAGCATTTGCTTTTATGGCCTCTGCAGGTATACCATCTGGGCCTGTAGCTTTACCATTTCGTAGTTGGAGAATGGCCTTCTTTATTTCCGCTTTGCTTAGCTTGCTACAGTCGATTGTTAGATCTTTTGCACCTGGATCTATGTCCGGTTGGCCTTAGGGAACTGGCCTATTTTAAAGGTCTTTGAAATGTTCTGCCCACCTCTGCATCTGTTCTTGAGCATTGCCGAGTAATCTTCCAGCCTTGTCCTTAATCGGTTTATTTATTTATTGGTATTTCCCTGTCAATTTCCTTGTGTTATCGTATAAATCTTTCAGGATACCCTTAGCTGCTGCCTCTTCTGCTTCTCTTGCCAGGTCCTCTATATACTTTCTTTTATCTGCTTTTATACTTCCTTTCACCTCCTGTTGGCTTTGTGTATTTTTCTTGTGCTGCGGCCTTTGCTGATCTTGTTCTGCTATTACAGAGGTCAGCCTTTCTGCCTCTTCTCTCTGTTATCTTATCTAACGTTGACTCTGATAGCCATTCCTTGTGTTGGGGTGTCTTTTTCCAAGGGTAGTTTCCATGTACTAGTCCAGGCTTCTTTAACTTTATGCCAGTGGTCTTCAATACTTCCTTCATAAACTTTTAGGGCCTCGAATGTGTTGGAAATCGTGACACTAAATATATCCTTTCCCTTCTGCTACTTAGATGTCCCACATTGTATCTCACCCTGTTACCATGCGTGGTCGTCATGAATCTCTTGAGTTTCATTCGCATCTTTGCTATAACAAGGTGGTGATCAGAGGCCACATCTGCTCCTCTATATACTTTTACGTCGTACAGTGACCTTCTGAACTTCCCTGTTATGCAGATGTGATCGATTTGGTTTTCTGTCCTGTGGTCTGCTGATATCCATGTAGCCGTGTGGATTCTTTTGTGCTGTAAAAGGCTACCTCCTATGACCAACTGGTTTGCTGCGCAAAGATCCACAAACATCTCTCCATTTTCATTTATTTCCCATAGTCCGTGTTTGCCCATGGTTTCCTCGAAGCCCCAGTTGTCTCTGCCTATCTTTGCATTAAAGTCTCCTAGCAAAATAGTAAGATCCTTACTTTTAAATTTGCCTAATACACCCTGTAACTTATTGTAAATCTCTTCTTTTATTTGTTCTTTGCTGTCATTTGTTGGGGCTTAGCATTGGACTATGTTCAGTTTAATCTTTGCATTGGAGGTTTTGAAAGTTGCCAGGATCATTCTTGGTCCTTACGGCTCCCATTCAATTAATGCCTTTTGTGCTTGTTTGGCCAACATCAATGCTACTCCCTCCATGTGTGGTGCGTCTTCCTCCTCTCCTTGTTTGACCAACATCAATGCTACTCCCTCCATGTGTGGTGTGTCTTCCTCCTCTCCTTGTTTGTCCAACATCAATGCTACTCCCTCCATGTGTGGTGCGTCTTCTCCTCTCTTCCGGAGTACAGTAATGATTCCCCGTTGTAAGTCTAGTGTGTCCTGCCTTTGTCCATCTGGTTTCGCCCAGTCCCAGGATGGCCAGTCCATATGTCCTCATTTCCCGTGCCACCTGTGCTGTCTTCCCAGTTTCGAACATTGTGCGGACATTCCAGGTGCCAATCCTGGAGATCTTCCGGGTTGAAAGAAGGTGAGTCGGCAGCCCGATTTTCTTTCGAATTTCACCGGGCCGCTTCATGAGTCCCTCTACTTGGGGTCCCTCTTCTTCCTCGGGTGGCGAGCTTTGAATTTTTTTGGTTGTGGTTTCTGTAGCTATCTGGTGTTTTTACGGTGTGGGGTAGCCAGCCCACGACCAACCTCCTCAGTCGCCTCTTACGACATGCATGGCAGGTGACAGTGGTTATATTCTTTACATCCCTAATTTGGGCCCCGGTAACCACTCGGGCGATATAATGATACTACTAATCACATAATGACACCACTAATCCCATAATGACACAACTAATCACATAATGATACAACTAATCACATAATGATACAACTAATCATATAATGATACAACTAATCATATAATGATACAACTAATCACATAATGATACAACTAATCACATAATGATACAACTAATCACATAATAATACAACTAATCATATAATGATACAACTAATGACATAATGATACAACTAATCACACAATGATACAACTAATCACATAATGATACAACTAATCATATAATGATACAACTAATCATATAATGATACAACTAATCACATAATGATATAACTAATCATATAATGATACAACTAATGACATAATGATACAACTAATCACATAATGATACAACTAATGACATAATGATACAACTAATCACATAATGATACAACTAATGACATAATGATACAACTAATCACATAATGATACAACTAATCACGTAATGATACAACTAATCATATAATGATACAACTAATGACATAATGATACAACTAATCACATAATGATACAACTAATCACATAATATACAATTAATCATATAATGATACAACTAATCACATAATGACACAACTAATCACATAATGATACAACTAATCACATAATGATACAACTAATCACATAATGATACAATTAATCATATAATGATACAACTAATCACATAATGACACAACTAATCACATAATGATACAACTAATCACATAATGATACAACTAATCACATAATGATACAATTAATCATATAATGATACAACTAATCACATAATGACACAACTAATCACATAATGATACAATTAATCATATAATGATACAACTAATCACATAATGACACAACTAATCACATAATGACACAACTAATCACATAATGATACAACTAATCACATAATGATACAATTAATCACATAATGATACAACTAATCACATAATGATACAACTAATCACATAATGATACAATTAATCACACAATGATGCAACTAATCACATAATGATACAACTAATCATATAATGACACAACTAATCACATAATGACACAACTAATCACATAATGATACAACTAATCACATAATGATACAATTAATCATATAATGATACAACTAATCACACAATGATGCAACTAATCACATAATGATACAACTAATCACATAATGATACAACTAATCACATAATGATACAACTAATCACATAATGATACAATTAATCATATAATGATACAACTAATCACATAATGATACAACTAATCACGTAATGATACAATTAATCATATAATGATACAACTAATCACACAATGATGCAACTAATCACATAATGATACAACTAATCATATAATGATACAACTAATGACATAATGATACAACTAATCACATAATGATACAACTAATCACATAATGATACAATTAATCATATAATGATACAACTAATCACACAATGATGGAACTAATCACATAATGATACAACTAATCATATAATGATACAACTAATGACATAATGATACAACTAATCACATAATGATACAACTAATCATATAATGACACCACTAATCACACAATGATATACAAGCTGTACGAGTGTTAACATATTCACACATTTTGTTACCCCTAAAGTTTGCATAGTTCTCTTGTATTGTCGTCATATCATGATTGTTGCACAGGTTACCAGTACAGAAGCAATAGTAATTGTTGTCGTATTGTATGCATCCTTTGTTGGGTATTTCAGTTGTAAACTGATGATTCGAACTGCAGTCCCGATAAACAACTGAAGAATTTGATAACAAAAGTTGAATTTCGATTGATTTGTAATATGGAGAATATCAAAATATTAGACTTCAAAAATTGACTCAATATCATGCACCCAGGATCTGGATATTAAGAAAATGATACCCAAAAAAAGAGATTAAACAGATAAAATAGAACATGGAAAGGTATCAACTCTGAACAATAATCATAATAATAATAAAACTTATAAACAATTAGAGTTGTAGGGGTTGCTAGGATGAAATCATAAACATGCAAATCCCTGCATAGATCCAATCCTTTTCAAAGGAGACGCAAGTGGAAAATTTCGTTCCTGACCAATCTTTGATGTTATCAGCCCTGATTTTTATTGTCTTCATCTTCTTCTACATGTTGAACTGTTTCCTGAAGAAATGTGTTCGAGATGTAGTTTTGTTTGTTCACATGTCTAAAACATACAAGTTTACCATGTATGTATCAACATTTCCATAAATGCTTCCTACTGTTCTTCAAGCGTAGTTATTTTATTCATAACAATTGGAATTAATAAAATGGGAGGGAGAAGGAGGATTGCAGAGAATCGTAAAACCATGTACCGTTAAATGACAAATAGAGATAGAGAGAGAGAGAGACATAGAAAGTGAGAGCGAGAGAAGAGATACGGGAAGAAAGAGAAGAAATGAAAAAGTTATGGAAAATTGCAATGGAACAAACCAATCAAAGGGAAATAACCTATTATGAACATACACACATTTCTGTACACTCTAAATAGTATACTGAAAATGAGAGAGAGAGAGAGCGAGCGAGAGAGAGATATAGAGGGAAATAAAATTATATAAAAACAACAAAGAACAGATGGTCTCTGTGGCGTGGAGGTACAGTGCTTGCCTTCACTTCCAAAAGTACAATGTTTAGTTTCCCGTGTAAAGAGACCTGACCATTTTCCAGTGTTCCTACGCTCAATGTAGGTGAGATCAAATTCCTAGTCTTAAATTAGACGAACGATAAAACGAAGGGTCTTGTGTTCAAGTTGTCCGCAGGCATAGAGATCGTGTGCTGTCGCTGTGATCATCATTTGCAAAAATGGATGGGAGCACATTGAAGTAAAATGAGGATGATTCAGTCAATCAACAAATCAATCACGTAAAGAAAAGAAATACACGTTTTCATTTACGCTAATAAAAATATTTAAATGAAATAAAATGAACAAACACATTTCCATATTAATTATACAAACACACAGACTTGACAAAACAAGCTTACTTGCTAACGGAATTCTCGTAATAAAGGTCACACAAGGTCCTATGCATGTCGAAGTTTTAATAGTCCTATTTTGGAAGCTTATAGTACCCTTGGCAGGGCAGTTTGGGTTCGTTCTAGATGTGGAAAAGCCACTCTCACAAATATAACATGTATTGCTTACGTTAATCTTCTTTGGTATTTCTGTTTGGAAAATTTCATGAGAAATATTAGTTTCAACAATATTGATTTCGATAGTTTATTTCACAGTCTGCATCTTCGTCTGTTTCAATATCTACTTTGATAGTTTATTTCACAGTCTGCATCTTCGTCTGTTTCAATATCTACTTTGATAGTTTATTTCACAGTCTGCATCTTCGTCTGTTTCAATATCTACTTTGATAGTTTATTTTACAGTCTGCATCTTCGTCTGTTTCAATATCTACTTTGATAGTTTATTTCACAGTCTGCATCTTCGTCTGTTTCAATATCTACTTTGATAGTTTATTTCACAGTCTGCATCTTCGTCTGTTTCAATATCTACTTTGATAGTTTATTTCACAGTCTGCAACTTCGTCTGTTTCAACATCTACTTTGTCTTATTTTTATTTAATTTCTTTTCAGTCTTCTTTCTATTGTTCTTCTTTGCATCAGTTATTTGTCTGTATCTTACATTTATATTTTCTTTTTAACGTGGCAAGTCGTAAATGGCCCAGGCAGCGAAAACAAGTAGTCAGGTGTCCACAGTCGCGACCCTACCACAAAGGGAAGAATGGATCGCAATAGATGTTAGTATTATTTCTTTCTCGGATCCTGTTTGCCTCACAGCGTCAGGTCAGGAAGAGATTTCTAAAACGAGCCACGAACCACGCTTTGTCTGTCTTTTCTACCATTGAGTTGCTACCCCAGAGAACCTACCGTCTCTTCCTCCTTGATGTGTGCTCATTGTACACTTCTATACCTCATCATGACGGCCTTATAGCTCTCCAGTTCTTTCTCAATTGTAGAACTAATCCACTTGTGTCAACTTCTGCTCTCCTTCGTCTTGCGGAACTAGTTCTCACTCTTAACTCTTTCAGTTTAATGACCAATTCTTTGAGCATATCAGTTGGGTTGCCATGGGTACTAAAATGGGACCTAGTTATGCTTGTCTATTCATGGGTTATCTTGAACACCTAGTATGGTCTACATATGATGGCCCCCTTCCGTCTGTCTATCATAGAAACATTGATGACTGTATTGGCATCACTGATATGCCTGAAGCCGATTTGTCACGCTTTATTAATTTCATTAATGTTTTCAACCCTTCTATTCGTTTTACTTCTCACATCTCCACTACTTGTGTCAACTTTCTTGACATTACTATCACCTTACGCCTATCCGCTATTACTACATCAGTATATTACAAGCCTACTGATGCACATAGTTTTCTCCTCTATACTTCTTCCCATCCCGGGCTTGTCGTGACTCTTTGCCATTCTCGCGGCTCTTACGCCTTCGTCGCCTTTGTAGCGAGGACGATGATTTTCTTGAGAGAGCTCGCGAGATGCTTGATTTCTTTCGTAGGCTCCTATACTCGGAGAGGGTGCTTGTCTCGGCTATGCATCGAGTTCAGAAAATCACTCGCCAGCAGGCCCTTACCAGCCAGCATAGGACTACTAACTCTGACAGAGTAAAACTTATCTTAACTTACCACCCCATAGTTCCCTGGTGAAAAATGTTTTATTCCGTCATCTGTCTATCCTTAGGTCAGATCCTGAGACCTGTTCTGTCTTCCCCAACTATCCTTTGGTGGCTTACAGACGGGACAGAAGTCTTAAGGATATGTTGGTACACAGTCGCCTTAAGTCCAATATCCAGACTCATTTTGGCACTGTGCAGTGTGGCCGTCGGCGTTGCAACACGTGTGCTTATGTGATACAGACGCGTACTGTATCTTTTCCTTAGCCACGTTTCTTATTAACGATGGGTTCACATGCGAGTCCCGTAATCTTATCTATGCCATTATCTGTA